>PVJX010001071.1:0-183548 GCA_004027295.1 Dolichotis patagonum | reverse complement strand
ATGTTCCCTCCCGGCCATCAGCAACCCCGTGCAGCACGCCTAGGAAACTCAGACAAGTGCTTCAGACTTTCCCTTTAATTATGAATGTTCGGAATAAATAAAGGATTTTGTAGCTTTCTCCAAAGGGACTGGCTGGGCTTGGTTCTGTCTGTCCTGGTATTATGGGCTTAGACATGATGGTGCATCTCCACCTGTGGTTGAGACTTACTGATGTACAAACAGCCACCCCTGATCACCCTACTGGCCTCTCATGGCTCCCTTGCTGTTGCTGTGACAAAGCATTCCATGGACAATGCGTGCATTTCCTGTCCCTGCCTTGAAAATGGCCAGTTGCCCAAATCGTCCTGATTTCAGCAGAAACATTAATTTCAAGACCCAGTGGGAGCCCAGCAGATACTCGCGTCAGCCCTGCTTCCAGCCTTTCCGAGGAGCATAGCTCGAGCCCATGTCCCCGTTGTCCCCCTGTCAGGGGAGTTCAGGGTTCCAGGGCTCGCTTAGCTGCATGGTTCTCCTTCTCCTTCCACAGAAAACCCTGGTCACCATCCTCAGGTCCAGCTCACATAATTATTCACTTGCTTCATTGTCTTGCATTACTCGCAAAGCATGCTGGGAATAGCAAAGCCAGTACAGGACAGAGGGATTTCCAAGAAGGGTGCAGGAATGCTGGGCATCACCCTCTGCAGGCCCTGCTCCCTGGCCGCACCTGGCTTCTACCATAGACCACACCACATGCTTCAAGGACATCTGTGAAAATGGTCACTGCAATTAAAAGCAAGCCTCGGCTTCCGCACACCCATTAAGGTGGTGACGCAAAAGAAAAAGGAAAAAAACAAATGAAGGAGGAAGGAGGGATTTGGAGGAAAGGGAAGTAGAGAAAGAAAAAAGTATGAAAGGAAAGTGGAAGAGGGAATGAAGAAGAGGAGGGAGAAAGGGGAGGGGAGAAAAAAGAGAAAGAGGAGAAGAAAGAGCAAGGGTTGGCGGAGGAAAAGAAGGAGTGGAGGGGAGAAGAAAGAAGGGAAGAAGACAAGGAAAGGAAGAGGAGAAGGAAATGGAAAGGAAGGGAGAGGAGAGGAAGACAGAAAAAGAGGCAGGAGAGGAGGAAGAAGGAAAAGGAGGAGGAGAATTTGTGTTCTGCAGATGCAATGTAGAATGACAGAGTCACTGGGAAATAGCATGGTGGCTCCTCAAAAATTTACAAATAAAATTTTCATAAGGTTTAGAAATTCCACTTCTAAGTATTTACTCATAAGAATCAAAAGCAGGGTGTCAAAGAAATATTTGCACACCTGTGTTCATGGCAGCATTATTAACAAGAGCTGAAAGATGAAAGTGACCCACGTGGCCATAACGAATAAACAAAATGTGTTCTAATACAGTGGGATGCTATGCAGCCTTAAAAAGGAAGAAACCAGTGTCTTGTGCTACAATGCAGATGAACTTGGAGAACGTTCCTCTAAGTGATACAAGCCAGGCACTAAAAGGCAAAAGCTGTGTGATTCTCACAAATGTGAGGTTCCGAGTCCTCCTGTTTACAGTGGCTGCCAGGGGCAGAAGGCGAGGATGCAGAGTTAGTGTTTAGTGGGTACAGAGTTTCAGTTTTGGAAGATAAAAAGTTCTGGAGGATGATGGTAATGACAGTCTCACAGCACTAGGAATGAACTTAATGCCACTGAAATGGACACTGCAGAATGGCTCTTACGGTCAGTCTTACGTCACGTGTACTCGACACATTTAAACACTGCTAAAGAGGCAAGTTCTCACCCAACAGGCGCGTGTGGGGCTGGGGCCACCATGTCATGGTGACAGAGGGTCCCCGGGATTAGAACTGAGGGGATCGAGTCAATGCTCACACCCGCAGTGGGATCCCTGGCAGCCCCGAGTGTTCCAGCTGGGGCACAGAAGGCTCCTTTCCCTCTGGCTTTCAGGCTTTGGGGATGGAGGAGCCTGGTCATCTAGCCCTGCCGAGAGAGGGCGGAGGCCAGGAGCATGCTGCAGGGCTCAGTCAGTGGGCATCTCCCTGGTCACACAGGCTGGAACGAGGGCTCAGGTGGCCCCTGGATCTGTGCTGGGCACGTGGTGGAGAACACTGGCGCACTGTTCGGGACGCACAGCTGGGAAGATCAGAACTGCTTCCTCTTTCTGCACAAATACACAGGTGAAACACACATTTCTATCATGCCCATTTCACAGACCAGCGGTGGGGGGATGAGACACAGAGGCACAGGACTCCCTGTGGATGTTGCCATCAGCCAGAGGATGGGTCAGGGTAGACTCTGGCACCAACCCGCACTTGTCGGTCTCTACCACGCAGCCTCACCAGCTCTCACCCATCGTCACGGAGGCCCTCAGACTGCGCCCTTCCAGGCACCTTGGTGCTTCCCCTTCAGGGTCCAGCCCATCAGACAGGAAGTCCAGGGCCTCCGGACACACTGGCCATTACCAGCCAACTCTCTGCATCCTTGCTCTTCTCTGAGAATCAGGGCCACCTAGAGGAACAAACGAGATCGCCTATCAAGGACCCACACGTGCCCAGCCATGGAGACTTGTGTTTTGTGCCTGGAACTATTACAGTTCCTGGAGGAAGCAATGCCCTCCAAGACACAGGGCCCATCAACCAGACCACTCTGCTGACACGAGTGGACACGCGTCAGGTTCCCACAGGCTTTGGACACAGGTGGACCTGGGCCGCTGCTCTCAATGTGCAAGGCTGCCTCAGTTTCAGCACCTCACATCCTGGAAGGAGGAGACCATAAGCCCCACCCAGGGCTGGTCTGGCAGGTCACAAGAAGGACAGTGGGCTGGGGCTGACAGCCCTCGGCCTTTAATTTAGAATGTCTTGCTCAGAAACTAAACTGTGGAAAAAAGGCTACCAGAAAGAGAGCCAAGCAGCAAATCTGGAGAAGCGAATGCAAAACGATGGTGTGGTCCATGTGAGCACATCCGGGGCCACCTTCTAACACCTCCGAAGGACACTATCTTTCTTACAGAGGACACTAGCATTACTGTCTCTTTTGCTGAGATCACTGCAAAATCAAACTCTGTACCTACTTTCACCCAGATTGAAAAACCTCTCTGATGGGGCAAAAAAATCTTTCCCAGGGTCCAGAAAATTTCATTCTTCTATAAGCAATCAAATAAGCACACAAGAAAACAAATCAAGAGTTCAAAAGCGGATAGAAGTGCACACTCTCCATTTTACCCCTCCAGTGTTGGAACAGACGCGTTTCTGCCTAACCCTGTATTCTGCTCTGCATGGATAACTGATTGTCACAGATTTGAACTAAAATAATCTAAAATAAGCTAGATGGACATTAACCCTGTTTTTCCTGGACAATTAGAGAATTCTAATTAGGACCACACTCACCAGCTCCCTTCTTGACCTCCACCACTACCAGCTGACGTTTCCCACGCCATCCCGGCTGAGTCCACCCTATGTGGGGTAAACTTAGGAGGTGGAGGTACAGGCCTGGCTTGCTCCACTGTGGACTCAACCCATCTTCCAGCTCAACCCTGAAGATCTGTGTGCAGCCTTAAGCTTTAGCCCTCCCCCAGCCCATTTTCTCTTGCTGTTACACCAGGTAACTGGTAAAGCACAGAGGTGTACATAGCTCATGGCTCTGGAGACCAGGAGGCCCGAGGGCACAGACTTGCATCTGGTGAGGACCTTCTGGCTGCATCACAGCATGGCAGAGAGCAACCAGTGGTGACACAGACACTTGCTGAGGGCTCCTTCCCTCTTCTTATAGAGCCGCTCATGCCATCACAGAGACCCCACCATCGTGACCTTGTCTAATCCCAGTGACCTCTCAAAGCCCCACCTCCAAATGCCATCAATATGTTGTTTGGGGGATTAACTTCCAGAAGCACACAAGCTTCTGGGGACACACCCACAAAGCAGCCGCAGGCCCCTACTGGCTCTGCATCCCAGTGACCCCTGCTTCCTACGCCTAAAAGGCCTATCTATCTCAGGGAACCACCCACTAGTTCGTGGCTCCATACGTCATGCTGTCCCAGGTAGTGGCCCCCAGAGACATTAAAAGTCACTTTCCTGGACACCAAGGTGCAGGTTCCAACTTCCTGTTTTCCTTGACTGTACAGGTTACAGGTTATAACCCTGTGGCAGCAGGTAAAGACAGGGCCTCGGGTGTGCAGGACAGCAGGAGCCCAGGCCCAGGCCACCTGCAGATTCTCATGCTCCTTACAAACATCTGTGACACAGGGACACCAACCAAAACAAAATCCAAAGAAATATGAAGATGGTGTATCTTTGTTCCAATTCACCCTGAAAGGATGAACGGAAGAATCCCCATTTTTTTTCCTTTATTAGAACAAAAACACTATGTATGGCACTTCAGGAACTGGTGGGGCACAGGGGATGGGTCCCCCCATGCTGGAGGATGGGGATGTCTGTCCTCACTCTACAAGCACGCAGCTTGTTGATGTGACACAGCAGAGAACTCCGGGCTTCAGCCTCCCTCTCAGCTCAGGGCCTGCATCAGCTCCCCACCTACCGGGAAACGGCTAGAGATCCCAGCTCGGCAGGGTCCGCGGCGGCAGGCTGAGTGGAGCCCACGGAGTCCCCCCAAGCACCAGAGCACAGCGCATGGGCAAAGAGGAGAGAAAGAAAAGAAAGAAGGCCTGCAAAGAAGCGGGCTCCCACGGAGCAGAGCAATACCTAAGCGCAGGGCTTCATGGGTGGCTGCTACAGCAGGAACTCCATCTCCACTTTCTCCCGTCAGAACAGAAGCTGGATTTCAAGTTCAGAGCTACTCAGAGATATTCAACTAAAACACAGGTAACTGGAAGAAAGGGGAGGGACATACACCCTGAAACTAAAATCAATCTGACATAGGAGACTAACTGCTGAAGCAAAACATAGATAAAGGACTTAATAAAATGGTCAGCCAGCCTACCCGGCTGCTGGTGGGTCACCAGATCAGTACAACTGCCCACCATACTTGCAATCTTAAATGATGAAGAAGGAAGAAAGAAGATGAGAGATAAATAATAATGTGGCTAAAATAATGTGGCTAAATCAAGCCACACAGGATAGACTTGGCCTGTAAGGTCCCCTATCTCTTGCCTTTCTCCAAACAGAAGACCCTGCAGTCCAGCAGAAAATTCTGCCAAAACAAAATACCCCCTTCCTGATGATTGGCTGATTTTCCTCTTTTTCTTTTATTTTTTTCTTTTCCCGTTCTTTCTTCTTTTCTTCTCATTTCTTCTGTGCATGAGAGCATTAACTGGAACTGCCAGGAACAAGATTAAAGACTCCAGGGATGCACTGTAAACGAAACAGCTAACCCTCCCCCGTGGCCTGTGGGTAGCGATGCACAGGGAGTTAAACAGCCCTGCACCTCAGGACTGCAGCCCCAGGCTGCCCCAGGCTGCCAGGGGTGGGAGCAGAAAGGCACCCCACGGCACCCCCATCTCACCCGGGGAAGTTACAGACCACAGCAGAGGTGGGTGATGATGGCAGCAGAACCTGAAAAGCAACAAATGGGAAATTAGCTCCCCGCCTCACGAGAGGAGGAAGAACTGGGACTGAGCAGCTCTGGACTGACCAGCAGAGGCAGAGGACCAGAGCACATCACAGCTTCCCAGCCCGCCCTGCCGCAAAGGACCTGGGAGGATAGAGCCTATGGGGAAGAGGAGCACAGAGGCTGAGCAAGGACCGGGAGGAGCCAAGGGTGCATGGGACTGGAGCCTGTCTGCCTGAAAGCAGCACAGGACCCGGAGAGAGCCACCACCAAGAGAAACAGGGTAAGGCGTGGGAGGTCCCTGAGAGACACCCCAAAAGTACTGGCTGAAGACTGGCCCCAGGCCCACATCTGGAGGCCAAGCTCAGCCTCAAAGCCAGCACAAACTCTACGGCAGGCCTGGCAGTGATATCCAGTAGTTTTGGACTCTTGGGGGACACCAGAGGAATTTGTTTTATTTTCCCAGCTTGTTTCCCATTTCAGTTTTTTTCCCCCTTTGGTCTTTTACGTGTATTTCTATTCTAATCTATTTGTCATCTTTCCCCCTTCCTCAATTTACCACTCTAGGCTTAACCATATTTTCATGTGAGTGAATAATTTTTCTGGTCAACTTTAATAATTCCTTGCTTACACCTTCATTCTTGCCCTTCTACCCTCTTCTCCACGTTCCCAAAGCCTGTGTGATTGTCCTTCATCCCCTAGTCTAGCGTCTACCTTATTTCTTTTCGGTTATCTCTATTTTATCCACTATCCTTCTTCAATTTTCCCACCACAGGGTAAAAACCACTCAACCAAGGGAAAACACTTTGCATACAAGCTCCCAATTTATGATCAGTTCTGTTATGTAATTGTAGATTTTGCTTTTAGGGTTAAAGGTACAAAAGTAATGGCTACCACCATTTGTCAGCTACTAAACTGTGCTTGATGCTATGGTTGGTGCTAATTATACTACTTTAGCTAAGATGTCATATCTATTTTAATTGTTCTCACTTCTGTAGCAACACCAGGAAGTTCTGGAGTAGTAACTTCACCACATCCCGGCACCAAAGGACTGGGGACTGAGCCAAACAGATACTAACATCTCACTCTTAATTACTGAAAAGGTAGGATATTGGGGCAGACACAAACCGAACCTCCTACACACAGAAGACAACCCTGAAGAACAAACTTTGCCTAGAGAGCACTTAACACTAATGCTAAAGCTACCTCCTACAAAACTTACAAGGATCAACACAGAAAACAAAATAAAAACTCTTGAAATAGAAAATGACAAGACGCAGAAGCAAAATGCAACCTCATACCTCGAGCCCGCTCAAAACAAGAGGCAATCAGATAGAGGAAAATAGAAGACACACACCTGAAATTTCTGAAATGATAGCAACCAAAGTAAAGAAATAAATCTATCAGGCTCCAGAAGAAATAAGAGCAGCTGGTGGTTTAGCTCAACAGCATAAGTGCTTGCTTGGCAAACATGAGGTCGTGAGTTCAATTCCTCACACACACACACACACACACACACACACACACATACACACACACAGAGAGAGAGGAAAAAAAAACATAAAGCAGAGGAAATAAGATCAGAAATAATCTCTCAGGTAAAAAAAGAAATGTTAACATTTATGAAGGAATTACTCAGCAAATCTAGAGTAGAGATAGATTTAAAAAAACAGATGCTAATAGGAAGAGGATGGAAACCATGAATGATCAATACAGGAAAGAAGCAGAATGCACAAAACAGATTCAAACAGATATCCTGGAAATTAAAAATTCCACTGAAAGCTGGCAAAACCACTTGAACAAAAATGAAGACAGACTTTCAGACCTTGAAGATGAGATCAGGCTAGTGATACTGAAAGTAAAAACTTCTTACTTTGAAAATAAAAAAGTATCAGGAAATAATTCAATAGCTGTAAGATAATGCAAAGAAAAATAATATAAGATTAACTGAGGTCAATGAAACAAGTAGGAGTCAACACATATGACATAAAAAGACTATTTGCAGAAGTAATAGCAGAAAATCTCCCAAGCATGGGAAAAGAATCTGACATACAGAGAAGTGTGGCATATGGTACTCCAATCAGCCATAACCAAAGTAAAACTACACCCAGACTTATAATAATCAAGATACCAGAAATTCAGCACAAGAACAGAATATTAGATGCTGTTAGAGAAAAGAAACAGACCACCTATCATCTTATTAAAAAGTTTCTGCACATCAAAAGAAATCACCAACAAAGTGAAAAGACAACCCACAGAGTGGGAAAAAAATTTAGTCAATTGTCCCTCAGACAAAGGACTTCTATCTAGAATATATAAAGAATTGAAAAAAATCAGAAAATAAGACGTCCCCCAGATTAAAAAATCCAATCAAAAAATGGGCATCTGAAATACTTCTCAGATGAAGAGGTACAAACAGCAAATAAATATGTGAAAAAATGTTCAACATCACTGGTCATTTGAGAGAGGTAAACTACACTGAGATTCCATCTCACCCCAGAAAGAATGGCTATCATCTAGGAATCAACCAATAACAAATGTTGGCAGGTCTGTGGGGGAAAAGGAACCCTTCTCCATTGTTGGTGGGAATGTAGATTGCACAACCACTGTGCAAATAAGTGTGGAGATTCCTAAAAAAAAAACTAAAATTAGAAGTCTTATTCCATCCAGCTATTCCCCTTCTGGGTATCTCCCCAGAAGAATTAAAAAGATCATACCACAGCAACATATGTGCACCCATATTTATTGCATCCCTATTTGTAATAGTTTAATCTTGGAAACAACCCAAATGCCCATCAACCAAGGAATGGATAAAAAAGCTGTTATCTTTTTATTCAGTGACGTACTACTTAGCCATAAAGAAGGTTAAACTTGAGACTTTTACAGGTAAATAGATGCAACTTGAGACCATACTCACAAGTGAAATAAATCAGAATCACGTGTAAACATCGTATTGTCTCTGTGGTATAAGAAACTGAAAGAGTAAAGTTCTAAAATGTACAATAGATATTGTGAAATGGAAAGATATTATTCAAAAGGAAGAAACTAAGTTGAGTGAAATGGGAAAGGTCAGTAGGGAAAAGGGAAAAAATTAGTTATACTATCAGTGTCTCTTAGTTCACTACAAAGGAAAGCCTGAGCTAATGTCAACTGGAGAAATTTTTATGCCCATATTCTCTACCCTGATCAAGCATTTTAGAGATAACAACATGTAGTATATTAATTATTGTTATTTTCCTATTATTTGTTATGAAATTTTTTTACATCAAATTAAAAAATAATAAAATAAATTTTTTAAAAAGAACATGGATTTCAAACTGAACTGCAGAGCATCCCTTTCTGCTAGCTGGGACACAGCTTTGGAGCATATACAGCAGGGCTCTCAGAAAGATTCTTACAGACAACTGACTCTAGGCCTCAGTGAGCCCTTCTGCTCACCCTTTCCCGCTGCTGCTCGGGACGCACGCCTACCGGCTGGAGCTCACACACCCACCGTGCATCATAAGATGCTCCTTGGTGAAGCCCACCTAACAAGACAGCGGGTCGAAGAGTTAGAAGCGGCCCATGTC
This sequence comes from Dolichotis patagonum, assembly GCA_004027295.1. Lineage (NCBI taxonomy): Eukaryota > Metazoa > Chordata > Mammalia > Rodentia > Caviidae > Dolichotis > Dolichotis patagonum. Next base: position 174,499 of record PVJX010001071.1, on the reverse strand, counting down.
CCTGATAACCCCATAGAGCTGCTCACTGCTTATCTTCTTTTAAATGAATCGCTAGTTTCTTTCTTGTTAAAGATACTGCCCTTGTCATTTCTGCTAACTGATACTGTGATGGGACAAGGTTACTGCTCTGCAGGGTAGGGCAGGCAGCACCACCTGAGCACTGACTTTCCTCTGATCCCGGTCACACTACCAGACCCAACGTGGGGCAGGCCTTCCAGGGTGACCGTCTTCTATAATTCTGGGGGTGCCTTGAGGATAAAGTCCCGAGGCTGAGAGTCCTGTGCCACCGTTTGCCCAGTGAAAAGTGGACCCAGGCCGGGCAGAGCCAGTGCTGCATCTAAGTGGGCAGCTTCCTGGTTCCTGCCTTCGCCTCCAGGTCCCGACATGCCAACTGGACCCCGGGGATGACACTGGTCATGGTGTGGCCTTTGATCCACCCCCCGAGTTAGTCTTCTCAGCCTCCAGCTTTCAAGTCTCTTTTATAAGGGAACTAACCCTGTTCCTGCAGCCTCCTCTCTCAGGACCTAACCACCTCCCACAGCCCCGCTCCCTACTACTTTCCCTCTGGGATGAGGATTTCAACACGTCAATCCAGGGAGCACATTCAGCCCACTGCAAAGGGTCTTTTGTTCTTATTCCTTTTGCTGCCAGAGCAAAAGTCATGATACTAGCTTTAAATCAGCCAGTATCTTGACAGGGAGAACCGGCCAGAGGCCAATGGTCACTTCCGCTGGAAACACAAGGCCAACCCCACTCTGGGATGTCCACCACCTCTACCTTCAGGGACCCTGCCACCCTCCCACAGGTCCTTGCAAGGGCTGAAGCCACCCTGGATGCTGCTCGTGAGGGTTAAAGAGCTCGGCGTAAAGCTCACGTGTGTCACAGAGGGAGCAGTAGAAACCCAGTGAGAAGGGAGCTAAGATGCACAGATCCTGAACCCAGCGAGCCCTGCACACATGCAGGGCAGGGGGCCTCCGGAGAGCTGCTCTCCAGGTTTTAAACTCTGCCCCTCCACAAGGACTGAGCCCCCATGCCCCAGGTCCAGGAACCTCGGGTGCAAGGTCTGTGGCCACACTGGAGATCAGAGCTCAGCACCCGCCACCAAGACCCTCCTGGGTCTAGAAAAAAACCTGGAAAACCTGCCCAAGCTGCTGGCACCGGCTCTAAAGCCTACCTGTGAGTGTGGACCCACACCCTTCGGCCTGCCTCACCTATCACCCTCGTCCCCGCAGCAGGGGTCTCCCCTACCCCCACCCAACACACACACTTCTTCTCAAGGTAGGCAGTGACCTTGACCGACACCGGGTCTTGTTATGCCGTGGTGGTCCAGTGCCCTTATTCCTGGGGACCCATACACCAGTCCCCACACACCAGTCATTTCACTGTCCTCAGCCCTAGTTACCCACAATCAACAGAGACTGGAAAACAATAAAGGAAAATTCCAGAAAAAAACAGTTCATAAATTTTAAATGAGTTTTATTATAGTACAGTTATAACTGCTCTATTTTATTGCTAGTTATTTCCCTTAATCTCTTACCATGCCTAATTTATGCCTTAAGGTTCATCATATTTATGTACATATAGGAAAGAGCATAGCACACGTAGAGGTCAGCCCTATCCGGCACCCGCTTAGAGTCTTACACACATCCCGCAGGTTAGGGGTGACAGTGCTGGGAAGGGAGGGCTGGGCTCAGCCCCCTCCTGTTTCAGGGTCACCTGCAGCAGGAACCATGCCAGACTCCCCTTTGCCCCCTCTCGCCCACAGAGGTCCTTTTTTACTTGAACATCTGTGCATTTTAATATAACTTCCCAAAATATCACTCTGCAATTATTTCCAAAGATTTAAATGGGATCCCCAAATACACACAATTAAGACTGAAACTGTAATTTAAAATTACTGTTAATTTGAATAAACATAAAACTTCCCTGTCTCTCAGCCAGTTGCCGGAAGTGACATCCGGGTGAACCCTCTGACCATGCTGAACTCCTGAGGGCGGCGACTCTACACCCTCCCAGGGAGAAGCACCCCAGAGCCACGCAGACCCGGGCAGCAAAGTCCAGAAATGGTATTTTCCACCTGGGAGACTGAGAGATTCAGCGAGTTTCTCCGGCCACGTGCTGGAAACACAGTGGTGCACTGCTGGAGTGGCCGGGGACCTGAGCCCTGCTCCGTGGGGCCAGCTCCTCTACACAGTGGAAGGGACAAGGACACAAGGTCACCCTTGTCAGCTTCACGGGGGAGGCTGTGAGGAGGGCAGCAGGCAGTGCCACAAGAGTCCCCACAACCAGCTCCATGTCACCTCCCACTCCTGGACCTTCCCCAGGGTCCAGGAACTACAGTGACCGACTTAGACTGTGTCTCCCAGGAAGCCACCAGCGGGGGGACAGAGTGTTCAACATGACCGGGGCAGCTGTCCGCCCCAGCCCACTCCCCAGGGTTGCCGTCCACAGGGCAAGACCGGACAGAGTAAAGGGCTTTGTTCAGAACTGTGCCCAGGGAGGGAGATGGGAAGGTGGCTTCGCCTGGCCTCCCGAGCAGGTTACTAGGGATGGCTGTTTATTCTCCAGCATCTGGGAGTGGGGGGCAGGGGACAGGGGGCTGTTGCCTGGGTCTCCTGAGAACCCAGAAGCCCGAGACCATGACCTGAGCTTCTCCACCAGGGACAGAGAGCAGCCCCACCTGCTGCCCCATGGGTGTGCACTGTGCCCCAGGGATGCCCTGAGGGGTGCCCCAGAAGGCCTGCCCAAGGGGACCCAGGGAGGGAGAGCAGTCACAGGCACCTGGCCAGTAAGTTTTCAGCAAGCCCAACTCCAAGGAAGCCACACAAGGGCTCCTCAAGAGACACATCAGGACTAAACCACTGCTGGACCTGAAAGGACCAGGCAGGCCATTAGCAGCAAGATTGCCCTTTCCCCAGACACTCCATCCCTGGGGTGCCTCTGGCCAGTAGGGATGGAAAAGCTGGCACAGACCCTGCAAGCAAGGAATGAAACTAGAAAAGAGAGAAGGAGACACGTACAACCCTCACTCCACGTCCACGTCGCCTTCCCAGACAGCTCAGGCAGCTGGGCAGTGAGAAGCTAAGAGAGTCTGCGATTATTCTTTACAACCAAACACAACTCTTTCTGGGCCCGAAGGCTGCAGGAGAACTTTCTACACCTTAGCACAGCAGAGAGCCCCAAGGCTGCCTGGGCATTCATTTGGTGGAGGAAGAACCTGCTTCCAGGACAGACTCTGAGGGACACTGGGGGTAAAGAGAAAAGCTCTCTCCTGCTCCCTGACCTACACCAGCCCCATGTTAGGTACACTAGCCATATGTTAGGAATCAGATACGACACCCTCTTCTCCAGCAGGGTGGTCAACCTAGCATCCCTGGGCCACAAAACCAAGTGCACGGGCTGCTTCAAGTATTTGGTCCAATGCCACTTCTATCCTCAACAGGGGAGACAGGGGCTGGAGACTGGAGTTGCAAAGACACAAGGCACACAGCCTCTGGCCTCCCCTGTCAGCCTGGCTCCTCCACATTTCTGCTGATTTTTCACACAGAGATCAGTGGGCCAAGATTACCCTTTGGGTAGCATAGCTGCTGGGAACTCTTTGACATTGGGCAGAGACAACTTCGTTTTTAGTGGTGGATGGCAGACCTGCACTCCCCCTCCTAGAGCTATGGTCTTTACAAATGGGAAGTTCCCCGTCCCCTGGATAGAACTGGGAAAATAGTATTTTTTTAGATTTTTGATTGAGAGAACAACAGATGGTGAAGATTTAGAAATCTGTTCGTGAGAATCTAAACTGTGGGAGGGATCGGTGAAGCATGGGTAATGGGGGTGAGTTTGTTTCTCTGTGTGTGCTGACGTCCCCTCCTGCAGTCCCCAAAGCAAGGGTCTCCCTGGCTGCATCACAACATGGGGAGAAGCAGAAAGGGAAACAGCTGCGTGCAGAGACGAAGTACACCGGGTGGACTTGTTTGGTAGCTATTCAGTCTCATGAGCATTATCAGGGTCCCATGCAATTCACACTACTCCCTCCCAAGGACACCTCCAATGGCCTTCCACAAAGCCCTTTCTCTAGAAGGTTCCACCACCCCTTGACGTCACCACACGAGGGACCAAGCCTCCAGCACATGAACCCTTGGGGGACAAACACATCCAAACCTTAGCACAGTCTCGCCTATCTGTGTCTCAAGTTCACAAACACCACAAGGCACAAAAGACCACACCAATCAGCAGCCACTGCAACGGGTGGCTTAGCCTCGTTGTCCTGTTTTGTTTTGTTTATCAATTTTTGTGCTTTCATTCAGACCATGCCAAGCTCTCTTCTAGGTACCGGGATCGGCAGGAACACACAGATGGTGTTCTGGAGTTCTGTCTAGAGCTTATACTCCAGTAGAGAAGACAGACGGTTGAAGAGTATGTCGTCAGATAAAGAATCAGGAGGGAAATCAAAGAGGTGCAAAGACCCTTGCCTCACCTGTAACATGTGAAAGGTTTACAGCCTTCACTCCCATCCTCCTGACAGACAAAGCCGATGAACCGAGAATCAGCGACTTTTCTTGGGCCAATCAGTAAGCCGCATCTGCTAATCACCACCCTGCAATCTAGAGAGGGACAGGCACACCCAGAGCGTCACCCCTGCAACTTGGGCCAGATTTGGGGTGGTTCTGACAAACTCTGGAGGCAGCGTGTGGACTCAGGTGACAGCTAGAAACTCCTAGGGGCTACAGTCTTAGGAGCCCCCAAACTTTCAGGGCTACATCGCCAAGATCTCCACTACATGCTCACTGTGAAGAGCCAGGAAACATCCTCCGCAGGGCCATCCCGTCCCCCAGCCACGCCAACAGAGCTGTAACAACATTATGTTAAGTCAAAAAATCCAGACATAAAAGGAGGTCACAAATTTTCTGATTTCTAATATACAGAAAATACCCATGCTAGGTAAACTCATAGACAGAGAGCAGATTGGTGGCTGCCAGGGACTGGGGAAAGGGAGGAATAAAGATGGTCACAGAGCACTGGGAATACATTAAATGTTTCAAATGGTTAATGGTTTAGTTTTAGACCACTGTAATAAAGTGACTATCAAAATGTAGCAAGCCATAGGAACTATTTGATTTCCCAGTGCATGTAAAAGTTATGTTTACACTATACTGTATCTATTAAGTATGTGATAACATTACAACTAAAAAATATTTCCTCATTATATATTATTTATTGCTAAAAATACTAATGATCATCTGAGTTGTTGGGAAAATGGCACTGACAGAATTGCTCAATGTAAAGTTGCTACAAATCTTCAATTTAAAATATATGAAGTAACTGCAAAGCACAATACGATGAAGCACAATAAGACAAAGTATCCCCGTACTGTGGATCCAGGGATGTTTGTTACTGTTGCTTCCTGTGGCCTTTACTGACTAATACATGCTATATAAGGGTTTAACTCAAAATGATGGTATAATCGTATTGGTTAAATGCAGCAGTGCTAAGCAGGAAACCATATGCACCAAAATCATCTTTACCATAATAGACAGTCAAGAAATATGACTGCAGGTTGAAGGTATAACTCACGTGCAAGCTCTTGCCTATCATGCACAAAGCCATTGGGTTCAATCCTCAGCACTACACACACACACACACACACACACACACGTATCAGTACCTCATTTTTTACAAATACAGAGTTAAGTCCCAGAAAAAATACTGATATGGGGGGTGGGTGCAGGAAAGTGAAGGCAGTGGCCTGCTATTTTTCCACCAACTTCTAACATATGTATACATATTAATCTGACCAAATAGTTTTGAAAAAGTGAGTGGAGACACTGGGTCATGACAAAGGCAAAGGCGGGTAGCATGTGTCATGTCAGAGCTGGTGCTGGCCTGGCTGGAAGGGTATGGAAGCAAATCCACACACAGGCCAGTCTCAGCTGCCTTGGTTTCCCCAGTAGCCAGGACAGGGCCTGATGCCATGCCAGCTGTGGCTGAAAGCTCTAGAGCTGTAAGATGAGGATCCAAACTCCGGTTCTACAACTCCTGAGTATGGGCAGCAGCCTCAGTCCCCTCCCTTGCCTTGGTGGCACCAGGGGAGTAACTGCAGCTCTCTCAGCACCTTACGTGGTATGGTACATGTACAATAAAGATTGCTGCTGCTACTTCTTAAAAGCTTTAATGGACACACTCAAGCATCACTTAATGATGGGGATGCATTCTGAGAAGTGGGTCAGCCATTGACCGCTGCATTGTGGGAACATCACAAAGCAATGACATAAATATAGGTCATATGGGGTGGTGCGTGTGTGTGTGAGCACATGTTAGATACACATGATATAGCATATAGCTATAGGGTCACAATGAACAACACAAGATTAAATCAATCAGAGAAAAGACAATGTGATCAACACACAGAGTACCCATGAGATGCTTGAGGCTCCTGCCACCATAACAGAGCACCCTGCTTTATAATCAACTGATTTTTCTTCTCAACACAAGGAGTACATTCTAAAAAACATAAGAATACATACAGTAAATATCGTAAATACGTAAACTAGTAACAGAGTCATTTATTGATAGCTTTTTGTTACCACAAAAAAAAATCTGAGATGATCAGCTTATAAAGTCCAAAGTTATTTTGACTCATACTTTTGAAGATTTCCGTCCACAGTCAGTTGGCCCATTGCTTCTGGGCCTGTGACAAGACAGCACATCAGGGATGACAGCAGTGCATGATGGGGCAAAGCTGCTCACCTCACAGGCAGGATATTCAGGAGAGACCGGAAGAAGGGGATGAGGTCCCACAGTTACATCCAAGGCCACGCCCCCAATGACCTTACTTCCTCCCACTAAGCCCCACCTCTTAAAGGTTCCATCACATCCAGAAGTGTCAAGTTGGGGTACATTCCAGATCCAAACTATAGTAATTATCTTTCCACAGTTATTCTACACTGGGCATAATTATATGCTATATTTTTATGTACCTGGCAGTAGAATAGATTTTGCACAGCAGTATCACCACAAATGTGTAATATTGCACCATGATGTTATAACAACCACAGTGTCTTAGCACTAGAAATTTTTCAGCTCCATTATAGTCTTACACAGCCACTACTAGGCATGCAGTACAGGTGGACCCGGATACTGCTACATGGCATGCGTCTGTACTTGAAGAAGCTGCCATGCAGAAAGGGCTCCCAGGAAGAGCTGCACCTAGATCCCAGGGCCCCATCACCACAGTGACAGGAAGGGACATCCAGGAATGCAGCACAGAGGACAAAAGGCACCGGGGCAACAAAGAGGAGGGAACAGGTAGCTCCCACAGACAGGATCAGCAGGGCCATAGGAAACACCTATCTACTGTCTGGCATCTGTCCTCAAGCAATGCTGGTTCCTCTTCCTGTCTTTCTTCTCCAAATACATTCAGTCCTCTGCATCAACAGGTGCCCCATATATCGATTCACCCCATCCTGGATGGAAACATTTTTAACTCCAGCAAGTTCCCAAAAGTCACCACAGCCAGGCAGCCTGTAATCCCCACGCTCAGGAGGCTGAGACAGGGGGATCATCATGAGTTTGAGGCCAGCCTGGACTACAGAGTGAGTTCAAGGATAGCCTGATCTACACGGCGAGACTCTGTCTCAAAAAAACAGTCATCACCACTGAGCACTAGTCTGGATCCACATGAGGTCTCGATGCATGGACAGACACCACTGTCACATCTCCTGCAGGTCACAGATCCAGAGTCCTCTCCAGAGCTCATTTAAGCATTGTTCACCCCACGCTATTTATAGACTGTGTAGATTAGGACTGCAATGGTTGCACCCATATTGAACATGTACAGGTTTCTCCTGTCATTCTATTAATATAATAGCCATTTCCATAGCTTTTACATTACATGCAATACAAGTTGTCTAGAGATGACTTACAGGAAATGAGAGGACTAACTAAATTCTATGCAAATCCTCAGACTGTGGTATCAGTGTGAAACCTCGGAAACAAATTCCTACAGATACAAAGGGATGACCACGAGTACAAATTTGAAAAAACAGAAGACGATTTTACAAATGGGAGTTAACTGCATTGAAGCTTCTGTTAGAAGGTGAGGGCACAGCACACCTCCTCCCACAGCTCCTGTTCAGCATGTTAGCTGAGATGCCCACAGCAAGGGCCTGCCAGGCAGAGCACACACACACACACACACCCCCCCCGGGACCGAGACACATCCCCACTCACCAGGAATCTCCAGGCACAAGACGCCTCTCACCAGGTCTGCAGGACACTCCGGGACTGGTTCAGTGTTTAAATATTCAGAAGACTGTAAGGAAAAAGATTGCAAACAGGGCATTAACCAGCTGAGAAAGCAAACAGCTCATTCATAAAGAGGGGGATGTGCTAATCCCAGAGCTTACAGACCATAACCTCAAAACAGGAGGAGGACTCCAAGGTTCTGCGGGGCAAGCAAACATTTGGGAAAACAGAGTCAAGCGCTGATCATGATTCTCCCAGAGTTTTCAAGAGAGCCCTCATATGCATACGCAAAGTTCAGTGACTACAGATAACAAATGGTTCGAGGCTGTGTGTGGCCCAGCACCACGCTAAGCACTCAGGGAATACATTGCTCAAACTCTTGGAAAGACGTGGGAAACCCTAGCCATTAATATTTCAGGTTTCATTCGCTCCCACAGAAAATGAGACACATTCATCAAGGATCTGTTCCTAACTTGTTTTCCTACAGTAGCAAGCTGCCAGGAGAGGTACAGTGCTTCGCGAAATTAGGGTTATTTGTCTTAAAATCGTGTGCAGGGGGGTACAGCCCAGTGGTAGAGCACTTGCCTGTGTGCGCAAGGCCCTGAGTTTGATCCCCAGCCCCGTCAAATAGCGTTTGCCACAGATGAAGGCCGGGAGGATTCTACCAAAGGAAGCCTGAGGGCACCAAGTGAAGGTGACCAGAACAAGCCTCCAGCTGGCCAGCGACACTGTTTCCTCCCACAGACCAGGGGAGGGGTCGGGGTGTAGCCTGTGGCCCCTCCCAGACTTCAAGGTGCCTGCCTTGAGGCAACAGCCACCAGGGTCTCCACACAGAGCCATGCCCAAGGACAGACACCTCGGCTCCCACTGAGCGTTCCCTCCAACAGCCGGAAGTCCAAGTCCAAGTTCAGGTAACCTATGTGTGCCTCCGCCCACTTCCCTGCAAAGATGACAGCGGCCCTGAGACACGCTGGCTCAGGGCCCTCCTCTGCACCCACTCCCTATTCCTCTCACCCTCTCCTCCCCACCAGGCCCCCGAGGGACCCAACCCCGGGACTGATGGGGTTCCTGCAGCTCTAATGTCAGCCAGCACCCTGCTGCTTGCTGCCTCCTCGGGACTGTCCCACAGCAGAGGCCTCTCGAGGACAGGTACGCTCCCTGTCCTCCACCAGGGCTGCTTGGACTGGGAAAGGAGACGGGGACAAGGCCCCATGCTGTCTGTGCATCACTTCTGTGCTCCTATCAAGGCATTCCTTTTATGCATTCCTATGGAATCTTCCTAACAAACTCCTACTGATTCTTTAAACCCCAATTAGAGGGAGCACCCTGGAACTGCAGTGGTAATCACATTGTTCATAGCCCTGTCTTACTATTTTTACAAAATTTTTATTAGTACATGTTTGCAGTACATGCAATTTACAATCATCTTGGGGTCTGTAATAATGAAAGGGGAAAAAGTGCTCGAAAGGAAAGTATATGCATACAACTGCATGTACGGTTAAGTGTGCAAGCTAGATAACCATCTTACTGAGTTTTCGTTGGTTCGTCGAAAAGAATGGTTTGTGCTGTCATTGTTTGTCTGTTCATTTTTTATGCTTTGATTGTGTAACCTGAACATCTGCTTCTAAGATAACAATATGTAATATATTAACTAGTGATGATTTCTTACTGCTATTTTTATTGAAATTCTGTATCATTTCTAGCCTTTGCCTTTTTATGAAAAAAATTTAAAAAATAAAAAAATACATTTTGTCTAGTCTCTTTCCCACCCCTCATCCATTCCTCTTTCCCCATTTTCATTCTTGTTGACATTATTAATCTCAGCTCATGTTTATGGCATACAATTGACACTCGTGGAGGCTATTAGGACCCTGTACGTGGCATGTCCTTATTCTATTTATTCCTCTTTCTCTTTCCCTCACCCCTCATCTTGGGTCTCTTGGTCCACTTCCCTGTTGCAAGAGACCCATCCCCCTGTCTCCTCATATCCATCCTTCACTATTCTCTCTATATTTTGCCTTTAGCCCTGCCTTATTCCTGTAGTTCTCACAACTATTCCTGACCATCTCTTCAGCTCCCTCTAGAGCTTCTGCTCTTTGGGGGCCTTGCTTGGTCCCAAGAAAGCACATCTGTTCAGACTGGAAATTCTCCTGCAAGCTAGCAATCCTTCAAACAGGGCCTCTGAGACTGAGAAGGATGAACGTAAGGGGCTGCAAAGACTGGGGAAGACAAGGGTCAGGAGGAAGATCGTGCTGGAGGTCAAAGACATCGAGCAGAAAAACAGCAGCCCCAGCAGAGCAGTAATCACCACACTCAACCTGGTTCTCATCTGACAGGCAAAAGAGGCCACCAGAAGTTTCTGACAGTGGAAAACGCACAGTATCCAGAAGGGGCAGGATGACCTGGGGGAACAGAGATCATCCATGAGCACCCCAGAATGGGAACACAAAGGTCAAACTTTCATTGCCCCTGGAGGAGGGGGACCCTCACTGGCATTGCCCTCTATGGGGTACGAAGCTGTGTGGGAGAGGCCTGCAGAGAAGCCCTGCCACCTCCACCCACTCCCGTGGGCCCCAGCCTGCATCCTGGTTAGGAAAAGGCCTGGGCCTCTCCAACTGTGCCAGCCACCCACTACTTCCCAAATCACAGGCTCCCATCATGGCCAACTGTAAAACTGCTTTAACAGCCTGTCCATTAACTACCATGGGGCTATCACCTGCAGCATGTTCCCGAGGCTAAAAATACAGCCAGCCTTCCCACTGCACGCTTCTTGCACAGAATTGTCCCAGGAGCAGAGCTGCTGCCAGGAAGGCCGAGAGTCTGTGATTGCCCACTCCTCCACGAGGGGCAGGGCCCAGGCTCTCAGCTTTCTGCACACTGCAGTGCCCAGCAGGCAGCTCTCCTGGCTGGGTACATACACATTCTGCTCTCCTTCCTGGGCTTGGCCACTCTCCAGGCCCTCCCAGGAGAAATGTCTGCAAGAAAGAGCAGAACACCCCAGCCACTAACAAAACCCTGCATCATTAACTGGCACCCAGGGGAGCAGGGTTCCCAGGTGCCAGCTGCTGCCCCCCACCCTGATTTTGACCCAGAAAAACTAGAGAGGCAGCACTGCAGGCCAGTACCAGCTTTCTGCTCCTAGTAGCCTATGACATAAATGGCCCACCTCATAAGGTATGGAGACCAGCTGGGATGGCCAAGCCAGGCCTGCCAGAGGATGGCCAGGGTCCTCGCAAAAGACACAGCAGCTGGCCACATTATCACCTCCATCCACAGAGCCTGGCTGTCCTGGGGCCCCTGGACAGCAGAATAATGGCCAGGCCCTGGAGGAGGGGGCGCCTGGAGTGAGCCTGCCCTCAGGGCTTGGGGCCACTCCATCCTTACTGACCTGCTCAGGGAGCTGATTGTGCACACTGCATCTGGGTCACCCAGCCCTGTCCCGAGCCCTGTGTGCTCACACCTGTTGCCAAGTGCATCATTCACCACCTCCTTCGGTCCTTCCTTAGCTGGTGACCTTCTACCATGTCCCACCCAGGCTTCCCACTCAGGCAACTCATAGCTGGAGGCCAAAGACTCTGCAATGGCTTCTGGGCAAAGGTAAACTCCAGGTGTTGGAAGGCAGCAGTGAGACTGTCCGGACCAGGGCTGGCCGTGCTGCCCAGAAGGCTTTGTCCAGCACACACTCAACCGAGCCCAGGCAGCCACACAGCACCAGGGCCACCAGTCCTCCAAGCACCATGTGTTTCCCTGAGTGTGCCTGGCTCTGCCAAGTGAGTCTCCAGGAAGCCCTCGTGATCCCTCTACCATGAGAGGCAGAAATTCAAGACCCGGCATGGGTTCCCCGATGCTAGAACTGGAGAACTGCTTGTCTTTGCCCCCAAAGCCTCCCTCGTCACTCAATCCTTAGCTTCTTAAGCTGAAGCCTTGGAGCCAACCTGGACCCATCCCCTTCCCTTGTCCCCACACAGGTCCATGCTGGCTCTGCCTCTGAAAGTCACAGACTCCCAGCACTGCCCCCAGGACCACACTTCCAATCTCTAGATGGCTGAGGTAGCACCTAAGAGCTTACTGCATCTATGATGCCCTCCTTGCCATAAGCCTCAGCACCCCGGCCAAAATTATTCCTCCTGATGTAAAGTCTTCACCATGGTCTCTGAGGCCCTACACCTCTGGCACCCACTTCCAGCTCACCCATGACAGGCTATCTTTCCTCTTCCTTGAACACACAAGCAGGGACCACCTCAGGGCCTTGGCACAAGCCATTCTCCAAGAATTTCACATGCTCCCTTCCTCTTCTCGCAATGTTGTGTGCACATGTTCTCCCTGACATATTTAAAACCATGGCTCCATGCCCCAGCCTTTCCTGACCTTCGCTGCTGTACTTAACTATCCCCTAAAATACAGCATCTTTATTTACTTGGTCATTGCCCGCCTTTCCTCACTGCAAACCAAGCCCCGTGCTGCTCAGTGACACCCCCTGCAGTCACAGGCACAGTGTAAAGAGCCCAGAGTTGAAGCCAGACTGCTTGGTCTTGTATCTTAGGAACTCCAGCAACTGCTCAACCCCTCTGTCTTCCCTCCTTCCCGTCTATACATCCCCGCAGCGTTGACCTCAGAGAGCCGCTGGGAGCAGGGGAGGGTTAACATAAAATGTGCTGAACTGCTCAGGCCCCAGGCAAGGCTGCATGAGGTCATTTCAAAAACAGCACCAAACATCCCAGGCTGTCCTGGGACGAAACGAAGGGAGAAAAAAGAAGACAGAAAGAAAAACGCTGAGACGGAAACTAACATTTTAGGTAAAATAATGAGGGGAAGTGGAACTCAGTAGTCTAAACAGCAAGTAAATGGCCTTCTGCCAGACACCTTTCCAGAATTCCCCTTACTGACCTACAGGACCACATCCTTGGTGTCTTCTGAATGCCACTTTGTGGACAGCAAGAGATATCAAGGTTCACCATAACTTTCCTGAAAGGAAATAATAACACACCCTCTGTGGTGGAAGGAGGTAGCCCCATCACAGCTACAAAATGGACAAATTCAGGATGGTGGACCACATCATGGATGATGAGCACTAGAGCCAGAGCTCTCCCTGCCACAGGGCTTCCAGCTGGAATCCTGCCCGCCCAGCGCAGGAGCCCTGTCTTCCTGCTGGTCCCAAGAGGTGAGAAACAAGTGACAGAGAGTACTTCAGCCTGCGCCACTGTCTGCCCTGGTGACCACACAGACACACAAGAGGGTTAGGGCTACAGGTCCTTGGGGAAGAAGCCTGTCCATGGCTGACAGCTGGCAGGTATATGGGCACCTCCTGAGCCCTGACCCTGCTGGACAAGGCAACACCTGCATGAGCTGCAAGGGCTGGGGCCTAAGGAAGGCTCTAGACTGGCCACTTCTCCATGGCCAGCCACAGTGGCTCAGGTTAGAACTTCCTTCACAGGCCAAGTCCATGGCCCAGGACAAAAGCAAGGGGGGATTAACCAAGAGGTGAAAGTGACAAAGCGAGAAAGGAAAACACAATCTCAAACCCCCAACCCATCTGGAACAAGTACAGGAGACATCAACATAGAGGACATTGAATGTTACACACCTGAAATTTCTGAGAAGACAGCAAGTGAAGTAAAGAAACAAATCCATGAGGCTATAGAGGAAATTAGACCACAAATAATTTCTCAGGTAAAGAAAGAAATGACAACCTTAATGAAGGAGTTGCTCAGCATAGCTAGAGAAGACAGAGATAAGAAAAAGTACAGGAGCATGGGAAGATTATGGAAACCTTGAATGAACAACATAGGAAAGAAATAGAATGTATGAAACAAATTAAGAAAGATATCCAGGAAGTTAAAAATTCTGTTGAAAGCTGGCAAACCACTTGAACAAAACTGAAGATAGACTTTTAAGACACTAAAGACAGAATCGCAGCTAGCGATCACAAAAGGAATGAACTCTTAAAAATAGCAAGGGACCATGAAATAACAATTCAATAGCTCCAAGACGATAAAAGAAAAACAATATTAAACTGATAGGTGTTAATGAAAACTCAGGAGTCAAGGCAAATGACATTGTTTTTTAAAAACCTATTTTTAGAAGTAATAGAAGAAAATTTCCCAAGCATGGGAGAAAAAAATCTCATATACAGATAAATGAGGCATATAGAATTCCAAACAGCCATAATCAAAACAAATCTACGCTCAAGATCCCAGAAACTCAGCATAAAAACCGAATACTAAAGGCTGTTAGAGAAAAGAAACAAATCAAATATCAAGAAAAGCCCATTAGAATTATGGCTGACTTCTCAATAAAACTCTCAAGTCTAGAAGAGCTTGGAGTAAAATATTTCAAGCCCTGAAAGAAAAAAACTTTGAATCTAGACTGATGTATCTGCAAACCTATCTCTCAAAATTTAATGGAGAAATAACATACTTCCATGACAAAGAACAACTGAAGAAATTCATGTCCACAAAGTCAACCCTAGGAAGAGTACTGAAAGATAGTCTAGAGATAAAGATGACCACAATTTCCAGAACAACAACAGAAATAAACCACCAAGGAGGGAAAGGCATTAAGCAAAAGGGAAAAGCAAGGAACAAACAACAGGAAAATAAGAGGACAAAGATAAGCCAATATATATCAGTAATAACCATCAATGTACATAGCCTCAATTCACCAACTGAAAATAAAAAGATTAGTAAAATGGATCAAGAGACAAGATCGAGGGGGCTGGGGATTTAGCTCAACGGCATAAGTGCCTGCTTGGCAAATGCAAGGTCATAAGTTCAATCACTGGCACCAAAAAAAAAAAGAAAGAAAGAAACGAGATCCAACAATATGCTGATATAAGAAACACATCTAAACCACCCCATCTCACCAAAAAAAAAAAAACCTCATAGACTGAAAGTCAAAGGATGAAAAACAATATTCCATGCAATAGGAACCTAGAAAAAAGCAAGAATAGCTATCGTGTTTGCAAACAATGTGAACTTCAAACCAAAAATAATCAAAAGAGATAAAGAAGGTCACTACCTACACATCAGAGGAAAAGTTCAAGAGGAAGAAATAGCAATCATAAATACATATGCACCAAATATGGGAACACCCAACTATATAACACAAACACTAACAGATATGAAAAATCAAATAAGCAATAAAACAATTAATTATAACAAAGGACCTTAATCCCATATTGTCACAAAAAGATACATCAACTAGACAAAAAGTCAGCAAAGAAATAACAGATTTGAATCAAACCTGTGAACAAATGGACCTAATAGATGTTTATAGAATGTTCTACCCAACATCAGAATACATATTCTTCTCAGATGTACATGGGACACCCTCTAAAATAGGCCATATATTAGCCCATAGAACACGCTTAAGTAAATGCAAAGGAACTGAAATTATTCCATGCATATTACCTGACCTTAATACACTGAAATTGGAAATTAATGAAAAGAAGAAACTGCAAAAACTCTATAAGCACATGGAAATTAAATAACTGAACAACCCAACAATGGGTTGTAACCCAACAATGGGTTACAGATGAAATTAAAGAGGAAATTAAACAATCTCTAAAATCAAATGAAAATGCAGATACAACACACCAGAATCTGTGGGATGCAATGAAAATGTTCCTAAGAGGGAAATGCATAGCAATGAATTCTCACATCAGGACAAGCACAAATAAACGACCTAATGCTACACCTCAAGCTTCTATAAACAGAAGAGGAAGTCAAGACCAAAGCTCATAGAAAGCAGTAAATTATAAAGACTGGACCAAAAATTAATGCAATTAAGACTAAGAAAACAACACAAAGAATTAAGACTTGGTTCTCTGAAAGAATAAACGAAATTGATGAAACCCTAGCTAACCTTATCAAGAAAAGGAAAGAAAAGACTCAAATTTATGCAACAAGAAATGAAAAGGGTGCAATTACTACAAATCTTGTGGAAATACAGACGATCATCAACACCTACTTCAAAAATCTTTGCTCACATAGACTAGAAATCACAAGAGAAACAGACACATTCCTAGAAATATATGAATTACCAAAGCTAAATCAAGAAGATATAAAAATTTTGAATAACCCAATATCAGTTAATGAAATTAAAAATGTAATTTAAAAACTTACCAACAAAGGTTCTGATGGATTCACAGCTGAAATCTACAAGAAACTTAGAGAACATTTAATACCAATACTCCTTAAACTCTTCAATGAAATTGAAAGGGAAACGATACTCAGTAACTCATTCCTGGAGGCAAGTATTACTCTGATATTAAAACCAGAGAGAGTCCTGACCAAAAAGGAGAGCTATAGGCCAATCTCACTAATGAACACTGATGCAAAGATTCTCAATAAAATACTAGCAAACAGACTGAAGCAAATTATCAAGAAGATTACCCACCATGACCAAGTGGGACTCATCCCAGGAATGCCTGGATGGTTCAACATGCACCTATCAATAAAAGTACACCACATCAACAGATCCAAAGACAAAAACCACATGATCATCTCAATAGATGAAGAAAAAGCTTTTGATAAAGTCCAACACCTAGGGCCAGAGATTTAGCTCAGATGCTCAGATGCAAAATGCCTGCAAGGTCCTGAGTTTGATCCCTGTACCAAAAAAAAAAAAAAAAAGTCCAACACTCATTGATAATAAAAACCCTATAGAACACTGGAATAGATGGTCTCTATCTCAATGTGATAAAAGCCATTTATGACAAACCAACAGCCAACATCATATTAAATGGACAAGAACTGAAAACTTTCAATCTAAAATTAGGAACAATATTCAATATAGCTCTGGAAATATTATCCAGATCAATTAGACAAGAGAGTGAAATGAAAAGAATAAGGCAGGAAAGGAAGAAGTGAAATTATCATTATCTGCAGATGACATGATACTCTACGAAGAACACCCAAAAAACTCCACCAGGGGACAGCGAGACCCCAGCCTCTTCCATGAGTCAGCAACATTTGTGGACTGTGGGGGAAGAGAACAAGAAGTCATCAAGAAGCCAGCCCTCCCTGCCAATCAACACCATGTGCAGGCTGTCGGGGGGACAGCCAGACCCCAGCCTTTTCCTGTGAGTCAGCACCATTCTCAGACTGCAGGGTAAGAGAACAAGAAGTCACCAAGAAGCAAGCCCTACCTGAGAACTAGTGCCATGCAGAGGCCATTAGGGAGACAGCCAGACCCCAGCCCCTTCTGGCATGCAGATTAGGAAATAAGAAGAGCCAAACCCCGCTGTGAGCCCTGTGAGCAACTGGCTGATCCAGAGAAACACAGGCTGCAATGCAATTTAATGCTTGTGGTGTTTGGTGTTTCACTGACTTTAAAGGTCTAAAGCCAGTGGTCTGATCATCTATTCAGAGGATAACAGTACACAACGTGGCATAATCTGAAGATAGTAGCATTGTTAATTCTCTATTATCTTGTTTTGAAGTCTGTATCAGTTTCATTGTTTTGTTGGGTTGGGTTTTATTCTGTTTTGTATTATTTGATTTTGTTATATCCAATGGCATATATCCATTTCAAAGATAGCAAGATATATTATGGTAGCTATTTTGGATTTACTATTGTCTTGTTTTGAAGTCCTTTACTGCATTCATTGTTTGGTTTTTATTGGTTCTATTCTGTTCTGTTCTGTTTGATTTTTACCATGTCTGAAGGTATCTGCAGCTATCTTGAAGACAACAAGAAGCATTATGGTAACCATTGTTGATTTCCTATTGTTTGGAAGTCCTGTGTCACTTACACTGGTTTGTTTTGATTGGCTTTATTCTGTTTTATTTTGCTTAGTTTATCCTCTATAAAATTAAAAAGAACTCTACAAAAGACTAGTAGAGTTAATAAGCAAACTCAGCACTGTAGCTAGATATAAAATCAACACTCACAAATCAATAGCATTCTTGCACACAAACAATAAATTCACTGAGAGAGAAATTAGGCAGATAACACCTTTCACAATAGCATCTAAAAATGAAATACTTAGGAATCAATTTTAAAAAGGATGTAAAAGATCTATACATAGAAAGGGGATTGAAGAAGATATTAGAAAATGGAAAGATAACCCTTGCTGTTGGATAGGAAGAACCAACATTGTGAAAATGGCCATACTCTCAAAACTTTTAAACAGATTTAATGCAATCTCAATCAAAATACCATTAGCATACCTCACAGATCTAGAAAAAACATTCCTAAAATTTATTTAGAAACATAAGAGACCTAGAATAGCAAAGGCAATCCTGGGCAACAAAGGAAGGCAGGAATCATTACAACCCCCAGATTTCAAATTATACTACAAAGTTACTGTGGTAAAATCAGCAAGGTACTAGCAAAAACAAAACAAAACAGACCTTAGGATCAGTGGAACGCATCAGAAGATGCAGACACAAATACAAAGACACTTAATCACCCTATCTTTGACAAGGGGCCAAACATGTTCACTGGAAAAAAAATAGCCTCTTTAATAAACAGCACTGGAAAAAATGGCTTTCCACATGAGACGAAAACTAGACACATGTCTATCATTATGCTCTAAAGTCAAAATGGATCTAAATATTAAAACAGAAACTAAATCTATTGGAAGAGAAAGCAGGTAGACATCTTGTAGACACAGGAGTAGACAAAGAGTTCACAAACAAAATGCAAACTGCACAGGAAATACTTCAAACAATCAACAACTGGGATTTCATCTTATAAAAAAGTTTTTTCACATCAAAAGAAATCACCAACAGAATGAA
This sequence comes from Dolichotis patagonum, assembly GCA_004027295.1. Lineage (NCBI taxonomy): Eukaryota > Metazoa > Chordata > Mammalia > Rodentia > Caviidae > Dolichotis > Dolichotis patagonum. Next base: position 155,519 of record PVJX010001071.1, on the reverse strand, counting down.
AAGAAAATCCACAGAATGAGAAAAAAATTTATCCAACTGTCCCTTAGACAAAGGGCTTATATATAGAACATATAAAAAATTGAAAAACATTAGGCCCCCTAAATTCAAAGACCCACTACTAAAATGGGCATCTGAGATAAACACGCACTTCTCAGACAAAGAAATACAAATGGAAAATAAATATATGAAGAAATGTTCGACATCACTGGTTATTTGAGAAATGCAAATTAAAACAACACTGAGATTCTGTCTCAGTCCAGAATGAACATCTGCCATCAAGAAATCAACTGATAACAAATGTTGGTCAGGCTGTCGGAAAAAAAGAACCCTTCTCCACTATTGGTGGGAGTGTAGACTGTTACAACGGCTGTGGAAATCACTGTGGAGATTCCTTTAAAAAGTAGGATTAGATGTCCCATTCAATCAGCTATTCCCCTGCTGGGTATCTTCCCAGAAGAACTGAAAACATCATGCCACAGCAATATATGTGCACCCATGTTTATAGCAGCACAATTTGCAACAGCTAAATCTTGGAAACAACCCAAGTGCCTATCAACCACAGAATGGATAAAAAAATGTGACATTTTTATACAGTGAAGTATTACTCAACTATAAAGAAGGATAAACTTGAGACTTTTATAGGTAAATAGATGCAACTAGAGACCATACTCATAAGAGAAATAAATCAGACTCACATGTATAAATATATTGTCTCCCTTGTGCAAAAAAAAAAAAAGAGTAAGATCCAAAATGTACAATAGATATGGAGAAAATGAAAGGGAAAGAAAGCACTCAAAAGGAAAGAATGACTGGATACTTATATAAATATATATAAATATATATTTATAAAACTTTCATGTATGTATGTAAATATATACAAGATAGATAACTATACTACTAATCTCTGCTCATCAAAAAGAACAGTTTTTTTTAAATTTTGAAGGTAGTAGAAATACAACAGAACAAAGCCAATTGAGACAGTGCAGTGAATTTTGTACAGAACCAGGTTACCAGGATAACAGTAGTAGGTACCATAGTATATCTTATTACCTTTACAATAGTTGTCTAGCCAATTGAGTATAGCAAAATCAAACCAAAGACAGAACATTGTAAAACCAATCGAAAGAGAATATTGAATAGAGTAAAGCAATTAATCATAATGAAACAAAACAGTGAAAACATTTGCTTTCAAACAGAAGATAGAGGAGATTCCCCCATATTTGCTATATTGCATTCAGTCATCCTCCCAAGAGATGCTCAGACCTCTGTCCCCAGTTGCTGGGGGGAGAGGGGGTTTGGATGTTTGATTCTAAGCCTGCGCAACAGGAGGCTCACAGGAGATGCTACTGGGTCTCCCCCTGGCTCACACCGGTGGAAGGCACTTACCAAGAGGGCGGGCGAATTGCTTCTTTGTGCAGTCGCCTGGGTTCTGCCATGGCCCTGGCTGGATCTCGGGGGCCACTGACTGATTCTCCTCCTGGCTCACGCCGGAGGAACCAGTTTGTGTTTTCATTGTCTGGTTGTTGGATCATTTTTTTTCATTAGTAAATCTTGTCATCTGAACAACTGCTTCAAGATAATAATATGCAATATATTAATTAGTGTTAATTTCTTATTACTTTTTTATCATTTTTATCCTTTTTTTAAAATAAAAAAATAGCAGAAAATATTTGTTAAAAAAGCAAGAGGGAGATTCAGTCTTCCACAAAAACAGATGCTAGGGACATGCTACCCTGCAAGGCCGTGTTGTTTACAAATGGCCCCAGGAGCCTGGGCGTTTGTACCTCTGGAAGTTGCTGGGCTCCAGCTATTCACAGTCCCCAGCAGCACACTGCAACAGCAGCATAATCACATGGGTGATTATGTTATGTAGACTGTGAAGGCAGAAGGGCCACCCGGGCAAGTGGCTGAGGAAAAAGAACAGATGATCTGTCAGAAGTACCTTGTGAAAGTGTTAACAACCAGGCTCCAGGGCCTCGGAGAGTGGTGCTGGGCAGGAGGGGCCTGAAGCAAGGCCCAGACCCTGCAGAGAGCACAGAGGTATACACAGTGTTAGGGCTGGTAGCCTGGGCCGGGTCTGCCCTGCCAGCCCTGCTGCAGGGTCATCTTCTGGTGGGCAGCCTCTGCAAGCTACAACTTGGACAGTTCTACTTCTAGCATGACTCCAGGTCCATCTGCCCAGGGGGTGAAAAGCTGGTCTGTGAGGGAACCTTTCCCTGTGGGGTTCAGTGCTGGTGACAGCCCCGTGGGAATTCTTTCCTTGTCCTGTCCTACCAAGCCAGTCAGAGCATAGCTGGAGCAAGTCACTGGCTTGGTGCCACAGAGCTAAGTTCAAGGTGGAGCCAGGACTCAAACTGTGGGCAGGCACACGCAGAGCTCTCTCTGCCCTGACCTGCTGCACCCCACTCCCCGTGTGGGGACGCCCTGGGCGTAGTACATTCACAGGCTGCAAAGGAGGAGATGGTGATATGGCCACCCATGAGGATTTTTAAATATACTTTTCTGCTTTGCCAACTTTTGAGAATCTCATGATTTTGTTTTATGACAAAGGGACCTTTCCTTCTAACTTTCCTAACAACATTCTCAAAGTGTTCAAAGATACATGAAAGAAATGCCACAAAACATACACAAATTCTCCAAATGCACTAAAATTTTCCCATAATACGTGAAGTGCTCTTAATTGGACAGATATGAACTGGAGGGCTGGGGTGGCTCTGGCACTTGGATTCTTCCCTAGACAACGGGAGAGTGGAAGTAAGCACTGAGCCCCAACCCACTCCCTGCTCTCTGGCTGGGGAGCCCTCAGACTGCATGGTGGATACGGTGCCATCTGGAAAGTTTACAGGTGTCCCCAGGTGAGCTTCCATTTGACTTGCAGGACACCTAGAAGACCACAGTCAAGACAAGACCGCTCTCTAAGCTGGCCTCTCTCTTTGTACCTCCAAGGGCATTTGGCAGATATCTCCAGCTCAGAAGGTCCGAGGAGAGCCAAATTCCACAATGCAAGACCCAGCTCTATCCAGCTCTACCTAAGCCTCCACATCCAGCAGATGGTGAATCACTGCCCAGCTGGGGGTCTCCAACCTTCCCTCCCTCTCTCCCTCACCACCTCTCATTCACCAGTTAGTGAGGCAGACTGTAGCTTTAGACAACTACAGAACCCCTGCCTCTTACCCTCCACCACACAGCTGGTTCCCAGCCGCTAGGCATTTGGGCCTCTCGCCAGGGATTCCTGCCTGGGCTCTAGACCAGTAGTCTACTCTACACAGCAGCCAGGGTGCTCCTGCTGGCACATGCTGGCCCCTCATTACACATTCTTCAGAGGACAGTGGCACGCAGTGTGACACCTAGGGGGGGGATCTCCTTTCGAGGGTGGTAATCATTGTTGACTCCCTACTGTCTTGTTTTGGAAGTTCTATATCATTTCCATTGCTTTGTTGGGTTAGGTTGTATTCTTTTGTTTTGTTTGATAATGTTAAATCCGATGGCAGGAGAAGCTATTTCAAGAATAGCAAGATATGTTATGGTAGAAATTTTGGATTTACTATAGGCTTGTTTTGAACTCTTTTATGGCATTCATTGTCTTGTTTTTTATTGTTTCTATTCTATTCTGTTTGATTTTTACTATGTCCAAAGTTATCTACAGCTATTTTGAAGCCATCAAAAGGCATTATGGTAACTATTGTTGATTTTGTAATGTTTTGAAGTCCTGTATCACTTACATTGGTTTGTTTTGATTGGTTTTATTCTGTTTTATCCTCTTTAAAATAAAAAGAAAGAGGAGGGGAATGGGAAAAAATAAGAATCAAAAAGTGAGACTACCTTAATAAAAATTTATAGGATTAAAAAAAATTGGACTTCTAAATTAAAAGATTTCCTTGTCAATGTCCTCTGAGTGGGAAAGGGGTATATTTAATAGGCACATCTTATAAACATTCTTATACTTCATACCATTCAATAAATATGCTTATCTTATAATTTCAAAAAAAATATTCTCTGAGAGAAACCACAGCAGGGCTGGGGTGGCTGGGAATGGGCACAGAGGATGAGAATGTTCCGGAAGCACACGGTGATGATGGATGTCATGAAGAAATTAAACCACTGAACTGTGCACCTGAGGGGTGAGCGCTGTGGTGTGTGAATTGTAGCTCCATAAAGCTGTTAAAAATTGAAACCATAAGTCCGCTGCCATCCTCCTCCTCCTCACCCCATCCCCAGCAGCCCCTCTGTCACCAGGGCTTCAGGATGGCGGGAAAGGCCTGTGCACCTTTGTGCACCGTGGCCTTCCGCCCTCCCTGCTCATGCTGTCCCACCTCACGCCCCTTGGACACTCCGGACTACAACAGTAAACACCAGCACCGCTGCCCTCCTCACAGGGGGTCCTACAGATGTCACCTCTAGTGCTCCACCCCAAGCTGCGCCCCCAGACCCACTCCTCCTGGGCCAGCCCATCCGCTAGGACCCAACCCACCTCGGCCATCTGCTGTGTTCACAAGGAATCCCCACCTATGACAAGGCTCCACAGTGATACAACTAATGTTGACTCAATGACATGCTTGTCCCCTGGATAGAACAATGCTCGGGGAGGCCCAGTGGCTTTCCAGGCCACCGACTACAGGGTACAGGGACTCCCGGTTGTGGCTCCAACCCTCAGATCCACACTGTATTTAAGGTCCACTTACTCGTGAATAGTCCAATCCTCATAAGCAGCACCAGAACCACTTGAGCGAAAATCCCCTTGGTGTGAGCAATCTGGAAACCGGTAGAACAATGCAGGCCCCTCCCGGGCCTCCAGTCCTGAGGGCCCCGGGGGCTTACCCGCTGCACAGGAGCCCACGCCTGAGGGCCCAGGAACAGGCTGTACCTCCTGAATGGTCACAGCCAAGTGCTATTAAGCAAGGCTTCCCTGTGGGACAGTGGGTGACAGCCTGTTCCGACTTAGACGCCTACATCCTGGCCATTTCCTGTTTCAAAGAAAAGAGAGGCCAGTCCACAGTCTGAAAATCTCTCACATCCCTCCCATCGTGCATCTATTCACCCTCACAGTGAACTGGCGGGACAGCAACACTCAGTGACGTGGGCGCTCCCTCTGGGGAGGGACAGCAGCCCCACGCAGAACACTCTCTGTCCTGGGGTGATACCGAACCCTGCTTCCTGCTCTGAGGCTCTGCTCCTCCAGGGCCCCGGAGGCACCCACACTTCCCGCTCACATCCAGACCCACTCAGCTGCCTTTACACCAGGCTCCAGCCTGCCTGGGGCTCCAGACGGACGACTCCAGGGATCCCAGCCGGAGTAAGGAGACAGCCAAGCACAGGGCTTCTTTCCAGCCAGAGAGGTCAACCGCTTCACGCACCCCATTACAGAATCCTCACCTTCCGGAAGACATGGGGCCCCAGGGAGCCAGCCACAGCTCCTGTGCTCCCCTCCCCTCCTGCGTGAGCCATGGCTAGATTTTTAAGGTCTCGCTGCATGCCAGCCACCGTCCAGTTGGCCACTCCAAAACGAAAAAAGGGGTTGGCTCTGGAGCTTTAGCTGCCCTGGTTAGAATCCCAGCTCTGTCACTACTGGGCTCTGTGACACTGGGCATGCTGCTTAACCTCTCTGGGCCTCATGTCCCTCACAACAGGACGGAAATACCACCCTCTACTACATGCAGTGTTACGGCTCACCAGGGAAACTGCCCCGAGCATCAGCGAATGCTGCTGATGCTGTTATTCCCATGTGGAGCGATGTGTGGAGGGAGGGATTTGGGGCAGCACCACTGTGGCATTCTGGAGTCTCAGCAGCGAGCAGCCGTGCTGAGCAAAGCAGTGGCCACAGAGGATACGCGATGAGTGCTATTCCCAAGAAACAGCAAGCCCCCACCCCTGGCACTGCAGCAGGACGCTCCCTCCACACCCCACACCACAGGAAACAAAGGCACAAAGGGATTAAACCCAGCGTCTTGCAATGGCAGGTGCTTGTTCTCCCACTGAGCTAAGTCCCATCCCTTTTCACTTCTTAGTTTGAAACGAGGTCTTGCTAAATTGCCTAAAGTCAGCCTTGAACTTTCATTCCTCCTGCCTCAGCTTCCCTTGTAGCTAGGATTACAGGTGTGGGCTACCATGCCTGGCCAAAGGTATGTTCTCAAAACATGAATAAACTCATGAAATGCAGAAATAAGTAACCCTCTACAGAAACAAGTTTGTTAGTTGGGTGACTGTACGTTTGCAAAATGCACAGAATGTTCAACATGAAGAGTAAAACTTAAAGCACACTGTGGACTTCAGTGAACAGTGATTTGTGGCTAATTCATTACACCAGCGTAACAAGGAGGACCTTGGGACACGCATGAGGGGCATGTAGGGCAACTGGGAACTTGCTGCTCATTTTTTTCTGCAAATCTTAAAACTGATTTTAAAAAAAGCTACTTTCTTAATTTTCTAAAAACTGTGGTAGTTGGGGCACTGTTCAGTAACCACAACTACAATTAAAGAGTCAACAAGTAATCTGGAAGATGAAGCTGAGGGATACTCCCAGAATGCAATGCAAACAGATGCTGGGAAGCAGCCATGAGTGAGAACAAGCTTCCATGGACTCTGCCAGCGGCCATCCACTCCTGCCATGAACCTGGGTGTGCAGATATCTCTATAGTCTGTTACTTTTAAAATACTGGAAAAAACCAAGGCCATAAATAGAATCATCATATAAATTATGGCAGAGTCCACATGCTGTAATACTCAGGCACGGAAAGAAACAAAAACAAGAAAAAAAACAGGTGGATCAATATGCACTGGCAGAGAGATCTTAAGGCCAACAAGTGTATGTGTTTCAACCGCAGTCACTGACAGTGAAACTGGCTGGCAAGCAGATACCTACTCCCAAGCCCTCACACGGAGGCAGAGTCAGAAGGGTTCGAAAGGGACGGCAGCACCACACCTAACGCCGGGCAGCAGCAGCGACCTCCAGGGAGGGGAAGGAAGTAAGAGACTGAAGAGGTGCTCACCCTGTCATATTAAATGTGTATGTGCTGGCTGAGTTTTACGAGATCCATTTATCTTTTGCCAGTGTTATATTCAAACTCAGTCTGTGCCTTCAAGGATTTCCTATTCCAGCTGGGCAGATGTGAGCACAACCAAGAAGGACCCACGGGGAGGGCAGCCAGGGAGGGAGGAGATGGATTGCACACAGGAGCCACCGCTCCATCATCGTCATGGGTATAGATGTCACAGCAGACATTGGAAGCGTAAGGCCTGTCCCTCCCTCCTGGAAGGTAACTTCTGGGGCATAGCTGCCAATTCCCCTAATGACTGGAACATGAGCCTCTGCACTTGTCACCCACAGACCCCAAGGCAACAAAAGCATGGGAGGAGGCAACAACAAAGAGGAAGCGGACAAGGCTTGGGGACCTCAGTCATGGGAGTGCTGGGAGGGCCGGAGGTGCCAGGGACTTGCTGTATAAACTGGAGGTGACGCTAAAGAATCAGCTATATTCCCTTATCCATGTGTAAGTGTGTGTGTGTGCATGTGTTAAAAGTGGTAGTGTGGTGTGGCACAGGAGTGTGTTATGTGGTGTACACAGTGTGTGTCTGTGGTATAAGGAAGCCCTGAGGTGTGTTGCATGTGTGTGACGAGTTTGAGGAGTGTGGATGTTAGGTGAGCAGTGTGCACGTGTGAGTGTATACAGTGTGTGTGATGTGACAGGATGTGTACATGTGCAGCATGGTCTGATGGTGTGCAGTAGGTGTGACATGACACATGTGGCACCCTATGATATGTGTGGAGTAGGATGTGTATTTGGTGTGATGTGTGTGGTGGGGGGTGTATGGTGTGATATGATGGGGTGTGAGGGCTGTGGGGTGGGTGCAGTGTGAATGGTGTAGATTGTGTGGTATGGGGTGTGTGTCTGTGAGGTGAATGTGACTGCACACACCATGGACACATGCACACTGCGGATGCCAGGCTGCCTAGCAGCCGGACCTGCAGCACTGATGGTTGGGCCCAGGTGGGGCTCACAACAGCGCCACGGGCCCAGGCCCCTACATCTCAGGCCCCCATGCACTATGAATCCAGGTGGAGTGGACAGTGCCAGCCCATGTCTCCACACAAAGCCACACTCACCGAGGGGCTGATCCAGGTCAGGAGAGACCAGAAGTCTGTTGGAAGAAATGATCTTTTCCTGGGGTAGAGGAGGTCCGGTGAAGTTCACAGGAGACCTGCCATGAGCAGCATGGCTGAGAGGTGACAGCGTCAGGAAACGTAAGCAGAGGAACGGGGGAGCTTGGTGAAACAGTTACCCTCCACACAAACCAGGCAAAATACCTTCGTCCACACTGCAGACCATGTCCATCAAAGGACCGAGACAAGATGATCCCAAAGCTCCCAACGATGATACTGAAATCTGCTGCCACAGTTGAAATTCAAGCATGCAGTATTTTTTTACATGCATCTTTCCTTTTAAAAACTTTTCCTTTCAAACGTTCCTCCTCATTTAAATGAGTTCTGACGTAAGCCAGGGTTGGAAGTGAGCTGCTTTCCCAAAGTCAAAAACAACAGAACAACGTGTGTGACAGCCCCATGGAGTGAGAGGACTCTGGTCCCTCTGCGCCTAAATGTTCAACCTCTCTTTTATGGTTCACGTCTGGATGCCCCCTTAAAGCCTCATGTGGTCATAGAGGCGGGCGGCTAGAGTTTGTGACAGATTCATGGCCCAGCGCTGGGAATACGGTTGAGTGCTACAACAACCCTGGGGCAGGTAGATGGCATACAGAGTGTCTCCTCCCCTTGCTCGCTCTTCCCTTCTTGCTCTTGTTGCTTTTGCTGTCTTCTGCCACCATCACCTGTTGCACTCTGCCATGTCACCCTGCCTTTTAGCCAGCTGATTAAGGACTGAAACCTCCACAAACTGTAAGCAAATAAACTTGCCTCCTTCAACTTTTGGTGTCGGGTATTTCATCCCAGCAACAAGAGAAAAGTAACTAACACTCTCTCTGAGGAAGCACATCTGCATAATCACTGTGCAGCAGACTATACCCAATGAAAATGGAAAGTATTTCTTTAAAAGCAGCAGTTCTTCTAAAGTTTCTGCTCATGGACTTCCCCAAGAAAGAAGAACATGCAATTGACCAGGTGCAGGACCCGATGTTCTTGGCAGCCTGTCACCACACACACACACACACACACACACACACACACACACCTGCCACAGCCTGCAGCTCTCACCATGGCCCAGAAAGGGAGGCTGCGGGCAGGGCCGGGCTGCTGTCATAACTACCCACTCCTTGGAGGTCAGACCACAGCCAGCACTACGGCCAGAACTGCCAAAGGGGCTTCCCAGTCTCCAAATGCATTGAATGAATCTAGATCTCAAGGTGAACTCACAGACTTATTTCTCAAATATTTACTAGCCCTGAAAATTCTCAGAATAGCATTAACGTAACATAGGAACAAGCCTGAAGAAGCCCTAAACAGACAAAGCCAGCTTGTCTTCCTAAGGGACCTTAACCTTGCTTGACTTGCAAACCACTTCACTCGAGCCATTTCTTGTAAATGCTTGTATTAATAAAAACACAATCCAAACTCAACCAATCAGAAGCAGCCAACGAACTTATATAACCAGAGAGTTTCCTATGACCCTGACCAAATCAGGAACAACTGTAACCAACCAAGTGCGCCCTTTCTTCCAAGTTCATCCTATCAAAGCCTCCACCTGACATTTACTCTGCGGCTTCTAGACACTTCTCGCTTGGAGCTGCCCAACTCATGACTCACTAATGGCTCCAATAAACCCCTTCAACTTTTACTGTGCCTCAGTTTCTTTTTTCAATTGGTAAATTAATTTGTAAACAATAGAATTTAGTAAAGATTAGCAATATCAGAATTGTACAGTTTAGTAATCAATATGGTTGAATTCTCATGTTAGGGTTCTTAACCAAAAGTCAATATAATACAAACATGCTACAAGAAAATAAACAATTTGTTAAATATTCAGTTGGAACAAGAAATCTTTTTAAATCAGATTTTATTGGTACACTTTAGATATACATAATGATCACATTTCATCATAGGGAATTTGTACCTGTATATGATATAATGTTATTTTTTCCCAATCCCCTACCTGCCCTTCAACCCCTCCTCCCCTATTTACAAAAGCTTTATTTACATTTTACCTTTGTTTTCTCATTGTTTTACTGTTCCTTTCTTTCCTTTCCTCTTCCTCTTTTTTCCTCTCCCCCCATTTGAATGTTTTCTTCCTATTTCACAACACCTATTATACACCTATTATACATTTTGGTCCTTATTTACACATTCAGTTCCTCACACCAGAGAAACAATGCAGTATTTACACATGTGTCTGATTTGTTTCACTTAAGAGTATGGTCTCCGGGTCCAACTATTTACCTTGAAATGTCTTAGTTTATCCTTCTTTGGGGCTGAGTAGTACTCCATTGAATTAAAAAGTCATTTCTTCCTTATCTATTCACCAGTTGATGGACACTTGGGCTGTTTCCAAGATTTGACTATTACAAACTGTGCCATTATAAACATGAGTGTGCATATATCACTGTGGTGTGACGCTTTTAATTCTTTCAGGAAGATACCAAAAAGGGGAATAGCTGGGTCAAATGGGACCCCTAATCTTAGGTTTTTCAGGAATCTCCACACTGATTTCCAGTCTACACTCCTACCAACAGTGGAAAAGGTTTCTTTTTTCCCCAAAGCCCTAACAGCATTTATCATTGGTTGATTTCTTGATGATAGGTATTCTTTCTGGAGCAAGATGGAATCTCAGTGTTGTTTTAATTTGTGTCTCTCAAATTTTCATATATTTACTTGCTGTTTGTACTTCTTCATCACAAATGTCCATTTTGGGGCTGGGTCTTTAAATTTGGGATGTCTGATTTTTTTTTAAATTCTTTGTACATTCTTGATAGTAATCCTTTGTCTGAGGAACACTGGCAAACATTTTTCCCACACAGTGGGTTGTCTCTTCACTCTGTTGGTGGTTTCTCTTCTGTGCAAAAGCTTTTTAATAAAATGAGATCTCAGTTATTGATTCTCTGTGACAGTTCCTGTGCAATTGGAGTTTTATTCATAAAGTCTTTGCCTACACCAACAGTTCTACCTATTCTATCTTCCAGGAGATTTAATGTTTCTGTTTTAATACTTAGACCTTTAATCCATTTTGACTTTAGTGCATGGTGAACTTTAATCCTTGGCATGTGCAAAGCCAGTTTTTCTAGCACCATTTATTAAAGAGCCTTTCTTCCAGTGAATGTGTTTGGCACCTTTGTCAAAGATAAGGTGGCTAAGTATAGCTGCATACAAAATCAACACTCAAAAATCAACAGTTTTCCTGTACATGAATAACAAACTCACTGAAAGAGAAATGAGAGAAACAACACCTTTCAGAATAGCCTCCAAAAAAGTGAAATACCTAGGAATCAATTTAACAAAAGAAGTAAAAGACCTCTACATTGAAAACTACAGTACTCTGAAAAAGGAGATTGAAGAGGATATCAGAAAATGGAAAGATATCCCTTGCTCATGGGTAGAAAGAACCACAATATGGTGAAATTGGCCATACTTCCAAAATTGTTATACAGATTTTATTCAATTCCCATCAAAATTTCAACAGCATTTCTCACAGAATTAGAGAAAACAATCCTAAAATTCATTTGGAACCATAGGAGACCTGGAATAGCAATGACAATTCTGGGGATCAAAGCCATGGCAGGAGGACATCATAACCCTGACTTGAAATTATACTACAAAGCTACTATGACAAAAACAGCATGGTACTGGAAAAACAAAACAAACAAGCAAGCAAACACCTGATCTGAGAATCAATGGAACAGATTAGAAAATGTAGAAACAACTTCACCATGCACTAAAGTCACTAAAGTTTACTTTTTAACTATGGTCAGGCCCACAAATAGGGGCTGCATGCATTTTCTCTGTCACAGAAGCACCACTACTTGACCTAGCATCCAGCTACACTTAGGTTCTGTGAGGATTTACTGAATCTATCCAGAAACTTCTGAGGAAAGACTGGCGGTCTGCTGCATTCCACCTCCCAGCATACCACTGGGTTGAAGGACACAGCCCCCAAGGACAGCTTCCCACAGAGTACCCTGGAAACCTGGGGTCAGAAGAGGGCCCCTAGGATCCTGGGGAAAGGAACTTTGACCTGGAAAGGTCCTGGAGACAGAGTAAGCTGCCTTGTGACATGCATGAACTGGGCCACAGCCTAAGCTGTTCTGCCCATAAAACAAAATCGTGACACATGTGAAGGCTCTGGTATCACACTAAGAACAGGGATCACTCTATCAGGAGGGGCAGCACATGCTTTAACCTCAGCTACTGAGCAGCCTGCCCCCAGAAGATCCCTTCTGGCCCACAAGTTCTTGCATTCAGTCCTTTGTCCGTCTCTGGTGAACACAGACTGCCATACAGAAGCATTCTGTTTCACCCAAGATAAGACTCCATGCCCCTCCCAGGCTGGGCTAGTATGAAAATAATTAGACTACAGGAGCACAAGCCCCTGGGGCAAGCAAGCTTGTGGCTCCCCAGCCCAGTCCCTGTCATGCAGAAAGTAGTCAACAAACATTTGCCAAATGACAAGAAGATGGTATTACGGTTTGTGTCCAGATGTCCCTGCAAAGCCTCCTGCACTTTCAGACGGGACTTCTTTGAGGTGTCTGAATCTGGAGTTCGTGACTGATTCATGGGTCAATGCTGGGGCTAGGGGTGCTGGGATTAAGGCTAGGTGATTGCTGGATCAGTCCACGGATTGGGCTGGCATCCAATCCAGCAATCTGGGTAAGATAAGATGGGCAGAAAGAGCCTTGTTTCTCCCATTTTGCTCTCCCTCCTTCCCTACTTCTTTTGCTGTTTTTCACCAGCATGAATTGTTGCTGCCTTCTGCCATTTGCCACCCTGCATTGGAACTAGCCAATCATGAACTGAAAGCTTTACAAATTATGAGTTAAATAAACTTTCCCCTTTAACTTTGGGTGTTGGATATTTTGTCTCAGCAATGAGAGAAAAGTAATTAAGATGGATGGAGAAGTCTTTTCCTTACAAGTGTTTTAATTGGTAGTTTTATAGTAAATAGACACATACGAGGTTATACAGTAACGTCAAGGCAATAGGCCAGGGAACAAAATAAAACTCAAGAGACATCGGAACTCATTTTCCCACACTCATGCAGCCCAAGACAATGGGCTGCACGACAGACCTACAAAAACGAGGCCAGCTCCTCTCAAGTCTCCAGGAAGAGTGAGCACTGGAGAGGGAGGTAGAGAGGGTAGCAGCTATGCATCCACGAGGCCCGAGTTTCAGGATTTCCCCAAGCTGCCACCCAGACGCCTCGGCCTGGGGCCTCCTCACCCCATTCCTGTCCAAGATAACTGCTCCACTCAGGGCTCCTCATGCGGTCTTCACCTTTATGGCTCTGGCTCCTGAATAAAATGTCCCTGTCCTGCATGGAAACAGGAGCCAACTCAGCCCCCTGCAGATTCTGAAATTTCTCCCTGCTGAGGCCATAGCTCCTGTATCTCAGCTCTCATTTGCAAAAGGACAGGTCTTTGAGAGACCATGCTTTTTGATCCATAATATATTTCAGATACAGAAAGTCTCCTCTGTGGCCCTGTCATATCACAAAATGAATGGGAGGTAACAATCCCAAGAGCCAAGTACCAATATTGGAAATACTTCCAGGTCTTCCAATCAGCAATAAAAATTATATAGTTTAATATAAGCTCATTCGTAAAAGTCAACTATCACAAGCAAATACTCTATTAGAGGGAACCCACACATGAGGTTAACCCTGATTGTCAACTTGATTGAATTGAGAAATGCCCAAGAAAGTAGTAAAGCACACTTTCAGGTGTGACTGTGAGGACGTTTCTGGAGAAGATTTGCATGTGGAACAGCAAACTGAGGGAGGAAGACCCACCCTGAACAAGAGCAGCACCTCCAATAAGGCAGGGGCCAGGGTGGACAAAAAGTGGAAGGAGGAAGCCCATAAGCATAGTGTCTGTCTGCCTGTCTGCCTGTCTGTCTCTCTCTCTGCTTCCTGGATGCCATGAGGTAAATGGCTTTTTCCACCACACTCTTGTGCTGTGATCTAAAAGCACCGCAATGAAAGCGATGTGAATAAAAGCATGGACCTGAGAGCAATGGAAGTGACCATGGACTGAAACCTGAAACCATGAACCCAAGTGACTCTTTCCACCGTTGACCCACTCTTAGGTATTTCCGCTCAGCCCTGAAAAGCTGACTAACACCCAATATGAAACTTAAGATTCAAATGGATACAGCAACATAAAAAACAGAAAAAAAGTGGAAAAAAGTCACTTCATTGCTATACAGGATTTCCAAAAGCAATGTGCTTGAAATCTCTCTTAACACAATATGTTCCTACTTCCCACTAATCCAAATTACCCTCGTGACGTCAAACCTCTGCCGTCGCTCATCATTTCACTTGGAATGGTAATAACGAGGAAGCATCTATTTCCATCCCTTCATCACTAAGCTAAAATGAACCTGCAATCTGCATGGAGACAGTTCCATATCGGGATAGGATCAGAAACACTTCCAAACAGGCTGGGAGAGGGGGCTGCTCCCAAGGCTAAGGTGTGCAGGGGCCCAAGGGAATCTTTGCAGCTGCTACCTATTGTTTTCTTAAAAATGAAACCTTTTTGAATGGTTTGAGCAACATGTATTTTTATTTAAAAGCACTGTTAGAAACAGAAGAAAAAAATCTATGTGCAGCTCCAGAGAGAACAAGGGAATAATCTCATTAGTTGCAGAAATGTAAATGAGACTGGGAGGCGGGGGGGGGGGGTGTGCAGTAAATTAAACTCCTTCCACAGTGACCCCTGAATGGCAGGCGTGAGACTGGGCATCTTATCTCCACTAAGCAGGCAAGCGGACTACCGGACTACCGTGCAGTGCTGTGCAAACCAAACCAAAGGCACTGTCCCTAAATGAAGGCAAGTGACTTGTCTTATTTGTTCAGGAGAAGTCAAACGATCCAGGGCTGTTAGCTGCGTTCGTTCTTCCCAGCAAGATCTAATTGCTGTTGCCCTTCCCAGGGGTCCCCTCTCTCTGAATAAAGAGCAGAAAGGTAGCCAGCAAAACCCTAGAAGACCAGAACTCGTGCATCATAGTTTCCAAGCTGAAAATGAAGAAATGAACTCATGAGTACATGATCTTCTCTTCAAACAGAGACAGACAGATAGATGGGTAATTAAAATTGCATGTTCTTGGATTTTTTAAAGTATTTATTGATCAATGTTTCTTACTGAAAAACCTCGATGCCAAGATGTTTAACAGAAATACTGTTCCTTACTGAAAAACCAGAAAAAGTAGCATGCATTAAGTGACCTTTCCTTTTGGAAATGAATAACATTGGATGACATTGAGATAATTCTCAAAAATAAGCACTTTTGGACATTAAAACTCAAAGTCCCTGAATCTTTAAATAACTGCATGTGGAGCCCACTTAATAGCACGCAAACTAACTCAAGTGAATATGCTATTAGCTGAAATTGGATATGAAACTAAAATTACAAACAGATGTGTAATTCCCAAAGATGATTGTCCTAAACCTGGCCATGGTTCGCATGAAAACAAACCGCTGCAGTACAGTGGGTAGAGGATTAACCCAGAAGCATGATGGGGCTCACTCTTCAGGAAAGCGATGTAGGATGATGTGGGGTCACAGGCACAGCCCAAGATGCCACAAACTGAAAATTCCTTCACCAGCTCCCACCGTGGATGAGAAATGCCTAAATCCTCATCCCTTAGACATAAGACACTGGAGAGTTTCCTGAAAAATGAGAGTCCTACCTGGCTGGGCAGCACTTGGACTGATTGCCCATCACTGAGATTTTTGGTAGGAATGATTGTGTCAGCTACCATGGCACCTCTCACTCTGCCCGGTGCTGCTGGACACCTTACCGTGTGGCTCGCCTTCACCGCCCTGCCCATCTCAGGACGACATCCCCACTCAGCCTTACCAGTAAACTGACCCAGGTGCCTGACAGATGGTCAGTCATTTGCTATGTGCAGCTCTAAAGAAGTGAGACAGTTCTTTTGCTCAGACTAAAATAATCAAATCCAAAAAGGCTTCCACTGTAAAGATGCAGTCCCCAATCTGGTCCTCCCCACTCCACTGCCAACCTTTTTGTCATTTCTGATTTTAATTCTTCTAATGGCCATTTGGGCATCCAAACATGCTAAGTATTGTTAAATTCTACTTCTGGGTATTATCAACCTCAGCTAATATTTGACAGCTCTCTGATAGATGTGCTTCAAAGACAAGGAGCTCCCAAGCTCTGCAGCAGACACAGGGAGGAACCCACCAAGAGTGCTGGGGGCAACAGGCGCCTTGGGGAGTTCTCATCTGAGAGCAGAGAAGCACCCTTTGGAAGGTCAGGGACCACACACCTTCACAGTGGACACAGGCTCTTTTCTCTACGGATAACATCTTTTCTTTTTACCTTGCAAAACCAGGATATGAACCAGCACTATAACTAACAGGTTGCAGCCACTTTTTCCTCAAAAACTGAGGGGCCCAGAACTGACCCCTGTACCCTCTGATGAGCACCACGCTTGGATGCCTGTGGAAACTGGCACCTCTTTAGCCTGCCCTCCCTGTCCTGAAGAGGGTGTCACTGCAGAGAGGAGAGCCACGATTAAGCCTCCTTTGGTTGTCCTAAGTGAGATACTCCTGAGGATTCATGCATAAATGGATAAACAAAGCATAACATGTACATGCCCTAGGGTGTCACTCAACCTGGAGATCTGACAGGAGCAGGGGTCCCGGTGTGCTACGGCACGGTAGGATGAGTACACATAATGATGATGTACTGCATGTTTCAAAAAGCCAGGGAGAGTTTGAAAACCTTCACCGTGAGAAATAATAAGTGTTTGAGGACATGGATTTAAACACTGCATTTTTAAACATTACACTAAATACTACAAAATAGGTTGATGGGAGAGGAGGGAGCTGGGGATAAAAGAATCAAGATACATTACATATAGATACAAATTCCCTATGATGAATGTGATCATGACGTATATCTAAAATGCCCCAACAAATTAATTTTAAAAATATTACAAAATGTATTAATGTACCCAAAACATCACATGCTATCCTATTAATGTGTACAACTTTTATTTTGTCTTTAATTTGGGGGCTAGGTACTGGGGATCAAACTCATGACCTTGTACTTGCCAGGCAAGCCCTTGTGTCGCTGAGCTAAATCCCCGGCCCTTGTTTTGTGTTTAGGTACCCATCAAATAATTTTTTTTTTAAGGAAGAAAATTCTACAACACGGATGAACTCTGAAGATATTTATGCTAACTAAAATGAGCAGTCAACAGAGGCCAAATATTGACTGATTCATTTATTTAACATATCTGAAGTTGTCAAATTCATGGAGATAGAAAGTAAAATGATGGTTTCTGGACTGCACAGAGAGAAGAATGGGAAACTATTACTTAGCAGGGACAGAGCTTTCACTTTTCAAGGTGTTTTGGAGGTGGATAGTGGTGGTGTACAACACTATCAATGTACTTCATGCAATTAAATTTTATACTTAAAAACTGATTCAGACAATACATCTCATGGTATGCATATTTTACTCCAATTCTTTAAAAGCTGAGAAAATCAAGACATCTTTGGTGTTGGCTGACAGTCGAGTGCTGTGTGAACCCTCTCCTCATCGGTGATGTTCCCAAAGCTGTCCCTCTACCGACAGAGTGACTGTGAGCTTGCGGTGTTCCAAAGAGAACACCCATCTAACCAACAACGAAGCCCCACTGCACGGGTCCTGCTGTGGAATCACAGAAAGGGGTTTAGTACGGGAGGCGGACGCTGGAGAAGAGAGCCCTCGCCTGCTGGGAGATGTGAGGCACACACAGGAACCTGTTACCAAGATAGGGCTGAGCCGCCCTTTCCCACCACCTGCGGCACAGAGCCAGGCAGAGGCCAGGAGCTCAGGAAGATCTAGGGTCCAGCCAGACAATGGGCACAGACCTCCTTTGCTGGGGAGCTCAGAGAGGCCAGAAGCATAAACTGCAAACATGTAAGAGGATATGACCATCAATGGCGGAGTGGAGCTTTTTAAACATCATGAAGGATATTTTGTTTGTTAAACTATTTGAAGTTTGGGGGATATTTTAAGACTTTTTTATTAGTACTTGCTTGTAGTACATAATGATGAAATGCATTATGGGGAGCTGACACATGTGTATAATACATCTTAATTCTTTTTACACCCCCTTCCTTTCTCCTTTTCTCTGCTCCCTCCAACCTGCCCGTTCCTCCATCTCTTGGTCCTCTTCTATTTGGCTTTGTTTTGCTTTGTAGTGCTGGGGAATGGAACCCAGGGCCCTCAGCACCCTAGGCAAGCGCTCTACAGCTGAGCTACAGCCTCAGCCCTAACGTGAAGGTTTTTAAGCAGACGTCAGAAACTAAAGAGCTCCCTCCTGCATATGTCAAGAACTCAAGTCTCTTCTTGACACTTGAGCAGATCCCCTCAGGGTTGGTTTAAATAGAAAACACACAGTCTGCACCTGCTCCTCTCTGGGGAAAGGCCGGCTGGATGGCTGAAAGAGCCAGCCAAGTTCTGTTGGTGCCCAATCACTACACCTATGCTTTGCAAGGCAGCATCAGAGATGACAGGACACTTTTGCACCACAAGGACCACCTCATGCTGGCACTCCTGACTCCACATTCTGAAAATATATCCTGCCATCACTAAGCCCATGAACAGATGTGCTGCCTTGCTCCTGCTGACAGCTGACAGCAAAACAATCCCGTCCTGCACATAAAACGCTTCTGGACAGCACACGGGACACTAAAAGCTACATGGGTCTTTGAGGTCAGACCCTACCCTGACTTCCCGGGCTGTGACTGGCCAGGGGCCCTGGGAGATGAGCCACGGCCACCCACGCCACCATTGGGGCAGAACTGTGAAGCCAGTTTCAGTTCCGAATTTTCCATCAGATGAAAGAAAAATGAGCTATTGTGAAGCAAGTCACACGAAGGTAGTTAAAGGCTGTCACAGTCCACTCATCTGAAATAAAACCCAGCCCATTAGGAACGCTGTAATTGCAGCCCATCTCCCCCTGTGTAAGGCTGGTCAACGGAAGATAAGGGTTTAACACTGAAAATCAAAGAGCCACAGCTTTGTCACAGCTGGGAAATGAGGTGCTCACGGGCAGATGCTAAATTCATCCACAGGAACCTCTGCCTCAGACCACACCGAGACCCTGACAGTAACCTGAGAGCTGGCTCACCCTCGAGTAATTCATGAGAATGCAGAGGAGGCCCTAAGGATGTCACACTGCTTGAGGGGCTGGTTTTAATGATGCCACGCCTCTGCTTCAGGGGTGCCGGACCACCACAAAAAGCCGTGTGCCCTTTTCCATCACCTGCTTAAAAATTCTAGAGTCACCTTTGACCTGGAAGGAAGATGCCAGCTGAAACAGAACTCATACCCAGCTGGTCAGGAAAATATACGACCCTTGATAACAGAGACCCGGCAACACCAGGCATTGTACACCCTCTTCCATCTCCCAGGTGCCGATCGAGAGAGTCAAGCATCCCTGCAAAACACCCTGAGATATACAGAGCCATAGGGACGGGGCCTCCACAGTCCAGCAAGTACACCCAGGTGACAGAAAGGCACTGGGAGACACAGCCAGAGGGCTGACCACAGCTGCTGTGTCACATGTCCAAGCAAGAGGGAGCTCCGGGGACTGAGACTCCTGCGCTGTAACAGAGCTGCAGGCCACAGAGCCATGGCTGCTCACAGCCCGGAAGGTGGTCAGCTCAAGGGGGAAGAAGGGCCCCTGTCTGTCCAGAGCTTTGTGGCAGCACTGCCCCTGCCACTGTCCCTGGCTTTTTATCTACAGGGGACTAGTCTTAGAGGAAAAACAATTCACACTTAATTTGAAAAGAGGTACTTCTGAGTATATTAAGAGATTGCCAAATTGAGCCAGGACATATGTCTTTAATCTCATGGTAAATTTCCTCCTTATGACTCATTCCCAAAGTCAAGTCCATTGACTTGTAAAAATACCTCCTTGGAGCCCTGACCTGATTTCCCACTGGAGGGGGCCGGCCACTCAATGGTTAAACTCCGGGGTCCTACAGTAAGAAGCAGATTCAAATCTGCCCCCATTGCCATTCTTTGCACCTGGACATGCCACCCTCCCCTGTATCTCACCAAATGTCAGCTATCTCCCAAGGCTACCGACATCCTGGGCAGCAGCGCTGTCCACTGGGCACTTCCAGCTCCTGCCCCTGGCCACTCAAGAGTCTCCAGACACACAAAGCAGTGGAGTCCTCCTGCTGGCCCATCTTTGCCTCTGTCAGCTCCAGAGAAATCACAGACACCAGTCAGGCTCCTCTCAGCCAGGCACCCTCCTCTGTGAGCAGAGGAACTGGGCCTGCACAAGGCCGGAATAGGGGTCTGAGAGCCCTAGGAACGGCAAAAACGGACACAAACTCCAGGCTTGGAACCAGACACCTCTGGGCTGGTTCCTGGACATCTCCATCACACTTCAGACCTCCTGGGCCAGAATTATCCACTGGGAAGGCTGAGCCCAGCACAGTCCCTCAGCCCCTTGTGCATCAGCACAGGGCCACAGGGAGCCAAGCCACCCACCCTGGCTGGAACCAACTTTTTTATCACCATGCCACCCACCAACCTCAGGATGTTAGGATGGCCATTTACTTTATTAGACAGGAAATTCCGCGCTTCATCGCAAACACATTATGGACCAGTTTCCACAGCTATCATGCCCTCAACAAAGATTCCCCTAGAAAATGGCAAAAAGATAGCACAAAAAGCCAGTGATTCACAAATTTAGGAACCTAAATAAGCAAGAGCAACTCGCTAGCATTCATCAGAGAGAGGCACGGTGAACTTACAGCAATAGTAAGGCCCGTGGCAAGGGTAGCACATACACGAGAAAGGACACCGAGGGGTGGGTGGCAATGGTGACCAGCATCACACACTCCACAGCCTGGTCCTGGTGGGAATTTGCTTGGTACAGCTGAGCTGAGGACATCCCTCAGCCAGAGTGGCCAGCTACCATGCTGCCCTGCAGGGGACCATCTTGTGGCCCCTGCAGCCGTCAGCTCACTGGCACTACAGCTCACTCATCACCTGCAGATGGGGCTTCACGGCTTTCTGAACTGCCTATCCCACTCCCCCTCCACTTTTCCATGCATCCAAAGGAACGCTGGTCAGTCTGCATGAAGAACGTGGCTGCCAGCAAGCTGACACACAACTCATCAATGTGGGCACCCCACATCCACTGCTATCACCTGAGGAGTGCTCGGTACCCCAACTGGAGAGCTGAGCAACAGAACAGCCTCTCCTCTAAGGTTCCACGTGCAAGCACCCCTAAAGAGATTCCAGTCAAACCACTGTACCCGCCAGTGGACTGACAATTGGTGGTCAGCTTGTAACCCCCAGCTGAGTTGAATCAGCATGGTTCTGGGTGTGGAAGGCCCACCTGAGGGTTGTTGCCAACAGCATAAACGGAGAATTAGAGGGGAAGAGGGTGCTGCTGTTGATTCTCCTGGAGAAGCTTGTTGCACTTTTTCCTGATATGAACTGAGCTGTTCTCACCATCAGAGAAGCTCAGGTCCTTGCTGTCACTGAGGATGACAGCAAGGGGGCCCTGATCCTTACTTTGAGCATTGCTTCCTGGTTCCAGTGCACAACCCTCAGCTATTGGCACAGATCCTTCATCCCCCTGGTACAGACTTTCTAGCTTCCACTACTGACCTTTGGGCCTTCCCAGCGCACATCCTTGATACAGACTTGCATGGGACATTGTCATGAGCCCCAGGTCTTCAGCTGGACTCGTGCAGGACATTGCCATGGGCTCTGGGCCCTCAGCTGGATTCTTTGGGTCTCTAGTGTGTGGACAGATCTCCCATACTCTTTTGCAATTGACTCTTTGGGTGAATATTATAAAATAATCCTATAAATTATATGTCCTGTATTAAATTGTTTCCCTGTAAAGCCTGACTACAACAGTCCCCCCAGGAGGCTCACCATGAGGCCCCTTCCCCTCAGCCCACTCCAACCACACAGGAAAATACCACTTCCACTGGCCCCCCAGAGGATCCCAGTCGGGGCAGACTGAATGGCCCCGGACCTGCTGAGCACACATGGGCTCCAGTCAAAACCCACCCCACTGACCATGAAGGAAAAGGGACGTGCTGAGGGGCCCTGAGACCCCCAGGGGCCTGCAGAGCCAACTAACCAAGAGCTGCCACAATGGGCAACACCAAAAGGGGATGAATAGGAGGAAGGAGGCAAACAATTGGCAAATGAGTCCTCACTCAGAAAATCCAGAAGGAAGTGGAGAGTCACTGAAGGCAACAGAGATGTAAGCAAGGTACCCAATTTCAATACCCAAAATTCTACGGATTTTCATCCCAACCAGTCACGGTTATTTGCAGAGTAAGGCATGAGAAGAGGACCCAGTGACAATAGCAACACTGGCTATGAACTTGAACTAGAAATGTAAAAAAAGTGTCACTTGGATATGAACAAGAAAACACTAGAAGTGTGTATGGAAACCAAAACAATCCAGGGGAGAAAAAAACATTCTAAATATTCTCCCCTAAATAACCTAGAGAATGATCCCAAGCAAAATCACGAAGAGATTTTGGGAGGAATTTAACTTATTCTAAAGGAATACATGAAAAAGATTAGGCAAAAATGGGAGGGGAGACTGACCCTTGAAGATAAGAAAGTACATGCACCAAATGACACTTTTGTCAGTGGTGACCCGCACAAATGAAGATGTCCGCATAATATCCTAACCTAGCCTAGCGTTGCCACAGTCCTCTCAGTAAGGTCACTTCACTGTGTCTTCCAAAGGACAAATCACCTCACAGAGAGCAGAACTCCAGATGATGTAAGCAGTGGATATTAACATCAGAATAATCCTGGAAATTAGAATTGGAGACTCCAGGAACATAAGAGAAGCAACCAGAACACAGACGCAATGACTCAAGCTCTCAATGCTTCAGCCCTGTGGCCACATCACAAATAGGTATCTCAAGCCGGAGAGGAAGCAGCCAGGGGTGTGGACAGAGGTTAAGCACATGTGTAGCATATATGAGGGCCTAGGTTCAATCCCCAGGAGGAGAGAGGGACAAGGGAGACAAGGAGGGAAGGAGGGATGGAGGAATAGACAGAGCGTGTACATTCATAAATTGTCAGAAAACTAAATGCTCATATAAAACTGCACCTGTAATTCTCACCATATCTACAAATAAAATTCTGGGTGAATAAAAGATACACATATTTTTTTAAAAGGGAGCCTGAGATCTGAAGTATTAGAAGAAAATGCAGGAGAGTGTTTCTCTGCTCTTAAGATGGGGAAGCTCTTTCTCGAAGTAATACACAAAATTTAGGAGCTATGAAAGAAAAACTTGATAGATGTAACAACATAAACATTCCAAGTTCTGAGGCCAAAATTGCCTTTAAACAAAGTTGTAAGACACAGAGATGTCTGGGAGAAAATATCTGTAATGTACATAGCAAGTGAGAAATGACCCTGCTGCACTTAAAATGCCAATAAATCAACACTGCTAAGCTAAACAAGTCCCCAGAAAAACAGGCAAGAGTACAAACAGAAAAGTAAAGGAAGAAATTCGAGTTATTGTTAAGCCATAGGAAGTAGCTTGTTTCCATTCATCATTTTTTAAAACGCAAAAGGATACATGGTAGCTTCCCCTATCCCGGGATCCACAACCCCAACAGATGTCTGAAAACAGAGGTAGTATTGAGCCCAGTAAATAATGTGTTTACAAAATAATAATATGTGGTTTTTTCTATACAGGGACACCTATGACAAAGTTTAATTTATAAATGAGTTTAATTTATAAATAAATTTATAAATTTATAAATGATTTATAATTTATAAATAAATTTATAAATTTATAAATGATTTATAATTTATAAATAAATTTATAAATTTATAAATGATTTATACTTTATAAATAAATTTATAAATTTATAAATGATTTATAGTTTATAAATAAAAGAAATACCAAGAACTAAAAATAAAATAGAACAACTATTAATAATCTACTGTAATAAGTTACATGAATGTGGCCTCTTTTTCCTGCCTCCCCTACATGCCTCTCTTGTCTGTCTGTCTGTCTGTCTGTCTCTCAAGAGTCAAGGCAAAATTACTATTTTAGGACCACCACTGACAGCAGGTAACTGAATTTAGGAACACAAAATCACAGATAAGCAGCCGACTGCACGCTGCAACTTTACATTCATGTGGCAGTGAAACTGCAGCCACTGATCGGGTCCATAAAGTGCCACCATCAGGACCCCAGGAAATAGCTGCCCCTACACAGCCTGAGTCATTTAAAACGATCACCACCTCTCCAGAGAGCAACCCGGCAATGATAAAGTCACATCTCACATTCAAGCCATCAGACCCAGAAAGTTCAGTTCTGGAAACTTATGCTGCCAAAGCAACCCCATGCAGACGCAAGGATTTCATGTCTGAAACGCCGCATTCCAGCTCATCCATGAGTGTGAAAACTGAAAACACCCAAAGGTTCAATAAGGAAACAGTTACTATTACACAAATGTTCAAGTGAATAATGTTTCTGTGCACAACTGACAAGGGATGATTAAGACACGGCACTTGGGATGGGGGAGGAATCTAATCACAGTCCTCAATACAGGGTGTGTATCCATCCTCCAAAATGCTTGAGCCCAGAGGCGCTGCAGTTTTTCCATTTTAGAACATTTACAGATATATAATAGATACCTTGGGGATAGGGGCCTAATCTAACTGCAAAATTCAGTTCTGTTCCATATATACCTTAAACAAATAATGTGAATATAATTTTATACAACGTTTTAAAATTATAATCATATAATATTTTAAAATTTTTTGTGTATGAAACGAAGTATGTCTATGTGATGTCAAGGGTGGAATTTTCCACTTAAAGTGTCTTTTATTTATTTATTTTTTTTTTTTTATAGTGCTGGGGATTGAACATAGGCCTCGAGCTTGCTAGGCAAGCACTTCACCACTTAGTTCTGGCCCCGGTCCCCTCCTTGTGGCACCATGCTGGTGTTCAGAAAGAGTCCGATTCTGAAACATTTGGATTAGGAATGCTCAACCTACAATTTGATCCCATTTAATTAAAAGCTATTAAAAATAATAAATAGGTATGTCTTCATATAAAGCATAAGTAAAATACTTCCTCAAGGAAGAAGAAAAGAAAGGACTCTACCAAGCAGTCAGGGACGGCCCTCTAGTCAGTAAATGAGGAGGGACCCTGGGTGCCAGAGGGGCTTTCAGTTTCTTCATTATACATTTCTGTAAGGCTTGAATTTTGTCATAATTGTCATGATTCCATAATCAGAAGAAAATTTAAAGTGAAAAAAGAAAACCTGGTCATGCAAAACCAAAGTGAAAGGCTTGCCCGGGTCCAGCAGTCTCAGGCCCTCACCTCTCGGAGGAGGCCAGGGTCTGCCTCACCCGCAAACCAGGGCCAGAAGAACACTTTGCTCCTCCTCCAGAGATGCAAGATAATTGCTAGAAGGCATGATGTCTAAGACAGCGATGTCAGATCTACTGCTTTTCATTATTAGCTCTTTTACTGCTAGCGAATGAAACCATACAGGGAGTCTGCCTCCCAGCAGACAGGGCGGAAAATGCTCAGAACTGCTCCTCGATTTCCCTCTGCTCCTTGCCCGCCCTTCAGAAGCTTTAGGAACCTGTACCCTCACTGACAAGTGACGCCACTGACCTACAAAGGGGGGCCAGGAAAACCAGGCCAGCACCTCCCCAGTTATTCAGGGTGGGGACGCAGCTCCCTTGGGCCCTGACCGACCCCGGGCAGCCTCTGTAGGACACTTAAGTATCTGAGAACGAAACAAAATGGACAAGTGCTTTAAAATTTATTACCAGGAGGTTCCCAGGGAATGTACTTCTGCACATATTGAAAATAATTGAGTCCGTTTTTCCAAGAACCTGCTTCAAAGTCCAATTTTGGGGAATTGATGTAGATTGTTCCATTTTAAGTTCTTCAACCAGAGGAAATCTAAAAATTCTTCCTTCCAGCTCAACAGAGCGAATCCATGAATCTATTGCTTTTGCAAAAGGAGGACAGGGATCCTCCTGAGGCCACAGAATTCGGCAGCTTTTCCTTGGATGCTTTGGGCCACCGACAGCTGGGATATCAGGACAGTAGGCCAGGCTTCAAAAGACAGCCTAGCAGACACATTTGAGCAGTACCTAGGGGTTCATGAAGAGAGGAAGAGCTTGGCTTTGATCCATTTGTCAAATGACCAGAAAAATAAAGTATTTTTTATAATAAATAATTGCATATGGTCGCAGGTTCTGGTCAGTAGCCCCGTCCCTTGGTGTGTGCATGCATGGGACTGGGGCTCAGAAAAGCAAGGTCCCCTGAAATGACTGTCAAAGGAAGTCTCCGAACCTCTCCACAGGCTTCCCCGTAAGTTCTTGATTTCCTCTCAAAACACCACCAGCCATAACCTGGGGAGACGTGCTACCAGGACCCAGGGGCAGCTGCAATGCTGTGTGCTGGACCTCCTCTCAATGAGGGAGACCTCAAATGAGAGAGTGGACGGAGAGAGGAGAAAGGATTGGAAGAGAGGAGGAAGGGAGGAGGGGAGGAGGGAAAAGGTGCAGAAGCAGAGGGAAGCCAGAAGGAGGGGAGCTGGGAAGGAAAGGGTAACAGGAAAGAGGGAAAGAAAGAAGAGGGAGAGGAAAGAAAACAAGGAGAAAGGGAAGGACAGAAGAAAATAGCAGTTTTATGTGGTTCAATCTAATGTTTTCAAAAAAAATTCCAACGAGTGGTAAGACCTGCAGAAATTATTTCCTCTGCCTGACCTAGCGACAAAGGAGGAGGCTGGGTTTTGCCCTGGGTCCCTGTGTTACTTTCCTCACCATAACTAACACCTGAGATAATCAAAAGAGGGAAGGTTTGTTCTGGCTCACAGTTCCTGGGGTTCCAGTCCATGGTCAGCGGCACCTATTACTTTGCACTGGTGTGCATATCAGATGTCGGTGGTGGGACGCTTGTGGCAGAGAAAACTGCTCACCTCCTCGCTAGGAAGCAGAAGAGAAAACAGAGGAAGAGGAAGAGGCCAGGATCCCAACATCCTCTTCAAGGTCACGGCCCTAATGACCTAAGGACTTCCCTTCAGGCTCCATCTCTACAATGTCCATCCATGACACCTCTCAGTGCCAGTCTCCGAACCACATCTTTAACACAGCGACCCCTGAGGGACACTTACCCAAGCCACAGCTGTTCCCTGCAGGGTAGGCCTCTGACTTTTCCATCCCTTCCATTTCCAGCCCTGCCACGTGGCTGTGCCTCTCCCACATCACGACTCCTGTCACCAGGTCCCATCTGTGGATGACTTACCCCATCTAGCACAGTGGACGTCATCACCGCTAC
Source organism: Dolichotis patagonum (assembly GCA_004027295.1). NCBI lineage: Eukaryota > Metazoa > Chordata > Mammalia > Rodentia > Caviidae > Dolichotis > Dolichotis patagonum. The sequence continues at coordinate 128,025 of PVJX010001071.1, read as the reverse complement.
AAATGGAGGAGCAGGTGATGTACCTGCTGTCACACAGCCAGGAAACGAGGAGCACGCTGGGTCCCCAGGAGGCCTGTCTGCCTCTCTATCCCTGCTGGCTGCACAACAAAGGACAGCACCTATTTACAGGACCACCAGAAGCACAGGAGGTGACATTTATGGAAGTGAAAGCCTGCAGCCGGAGGTTTTGGTTGCTGGGCTTGTTTTTCTGAGTCCCCACCAGCCTTCCCTTTCTATGGGAATAAGGCAGACTGACCGGCATGGCTTTGGCCATAAATCCTCGACAACTTGGCCCACACAGATGTTCAGTCCTCTTTTGTCTCCTCTCTGGACCATCAACCGCACACACGTGAGCTTTGTCAATCTGTCTGTTGTGGTCAATGTCACTCCCTGCTCTAAAAGATGGCCCTATGAGACCTGAGGGCTGATACAGGTGGGCAGTACCCAGGATAATGACACCTGACATCCTGTTCTGGTGAATGCAAGAACGAAGCAGAGGTCAGGGGCAGTGATGTCCAGAATTTGAGGCCAAGGGAACCTGGCCGGCACCCCCAAGTGTGCTAGCCAGGACAGCCCCCCGGCTCCCTCAGGCACTGGAGGTCAGCAAATGGGGGCAGGGGCTGAGTTTCCATGTTTAATGCTCATCTCATGGGCTTTTTCTCCTGGAGATGGCTCCTAGCACCTGGAAAGACTCAATCTAAGAAGCGGATTATTTTTCACCACCTAGAAACACGAGGCATAAAAATATTATAAATCCTGCACTGAACTCAACCCCAGTCTCCATGGGGATTGCAAAGGAGCTCCAACAGGAGAACCTGCCAAAGGTCCAGAGCCGAGGAGGGTCTGAGCTGAGGTCCCAACCACCAAGGAACACTGGGTGATGGGACTCAAACTATCCCCACCTTTGAGAAGCTTCATGTGTTTATGACATGAAGCAAAAGGAAATACAGTTCTCCTCAGCCAGTATTTCTAGGCTCTTCAGATGACTTTGTTTTCAGAAGTCTTGGACTTAACAAAAAATTAGGCAGACTGAACAGAATCCTCATCTACCTCCACCCGTCTTCCCTATTTAGCATCTTACATTAGTGCAGTGTAATTATCCCAATCAGCAGAGCAAGCTAGAGCCACTACCGTTATCTAAAGCCGAGTTCACTCATGTCCTTTAGTTTCTCCCTCATGCCCCTTTTCTGTCCCAGGGTCCCCTCTGGGACACTGTGTCACACGCCATCATCACGTCTCCTTAGCCCCCTCCTGGCTGGGACAGTTTCTGACTTTCTTTCTTCTCCATGACCTTGACGCTTTGGAAGATGACTGGGAGGCATCTTGAGAATGTGCCTCAATGGGAATTTGTCTGACGTTTTCTTTCCTCACGGTTGCAGCTGAGGTTTTGGTTTGGAGGAGGAACCCCTTGGTGGTAAGGCACCTTTCTCATCACAAGTGTGCACGCCATCAGCCTGACTCACTTGGTGAATTCACATGATTCAGCCCGCCCACCGGGCTGGAAGGGTGCTTGCGGGGCTCCCCACTGTACGGCTCCCGTTTCCCCCAACACACTGTGCCCTTTGACGGGAAGTCACTGTGTGCACCCTGAGGCCCTCTTCTCCCTCTGATGGCTATTACTCCTCTCAGGGCTGACTCTTCCACCTGCTGCTACACCTCCCTGCCCCATTCCCTTTTGGTCCTTTATCCTTACACCTCCCCAAACACACAGATCAAAACACTAAGGGCAGAGCCAGCCTTCCTCACACCAGGGGTTAAGTGTGTGTGTGTGTGCACACGCATGTGCCAGAATCCAATACAGTGGCTGAGTTTCAGACTGCAAACACCAAAAAGCTCCCTCCTGTGCAGTCCCAGTCTCCCCAGGGTGGCCAGGTGGGAGGGAACACAGGCAAGGTGACCCTGGCTGGAGTCCAGCTTCCTAGCCAATTATCCAGAGCTGAACTGCTGCTGAGCCCAGGCAGTCAGGGCGGCAATGCGGCGGGGGAGGGGAGAAGACACCACTGCAGTCTACCCCGCCCCTGCCTCCATCAGCCCAGTCCTGCTCTCCAGGATGCAGGAGATGCAAGTGGAAAACCAACGCTGAGCTTAGACAACGTGTTTCTGGATTTCTGAGCTAGCACACCACATACATAAAATCCCAAACATGGCCAGAGTCAGGGCTCCCCTACGGAGTCAGAGGAGCATGTGTATCACAAACACAACCCAAAGTGCCGGAGACAGGACTCAGTGGTACAGCGCCTGGCAAGTGTGAGGTCCTGAGTTCAATTTCTGGTACCAAAAAAGACTTACAAATACTACCCAGACCTCAGGGAGAGGCTGGCAGAGTTGCAGAGCCCCACTATGCAAGGCTGGCTCTCTCCCAATGGGCCCACGTGTGCAGAGGCCAGGGCACCACCAGGCCCCAGATTCCAGGGTTGTGGCCAGTACCCCAGCCTCTGCCTGGCCAGGACCATCCCTTTCTGAGCCCTGCTATTAAAACTGTCATGCTGTCTAAGCCCCAGAGCCAAGAGTACACTCAGATGAAGCTGGGGACACAAAATCTCTGAGACCACGGAGTGACTCCTGTCATGTGTCACCCCACTTTATCTCTTAGGAATTACTGTAGAAAAGACCCCTTGTGCAGAGCTGTGTCCTGTACCCCCGTCTCTGTGAAATGGGGCACAGGCACGGACTGATGTCATCGGACCATGTGTTGAACAGCTACTAAGTTCCAGGCACAGTGCAAGATGGGGGCTCCCAGTGGGCAGCCCCCACCACAGACAGAGCAATAGATGGCACACCTGGAAAGGAGTGTTACACTGCAAAAGCACAGTCTACAATATACACCACCAAGAGGCATCCACAGCTGTGGGGACCAGGGCACACAGGAAGTGCCCGCAGAGTGACAAGGCACACAGATGGGCCAGGATATACTGTGTAGACAGGATGCAGACATGGAACAACCCCCCTCCACGGGTAATAGACTCCAAACACTCAGAATTAGCACTCGGATGGGCCATCCTCACACTTTCGGAAGCAGTCACAGCAGAGAAGACAGCAAAATCACCACATTCACAAATGTCACTAAACACGCCAGGGCACAAAATGCCAAAGTGACAGGAAAAGCATCGGGGCAGCTCCCCTGGCTGGAAGGATGACAGAGCCACAGGGAAGCTCTGCTTGGAACAAGTGTGGTACACTACAGGGTGCAAAGCAACCAGGATGCACACTCAGGGCACTGGGCACCAGCCTGTGACACAAGGGACCCACCAGATCACCTGAGAGGGCACAGAGAACACCTGTGAGAGATTGACTCATGGCTGCCACCACCCCAGCCCTGAGAAGCCAGTGCATGGTGCCCACCATAAGCAGTCTGCACTCAGGAGCAAAGCACCTGTCACCCATTCCCACACACAGCCACAGTGCCCAGCCACTGGGGTCTGGTGAGCCCAGAGGAGCCTGAATACAGCTAGGAAAAGCCAGCAAGACCCGTGAGGCACAGGGGTAAGGCCTCGTACAAACACAGGCTCTGTCTGCCACTGCATGACCTTGGCTTAGTCCCCCTTCTAAGACTCCATTTCCTTATCCAGATGCACTGGGAATCCTTCCCCGGAGTTTCCCTTCAGGACCTGAGACAGCTCGCAGGTGGCCCTGTGCCACACCTCAGGCCCAGAATCTAAAGGATGCTGAGAAGTGAGCTCACATACACAGGTGAGCAGCTCTGAATAGTGCCAGGCACATGGGGTCTCCTGAAAACACTAAAGCCCCCCATGGGCTGTCATGCAAAAAAACAAAGGACTCACTCAAGCCAGCCCCATAAGGCTGACATACCACAAGATCAGCAGTCGCTGTCTCCTGCAGCCTGTGACACAGCCCTGTTCTCTTGGGGTCACAGGCAGAACAAGAACCCTGGGGACAGAGAGAGGGGACTGGAGTCCAGTCTGGAGGGCTGAGAAGGAGGTACGGCTTAGGTAAATGTCTTCTCACCACCCTTGGAACACTTGGTCTCCAGACCATAGCACCATTGGGGTGGCGGTGGGGGAGGTAGTGGGAGGAAGTGAGGTCACTGGAGGCATGGCCTTTGAAGGGGACACTGGGACCCAGCCCCTTCCTCTCTGTCTTTGTTTCCTGGCTGCTGTGAGGTGAACAGCTTTGCTCCTTTGTGCTACATGTATGCCCAAAGCAACAATGTCAAGCCCGTGGGAACCGAAACTTCAAAAACCAAAAACCTAGATAAACCTTCCCTCTTTTCAGTTGATTATCTCCAGCATTTTGTCACAGAGACAGAAGCTGACAAGCAGAGTTCATGGGGCAGAAGAGACACACCAAGGAGATTCACAGGCAAAGAGGGCAGGCATGTCTGGGAGCAGGGGTGATGAGCCCTTTCCTGGGTAGATCCTCCAACCCTGACTCCTGGGCTGCAAGGACATGGGATGACCCAAAAAGTTGTTCATACTCACCATTTCCCTCTGAGAACTCCCCCAAAAGCTCTTCGGATTACATCTGACGCTCCAACATTTGGGTTATTTGCCTCTGGTTTTCTTTAAGAGCACGGCTCCTTTTATAAGAAAGCCCACTTCACCTAGATAACTTATCCATACCAATTTAATCTGTATAGATCTTAGCATCCTGCTTGGGTCTACAATCCCTAATCTTGTTTAGACAATATAGTTTGTGTCTAAATATTAAGAAGCATTCATTTTAACAACAAAATTTAATTATCTCACATTAAATGTAATCTTGATTTTGATAGTGTTGCTCTAGTAGTAAAATAAGCCATGAGTCAATCATGAAAATTCTAAGATGAGGTGCAACTCTTTTTAAAAAAATTTAATTAAAATAATAAACATAGACACAGATATGCACTCCCAGAGACAAATACAGATAGAAAAGTTCATATGGCATTGGGGGGCTGGGGGTAGGTGCCTGCTTGGCAAACACAAGGTCATGAGTTCGATCCCCTGCACAAAAAAAAAATTCATATGGCAAATGGAACGCATCCATGCAACATTCAGATCAAAAAGCGGGCCATTATGGGCACCCGCAGGTCTGTTCCTTCCTTCCCAAAAGCAGCCTTCTGACTGTCATCTCCCAAAGGCAGCCCGATTTCTGACATTGAAGATAAAGTGGCCTGCTGCCCCTCCTATAACACAATGAACTCTACAGTCTAGAATTTCGACTCACTACTCGGTGACACTCGTCTACACTTCAGCACGCCCTGGCACCGTGTTCCCTTTTGGCTTGCTGTGGAGTTTTCTGTGTGGGATTTGCTGATCCATGTGGGCCAGTATCTTGATCCATTCTTCTGCTGATGACCATCTGGCTTGTTTGAGATTTGGCAGTTATCACAAACTGCCCATGAATAACCTGTGCCTGTGTCTCTTGATGGCTGGATCAGTTTCCCTCGGCTGCTGCAACGAATCATCAGAAACCCGGGTGGATTAAATCACGCGTTCATGATCTCACAGTTCTGCGGCCTAGATTCCAAGAGCTGCTGTGCTGGGTGGAAACCAAGGTTCCGGCCGAGCCACCATACCTCCAGAGGCCAAATCCACGACCCCTCTCACATGGCTTCCCACGGCAGTAAGTTCCTTAAGCCGTGGCTGCGTTGCTCCACACTCTGCCTGTGTGGTTCGCTCCTCTTCCGAGTCCAACTCCCTCTGCCTCTCACGATTGGCCAAACACACACTCTCCCCAGTTTCACAGGGGCTGGGGCTGCTAGTAACAGTGCATACGCACGTTAGCTTTAATGAATACTGCAGAGCATCTTCCCAAAGCAACTGTAGACGTCTACGCTCCATTGTCTACGAGAGTTTGGATCCTCCACATATCCACCAGCTACTTTCTCACCTGCTGTTTGCTGCTTTTTTGATTCCCCCAGTCTGGTGGATGTGCAATGGCTTCACGTTTACAAGTACTTCCCATCTCCCAGGTAGCTAACAGAATCGAGCACCTTTCCACCTGTGTGTCGGATACTGTATGTGGCAGTGTTTGTCTGTGTGCAGTCTTTTGCCCCTTTTCCCATTCCACTGTCCACCTCTTCTTGTTGACTGTAGAGACAGCTACTGTGTTTCCAGTGAGGAACTTGTTACACTGGGTCCACCTGAAGATGTGTTGGAAGGGAGGTAGTTCCTGGTGTCTGGACCTGTGATATAAGGTTTCACACCAGCCAAGAAATCAGGTTGACATGAAGCATAGATTATGAGCACCCAGAATGAACTCCAGGCCTCCATCAGCCTAGCCCATCTCCAACTAAGAATGTGCATAAAGGTTTAAGGACCACTGCCAGGCACCCAATGGCATCCTAGATAGGACGGGTGGACAAAAGTCAGTCCCAAACCGATACATTCCAGAGTAACACACCACGTCCCCATTTACTTCCTGGAGACCAACGTTAACTGTACTCACAGGGTGGGCACTGGAACAATAAACTCTAACGAGATGTTTGGGGACTTTTCAGGCACAGCCATGGCTGACCACATCAAGCCAGTGACAGTCCAGCTCTAGAGAAGGCTTCTTTCAGTGCTTCGAGTTCCGTACCTGACTGCAGCAAGGCAGTGATGCCACCATGTCTAGTGATATTTCTGCTGTAAAACACGAGACACTGAATACAGTCAGGCTATGGCTCCTCTATGTCATGATGAAAGAAACAAAGCAGACTGGAGACATCTCACTGTAAACTTCAGGGTATTGCTGGGAATCCTATGAAGACCAAGAGGACCATGGACTGTCAGCACGCAGACACCCCCTCCTCCCGGTCCAACCCTGCTTCCTTCTCCTCAAGTCATGAGTTCCCAGGCCAGTTAGCAGGCCATTCTCAATTATGGCACACGGGGGTGGCCAAGGCAGCATAACCAGGACCCCCACTCAGCTCCAGCAGACAGACCATGCCAAGAGGGACCAACGTGGGCTTCATGGGGGCATCACCACCACACCCCAATCTCTGCCCTGAGCCAGAGAGGTAAAGCAGCCTCACTGCATCTCCAAAAAGCTGCACTGCTGGTCTACAAAACTGGGATGTCTGATGCTTGACACGATCAAGTAAGAGACGTGTTCTGACCCATCGGCCTCCAGGGGAAGAATAGGTACCTCATCCTACCTGGGACTGAACGGGAAATGGGGGGAGGGCGGGAGCTGCAGGCACCCACAGGTCTCTGGGCCACAGAGACAAGGTACCCAGTTGTTACTCAGAGCTCTCCATGCTGCAGAGGCCCCCTGGCAGCACAATGGGCCCAAGACATCTGACCACAACCACAGCTCTGCCCCACTGTGTCCTTCCCCAAGCCCTGTGGCCTGGCCAGTCCAGAAGGTGCTGTCCCTTCTCCCAAGAGAGGGGCCCTCTGGAGTGGCCTCAGCCCGGCCAAGGATGGGCACACTGTGGACAAAGAGGCACACAGCGGCCACGTCCCCTGCACATCTCTCCTACAGGCCACCTCCTCTCCGAGGCCACTGACACCAGACTTCCCTGTGGGCCTGGGTAAGTCAGCCACAGCAGAGCAGCATGGGTTAACTGCAGGAGCAAATTAATAATGTGATGTATGGTTTGTCATGGAGGCTGTCGTGCACGTAGAGGAACAGGGGCAATTTAATCTAGAAAGCCTGTAAATCTCCAAAGGGTAAAATGAAACATCCATGCTAGCAAGGCTGGACTTGGCAGCCGCAGCCTCCTCTGACAGAATGAGCCAGGGAGGGAGGGAGGTTCCTGGAGACCATTCCCTCTCCCCACATCTTCACCACATGCCCCAGAAGCCTGACACCCCGCCACTGCCACCCTGCCACCGTGCTCCTCAGTGCGCCCTGCCCCCTTGTCCTCACTGAGCCCCTCTCTCTCTCACCTCCCCTCTGAATGAGCCTCTCCACAGGGGTGCCCCTCACCCACGCTCCAGTAGTCAAGTCAGGGAGACTGGCTGTGAAAGTGCTGTCACAGACCTCTGTAGTGAACCATGTGCATGCTGCTTACCCCACCCGTTTGCTCTAACAGGTCCAGAGTCTCAGGATCACCCCCGCAACCACCCGTCTCCAGCTCTTCACAAAACACACAGTTCTGATGCCAAAACCTGGGCCCTCCTTGCGCCCAGGAAGCCCTGATTCAAGGCCAGTCCTTCTGCTCTAGAGAGACAAATACACCCACTTTTCCAGGATGAAGGCCGTAAAAGGCCTCACCCACCCCAGTGCTCTCAAACCTCCTGAAAGGTGCTGCTCTAGGAGGCCTTAGAGAACCCGGAGGGAGCTGTGATGCTGTCTACGCTCTCCAGGAGCCCCCTCCACTCCCTCTTCCTGAATCTACGAGAACAAGAAAGATGGACCCAGCAGGTGCTTAGAAAATACCTGTGAAGTGCATGGATGGATGGATGGACGGACAGACAGATGGGACTCGCTGCAAAGGGACTTAAAAGTAGCTAAAGTGGAAGACTCTTGTCCCCAGTTTTGTTTTGGTTTTGGTTTTCGTACCAGGGATCAAACTCATGACCTCGCGCTTGCCAGGGAGGTGCTTATACCACTGAGCTAAATCCCCAGCCCCTTGTCCCAGTTTTAGTATTGCAGAGTCCCCTCGTATCAAAGGACTGAGCAGTGAATGATGTGGGAAGTCTCCTTTGTTTCCACTACTAGCTAAACCATCTTATGTGAGGGAGACCAGAAACAGCACAGAGAGGGAAGGCAAGGGCTCCCAAGGCCAGGGGCAGGAATGAAGCAGGGCCAGGGCTTCCCCAGAGCAATGCAAGTCGGAGGTGCTGCTCCCTCTGGGTGCAGCAAATCAAGTGCAGAGGCACCAGTCATCTCTGCTGATTAAGCACAGCACTCCTGTGATCAAGAAGAAAGTCATTACTTCATAAAATGCAATTAATTTGGAAGCTAAAATCTGTTAAAGCCCAAGGGAAAGTCAAAATCAGGAGTTTCCAACCCAAAGACAGGCCCCTGGGAACTACGGACAGACCATGAATTCACATGCAACCCCGCGGCCCTACGCTTCTCTGCAGCTGCCCGGCCCTGGCACTGGAAGGGCAGAGAAAGCCCACAGGCATAACCTTTGCAGCATATTTGCACAAAGTAAAGCACATCCCATAGGGGCTGTAGGCTAGGAAACCCGCTTAGCCCATGCCCTGAAGAAGCAGCTGCGAACATCACCAAGGCAGTCTTACCTCAGCAGCTCAGGATCTAGCAGGCGGGCAGTGTAGAGACCAGTGGCCAAATTCAACCCATCCATCCATCTGCTGACAGCTTGCACTCTTACCAGCCAGAATTGGGACCAGCCAGAGGGCCAAGGTGGTGCAAGGTGTCTGAGAATACAGTAGCAAGAAAGCACACACACACGCAAGCACACATCCTCACAGGTGCCTGCACTTACCCAGCGTTTTGCTGCACTGGAACATTTGGGGCACATCTAATCTCATTCCACGGCTGCAGTCACCCAGCAAGGAAGGGAGCACAGACCTTCGCACACTCGTCTTAGGATGAATCAAGTTAAATTCTGGGCAGCAGCACGGCTATAGCTGGCCAGGGGTGGAGACCCACTCTGCCTCTCTGGAGTTCCCAGTTCCTAACACAAGCCGCTGCTCTGCTCCATACCATCCACGACAGCTGTCACCAGCTCTGGTTAACACGGACAGATGTTAGAGCACATGGCTCACTTATCACACCAAAAGACAGAGCAACATAAACTGTTTTGTCTGAACAATGCACACATTTGCTGTCAGAGAGACCTGAGAAATCCATCATCTCTAAATACATACATTAATTCAATTAATGGTTCTCTTGACTTTACAACAATGGATTTTTCCAAAAAAACTGATAATCAAACCAACTAGGGGAAACCATAAACTGTATACATTTTTTTTACAGTTAACAATTCATGCAGCAGTTCAGAGAAAGTCCTATTTAGAGCTGCCTTGCTGGGGAATCAATTCCAGAAATGTAAAACCAGCTAAATGGAAAAATAATAATAACACACACATACCCACATGCGCATGCGCATCAACTGGAAATTTTAAATGCCAGTATTTTTCTCTTACTCTCTACTTACTGATTCGAGTTTGTTCAGAATAAGTGGTTGAGTGGTTCAAAATAAAGCATCTCTCAACACAGCTGATTCCAGGAACAGGAAATGAAACATTCCATGTTAACCTCAAGAGCAAAAAGAGAGAAAATACCTAGAGACCCACTCATAGTGGCATGTTTTCCTGGCTGCCCCCCAGTCTTCTTCCCATCCTGTGAGTGGCCCGGTTCACCTGTGGCTCTTCCTCAACTCTCCAATCACTAAGCACTGGGTTCTCTAGGAGCGTTGAAAATTAACCCTCTTACCTGCTGCATGAGCGGTCATAGGTCCTAGTCACAGACATCCTGTTTAAAAACAAATCCAATCCAAAATGGGTCCCTACACAGCACAGGGACAGCGCATGCCTTCCACTTTCTCCAACTCAGGCCCACATGTGACAGCCTGGTATGTGACAGCACCAAGCCCTAGGCCAGTCACAGGTGCCTGGTCCTCAGCCCCCGTGCTGCAAAGTTAACCCAAGACCAGCCTCTTGGATTAGGTGGAAAGTTGTTCAAGATAGCAAATGCAGAAAAACAGAACTCAACACACAAAATTGTCCAACAATAGGTGTTTAATTCCAGTGGTTCCTCCACCAAAAACCATCTTTGAACGCTGGAGCAATTTAGTTTCCACACAATGAAAACACTTTTGCGATCAGTTAATACAGGAATCTCAGCTGCATATTTTTCCTTTCATAGCTTTGATCCTTTAAACACAATGGAGCATCTTACATTGGAACACCACTTTAGAGTTTTCTAAAATTACCAGACTGCAGTTGTAATCCACAAACCTGACCCTTAGAGCTCTCAGCAAAACAGGAGAAGATACAACAGGCCTGAGGCCACACAAGCAGCCCACAAAGCCCTTGCTATCATAATGATATCTTGCATCAGTTCAATACTGAATTTCATTCGTGCCTCAAAAGAACTTTGAGTGAAAAGCACAATGCATGTATTATGGATACTGCAAAAGTCTCCCAAGGCCGGGCACTGGCAAAAGGCCCCAAGGATTAGCAACTCGGCCAGGTCGGAACTGAGCTCTTGTTATTCCAAATCCCATCATCTCTTCCTACTTCACTCTGACTTTCCTATAAAACCAGAGCGCCTCACCCAGCCAGGCCAGAATGCAGGCAGGAGCAAATCAGGCATGATAAAGCCTCTGGAGAGGAGGAAAGCCTGCCAACAAAGACAGCAGAGTGGCTAGAAGCCTGAGACACTGGGTCTGACATGGAGTATGAGTTTAGAAACATGCAGAAGAGGAGGAAGGGAACTGAGGCAGAAGGGTGCCTCCTTCCCAAGGTACCCACATCTGAAGCAACCACAGGGAGAAAGCAGGCAGCTGGCTCCGGCAGCAGACTCTGCCCGACTACAGATGGTCCAAAGCACTGACAGAGAATTTCAGCACAGAATCAAGCTGTCCATTCTACTGGATCACCTTCCCAGCTATGCCATCCCCTGGCCTCTCCCAGAACTGGCTGGCACTGTCCAATTCTGCAGCTCGGGCCTGCCCTCTGAGCATGAGGCTCTGTGCTAGGTCTAGGAAGATCCAAGTGTGAATGCAGCTCTGTTCCAGCTCTGAGACTTGGATAGAGGAGGAGTGGGGAACCAAGCATGTGCGGAAAGGAAGGAGGCTCCTGGGTTTCATTCATTCACTCATCCAATAATAGCACCGAGGGTCTACCATGTGCCAGGCGCCATTCTAGCTATGGGAACGCAGAGGTGAAGGAAGTCTTTGCAGTGAGCCATAGGAGAAAAACAATAAACAAACAAGTACTGTATATAAGCAACACACTGAATGCTAAGTACAAAGGAGCAGCACAAAGAGGGGTTAACAAGAAAGGAGGCAGAGATGCTAATGTATGGAGAGTGATCCGGGAGCTGGCAGATAAACAGAGAACTGAAACAAGGGAGGGAGAGACCCAGGTGGACATCTGGAGGGAGGCAGGCCTGGGGACTGGGGAACAGCAGGCACAAAAGCCCTGAGGCAGAAGCAAGCCAGGCCAAAGTGAGGATCAAGGGAGGGGAAGAAAAGAGCCCACATTCTGCAGGAATCCTTCAGGATGGACACTGGGGCCCAAGCCAAGGTGGGAGGTGAGGACAGGGGGAGGGGGTAACCCAAGGCAAACCCGGGCAGTGGGCCCATCTTCCTGGAGCCAGGGCAGCCTGGTGGGACAAGGCTCAAAGATGAGAGACAGAACCTGAAAAAGTCAGGCCAAGGGACGCAGGTGTTGGGATGGACACTGGGGAGCCCAGGAGAAAGGCTGGCAAGGGTCCAACCCACTGAAGGGCAGCCCTGTAGCCCAACCCTGGGAAACCCCAAAGCTGGCATGGAAGACACAATACACATGGCAAGTGCCACCCCGCTGCCATGTGGGGTTCCACAGAGAGATCTGGACGGCGTGACCTTGAGGACACTGTCCTCCATGGGCTCCCTTGAACGTCTGGACAGGGACAGAGGGGAGGATTGGTTGTAGGAGAGGCAAGAGGAGACAGTGCCCATGACAGCTGACTCAGCCCGTGCCAGCAGGCGGCCAGGAGGCTCCAGCTGGCCCTGACCCAGGTGATGGGCGGGGGACTCAGGGACGAGGAGGGAGCCGGAGAATCTTCCCTGTGGGCTTCTGGTCCAGCTGCCATCCAAGGCACACAGGTGCCCCTGCTCCTTGCCCAAGCTGCCCGTGTGAGCAGTCATCACAAGCACGACCTGGGGGATGCCTGCCTGCAGGGCAGCGGCTACTGCCCCGTGGTGTGAGAGACCCCACCCAACCCTCCCAGCCTCTCAGGAGGATCCAGGACAGAGAACGGCAGCACACAGCCTTGAGTGATGCAGCCAGGGCCACAGCCCATACCCAGGACACTCTCCACTGCTCCCAGGACCACACTGCAGGGCAGAGCCTGCAGATGCCTGCCACTTGCTTGGGAATGCTCTCAAAGCTGGCCAGGGATGTTTTCAGGGTGGGCCTGGCCAACCTCTCACACTTCTCCGGGCAGCAAAGGTTTCTCCAAGACTTCCAACCATGGCATCACAAGAGCCTGCACCTGTTGAGTCACCAGGCAGGTGTTCAGGGCAGGAGACAGACAGGAATGGCAGGGCCAAGCTGCAGCCTGGACAGGGGCCTCTGCATCCAGGCTCTGGCACCACTGTACCCCCCCCAACAGGCCTCAGTGACTACCACCCAACCCAAACAAAGCCCAGCCTGACGAGAACCTCGCCACCAAATGTGTTTTTCCTCTGAGTTCCGCAGTTTTGTCTAGGAAGAGTCAAGGTGTCTGAGCACTCCCTCTCAGCTCCCAGGGGTGCGACCTGTGTCTTTCACAATTATCTCTTATTTTTACCTAGCATGTCTTAGCTCAGTTGGCAAATTGGATATTTATGCACCTCCATTTCACAACCCATCCCCACCAATTATTCCTGCAAAACTAATATTTTACTTTAAAAAGAAGGGGGTTAGAACGACTCCAGGGACCATTAGGCAAACAAGTTAACAAACCACAGTTTGGACCTGGGCGCCCCAGAAAACAAGCAAGGCGGAAGAGGAGAAGCTGCAGCTCCCTGCAGGGCCATCTGATTGGGCCTGCACTGCTAGGGCCCAGGAGTCCAGTTGCCAGAGATGGAAAGGCAGACCATGGGGAGAGGCACAGTCACATCCCTGAACGCAAGACAGAAGACCCTAGAGGTGGCCTGTCACAGGGCCATCACGCAAACCCAACTCAGCTCTGGAGACACAAGAAGGGCTGCCTCACCAGAGCTGAGGGTGCCCACCACTGGGGGTGGGTGGTGAGCACAGAGGGCTGGCAGCTGCCCCAGCTCCAACTCATCCACTACCGCCCTCAGCACCACCGCAAGTCTCGGTGGTTTCCCAGTCTATGTCAGTGCTGCCCACCCGCCCAGAAGACCTGAACTCGGGCACCCCCTCCAGCCCGGGCTGCGGACACATGGGGCAGCACCTCTGGCCATCCAGCTGTGAAGGTACAGAAGCCATGTCCCCTGCCTGGTGGCTGGTGCTCACAAGAAGCCCCTGCTTGGCCTCAAACGGAGCACCTACCCCAAAGGAAGGTCGCTCACAAGCTCCTGACACCTGCAGCGCTGTCCTCGGAAAAGCTGTCCCATTAGAGCCTCAAAGCGTTCAAGTCTTCATTTCTAAAATCGCTGACCTTTCGGGAAGGTGTTGGGGTGGGGGTGGGGGGTGCTCAAGAAAGGGGACAGGTGGCTGAAGAGGCCAGGGACAGATGAGTCCAGGGAGGAAACACAAGACAGCAGGCTCAGGGCGCAGCACCCTCCGAATACCCATTCGTGAGCTGACATTTCACCACTGGTTTAACTCCTGCGCTGGTGAAGAGATGGGGAACAATTAAAAGTCCTCCTTCCACAAGTAAATGCCAAGTTAGGACTGCCAGGCTCCACCTAAGGCTGCTCCGCAGGGTGGCTCTCCGGGGGCACCCTCCGCCCGTCCCTGTGCCCCAGCCCAGGGGGAGTTCGTCCCCAGCCTCATACGCAGAGGCCTGCTGCCCCCTACCCGGCATAAAGCGCTGTTCGGGAGCCAGAAGACCAGGCTTCGCCGTCACCCACGATGGTCAAAACCTCCTGCCCGCAGCCTTGCCGGGCTGTGCCTGCCTTGAGGAGGGGGCTGGGCCTAGGGTCGTGTCTGCGCCGCACCCCAGGCCCTGGCCCGCGCCCCTTGGGACACTGGGTGTGGAATTTTTAATTGAGTTTTCCCCCAGAGCCTCATTATAAAGGGAAAGGGGAGAGGGCGAAGAACAGAGCTGGGCTCCCGGGAGGCAGCGAACCTAGCAGCGACCCCAAACTCGGGAGTTGCCACTCGGCACCAGGACTTGGTGCCAACGCCGAGCCGGGCCCGGAACGCAGCGGTGGCCCGGCCACCCGGCGGGACCCGAGCCCAGCGCCCCCTGCCCGGCCAGGCCGCCCCCCGCCGCGGCGCCCCAGCCCCTGACGAGCGAGCGGTTCCGGTCCCCGCCGCCGGCCCGCGGAGTGGGGGCTGGGACGGGGTGGAGGGGCGCGCGGGGCAGCCGGTCCGCACCCCACTCCCGACTCGCCGCGGCGCTGGTCCCGCCGATCGTCCCCTCCGCGGCCGCCCGGAAGCCCCGCCGGGTCCCGAAGCAGCTCGCGGGCCGCAGCGCCCGCCGCCCCGCACCCCGCGCCCCGAACCCCCGCGCCGCTCCGGGCGCCCCCAGGCTGCAGCCGCCGACGACTCGGACCCCCGGGGCCCCGCTTACCTGGCTCCGGCTCCGCCGGCGAGGCCGAGCGCCAGGCGCCGCCGCAGCTCTTTGTGAGCCCGCGCCGAGCCGAGCCGCGCACGGCGACTGCTAATGAGCCCGGGAAGCCGATGGGCGGGCGCGCCCCGGACGCGGCGTGCAGCACGCAGCGGCGCCCCTGCCCGGCTCCGCGCCCGCTCGGCCTCCGGCCGCCTCCGCCCCTCTCCGCCCCGCGGCTCGGGCTCGGAAACGCGGGCGGCGGAGACAAAGATGCTCCGGCGCCGGGCGCTGCGCGGGGAGGCGCGGGGGTCCTGCGGGGTGGCCTGGGGCGGGAGGAGCGCGCGGACTCTCGGCGCGCCCGGGGCGGCAGGCGGGAGCCGCAGGGGTCGGGTCCTCGCGGCGGAACAGGTGAAAGCGACGCTCGGCTGCGCCCGCGCCCGCGCCCTGCCCCGAGCGCCGAGCTGCCCCCTGGCGGGCTCAGGAGAGCGCGGCGCCTGGGGCCTGGCGACCGCGCCCTGCGCCGGGGCCCACGCGACTGTTCGCTGTGTCCTGGGCCAGAAACACAGGGGACCGTGGCCTCGGGGAGACCTTGTGACAGGGCAGGCCTCCTGCTCTTCCCCACCACAGGTCCTCCGAGCGAGTGCAGACTGCTAGCTCTCTGTCCAGGCCCTTAGTAACCATGCCAGTTTCTGACACTCGTGCAGTCTTAACCTCCTTCCACCCCACGGCCTCACTCAAGGGGATTCTTCTGGTTCTGCTACATAGAAAGGACCCCTGAACACCCCCTGACACGGGCGCCCATCCCGGGAGAGTCAGTTATCCATCCCGCGGTGTGAATCATCAATCCCCCTCAAATCCCTGAAGGCCACTTAGAGGCTGGGGTTACCTTTGACCCTTGTCTCCCACCTGTGCTTGTCCCAGGAAGTCTGCCTGAGGACGCGCATGAGTCCTTGTCCCTGTAGACCAGAGCGCTGGTGCATTGCTCCCCAAAGCCCTCTATTTGCCCTCTTCGTTTCTTGGACAGGTTAGGGTGAAGCCCTGGCGCCAGAAGTTCCAAAGAGGGGTGTTGCGGAAGGAAGAGCTGGGTGGGTGGGGTGGCCAGGCTCCTCTTTCTGCTGCTACCCTGAGGCCCCTGCAGAGACGCTGAAAAGGGGCCAGGGAAAGCTGGATCCTGAGCGGGCAGAGCAAGGACTGCTGGAGACCCCTGGCCTGGCTCCCTACCCTCTACCGGCCTCTAGCTCCTCTCCCCAGGCTGATCCTGGTGGAGCAGCCTTGTAGCCCAAGTGCCAAAGCCCCACAAAGGCAGAGCCCGGGGAGAAACCGGCTGGAGCTGACACCCCATTCCCATCCCACCCCCAAGGCAAGCCTATCTTCACTGTTTACTTTCCACCTACTTAAACATTCTGTTGACCCAACCGACAGAAAGCTCAGCTGATTCTGCCTTCTCTGGCCCAGGCTTTTCTGCAAATGCAGTGACTGCAGAGACGCAATTGGGAAGAAATGACTCCCTAGCTTTAAACATTAAGTGTGGGTCCAAGGGCATGTGTTGTCCTGCCTTTCTCTAGTGTGTCCAGATCCCACAGGAAACCAGCTGCTGTGCCTAACGATGGTCCACCCAGCCCCATGAGTCCTTACACTGGACTGCTGGCCAGTCTGAGGCTGTTCTCTTCCACTGCGCCCTTGAGCTCTTCCTGTGGGCAGGCTCTGCCCCAGGGGCAAGAGTGTCAGATGTCCAGGGGGTCAAAGGTTCAGGCTTCCCTCAGCCTCCCTCAAGGTTCCTTAGTCTGTTGGGCTTGAGTCAACCAAGGACCAAAGATGGGGGAGGGTACTGGGGATTAAACTCAGGGTCTCTGTACTGAGCTACATCCCAGCCCTTTTTTGATTCTTTTTATCTTGAGACAGTGTCCCCAATTTCCCAGGCTAGGCACAAACATACATCCTACCCTCCTGATGAGGTGACAGAGTGCACCACCATCCCTGGCTATCAAGAGAATTTTTAAAGAATCTTGGATGCGGAAGGTCTTTTTCGAGATGCTTCAAAACTGAAAAGCAGTAACATAAGAAGTGGCTAAATTTTACTTCCCAACACTGTCTGCCTGGCAATCATCTCCATACACACAGTCAACACAAACTAGGAAAAAAAATATTTGCAATGCATAGCACAGGTAATTTCCCCAATGTATAGATAGCATTAGAAATACACAAGAAAATAAAAAGATCAACTGGGGAAAAAAGCAGACAGTTCACAGGCAAGGAAATACAAACGACTTTTAAGTATCTGAAAAGATGCCCTTCTTTAGTCATGATAAGAAACACAGGGCTGGGCATATAGCTTCATGGTTATGGCGCTAGCACACACAGGTCCTGAGTTCCACCCCCAGCACCACACACACACACACACACACACACACACACACACACACACTAGTTAAAATGAAACTACACTGAGATTTTCTACCAGAGACTCAGGTTTCAGTAAGGCAATACATTCCAGAGGAAGTGAGGAAGCTGACAAGCTCCCATAAAGCTTGTGGGAGCACAGACTGATAAAATTTCTATAGAAGACAATTAGATCACTTCTATCAAAGTGACAAATGCACAAGCCCTATGTTATTCAACATTTTGTTACTGTAACAAATACCTGAAATACCCAATTTATTAAGAGAAAAGATTTATTTTGGCTCATAGTTTTGAAGGTCTCCATCCATCATTAGGTGCGTCCTGCAGTGTTTAAAGTGGTTTGTCTGCTAGATTAGCTTGATCACCTCCTAGGGGAGTAATAACCCCCCCCCCCGGTATGTCTGGGTGGAGCATAATCTTAGCGTCCATAGCGGGTCCCTCATCTTGTCTTCTCTGGCACTGTCCTCTGCTCTGCATCCTGCCTGCCGTGAACTTTGCTCCAGCACACATGTCCATCATGATATTCCTGCCTTAGGGTTAGCCAACCATGGACTGAATCTCCTGAAGCCGTAAGCAAAAATGAACTTTTCCTTTACACTGTGTTCATTGTGCTTTTGACCCCAGCCTTGGAAGAGTGACTAATAACATCTCATTGTTTTGAGGCTCTGGCAAGACATCAGCCAGGCAGAGGCAACTGCTCACCTCATGGTGGATGGTAAGCAAAAGAGAGGAGGAGAACAGGATTCCATAGTCCCTTCAGTGGCCTGACTCACTGGGACCCAGCCCCTAAGTTTCCACTGTTTCCCAATAACACCACGCAGGGAACAGATCTTTAACACATGGGTCTTAGGTGTGGCACATTTATCCAACCCCACTCCTTTGACCTAAGAATCCTATTTCCAGGAATTTTTCTACATTTGTAGCACATACATGGAAGATAGCCATGAGCAAAATTATTCATCGTGTCACCGTTTGTATAGTAAATGACCACAGACACCCTTAATGTCCACGAATAGGAGATGGTTAAGCACCCAGTGGCACATCCAAACACTGGAATAATATGCAGCCCTAAAAGGAGGGGATGGAGGAAGGAGTCACAGGGAAAGTGCTCTAAGATGAATTGCTAAGCGAAAGAACAAACAGCAGAAGATATGTGCCGTGCGCTACCGTGGGGCAGGGGGGCGAACTCACACATGTTCTTCCACAGTCATCAGCCTCTCTGAGAGGATTGTAACAAATTAAGAAAATGTTAGTTGCACATAGAAAGGAAATTCACAGCTAGGTCAGGAGTGACAAAAATATTTTGCACTGATTATCCTTTTGGTTTTTGAACCAAAACCTTTTGATTTTTGCCAAGCTGAAACCAAACCTTTAACATATGGGCCATTAGGAGATGCTTGAAATCTCTGGTCTTTTTTTGCTGGCAGTAGTGGTAGTAGGAAATCTCTGATCCAAAAACCTAAGGAAGTCTTAAGTAGACGCCTCTATAGTTTTGTGTTTGTGTAACACGGCTATGCTATCTACTGCCACTCAGTGGTAACATGTGTGAATTGCAGGTCTGCTGCCAATACTGTTCAGTCCCACAGGCGCTACCAGGCCAGGCCAGATATTTTGCAAGCAGCTCTAAAGTGCAGCCAGAAAGGAGCTGATTCGTTAGCGCTTGCCATGCTTTTTTTGGAGGGTCCTGAGGATTGGAGCCCTCTGCCTCTAAGCTACATCCAGTCTCTTTTCTTTTCTTTGAGATAAGTTCTCACTAAACTGCCTAGGCCCGTCTTAAACTTGTGCTCCTCCTACTTCACCCTCCCAAGCAGCTGGGATTCAGGTATCCACCACTGTTTCCGGCTTCACTATTAACATTATAAAAAAAATAATGCATGACTTCCCTACATAGGACAGTAGATTAATATTTTGGTTTATCAGCCAGGAAGGATGTTCCCTTATAAAACTTCCAAATGAAGGAATGCATTTCATTCCATTCCTACGCTGAGAGTGAAAATGATTAGATGGACAGACAGCCCCTCTCTGGGAATGGCGGAATGCCCTGTTGGTGAATTACTGCCTGGCAGAAGCCTCCTTGGGTCTGACCTCTCTTGATCCCAGTCCCTTGAGCTACCTCTTCCTTTCTCCTCCCTTTATCCTTGTGTAGTTGACACCATGCTCAGCTAGGGGCCAAGGGTCCTCCATTCCAGTCCTAGTTAATGCACAAGCCAGTATTGGACCTCAGATAAATCATGGCCGCCGTGGTACAATGTCCCCCTATATTTAGATGGGAAAGTTGATCTTGAAAATCCCTGGGTGTGCTGCGTTGAAAAAGGAAATGCAATCTAGACCATGCCGTGGGAGTCTTTGACTCTCGCCTTCAGGATTATTTTCATTAGTGTGTATTAATTGCACATGTCACCAGGGTTCAGTGTGATGTTTCAATACACGCATCAAATCCAGCTCCCTTTACCCACCTTTCCCCAACCTCTAGAAAGCGCCATTCTACATTCAGGTTGGGGTTTTTTTTTTCAACTTCTGGATTTAAGTCAGTGGGGGAAAATCACCAACCAGATCATATTCTAATAGTTCCTTCCAAGCAGTGCTTTATTTTGAAAGACACATAGCATCGAAAATGCCTTTGACAACCATGGACACAACGTACCTTTCTAAAAAGTAAATATTGATTCCTTGGCTGATTTCAGGATGTAAATTCTGCAAAATCTAAGCTTTACAGCAATAAATGAATAATTATAAACAGTGAAAACCTCTGGCTCTCAGCGCTCCACATCCTGGCCTCGGGGTCACCCTGCAGGGTCCAGGCCCCCAGGGAAGGGCAGGGCACTTGGTAAGGCCTCAGAGGCAGAGCTCATGGTGCGGGTGCTGGCTTGTGAGAAAAGCACGTGTCTGTTCTTTCACAAGAGAAGTCACGAACTGTACACTGGTAGAAATGGGAGTGGAAATTATCACAGCACACCCTTTTTTCTTCTTAAGACTCTGATGTCAAGAATGGAGCAGAGGTCTTAGAGATACGGTGCAGATTTAGACAGCACCTACAGTATAGGGGGCATGGAGTAGAGATGGCAGAGTTGCAACAGTGTATAGTGGGCCCTGGACCAACATGATGGTCACGGGTCACATTGAGTACCTGTAAGTGTGAGGGAGAACTCAAGCTGTGAAGTTCCAGAAAGAGCAGAATGGAATTCACCACTGTAGAGCCCATTTTAGTTCCAGAGCCAGCCTTGTGCAAGCAGCCCCTGGAGCTTAGATCCACAGCCAGGAAAGAGCCTAGAGATCGGGTTAACATGCCCACAGATGCAGCAGTTTAGGGGTCTGCCTTTGGGGCAGGATGGACTGGGGAGGTGTCCGTGCAGATGGCCTGGTGAGCTGTACACGAGGACCTCAGGGACAGCGGCACTGAGTAGCTTCTCCATGGGGCCATGACCCGGAGCTGAATGACATCATACAGGCTCAGAGTTAATGTCTCCTCTTCCACTGGCCTGCTGCGATGGACTTGTACAAGAGTGGCCACATTTCCAGGCCCTGGTCAGAGCTCAGGGCCTGGCCGGCCCTTCAGCTGCTTTGCACTGGCACCACGTCATGCTGATCCAGTTGAGGCTGGATGTGTTTTTGTTGTCACAGTTTAGGGGGTAACGCTGTGGCACCCAGTGAGCGGAGATAAGGAAGCTGCGAATCATCCTACAGCACAGAGGATGCCCATCCACACTGTCAGTTGTCTGATGCCAAGATGTCCACAGTGCCTCTACCACAGTATCTTCCAGTGTGTCCCCTTCCTTACAAGGAATGCATCTTAGAAGTGACTTGAAACAAGAAAACCCTTTGATGGAGATCCAGGCAGGGACGGGGCTATGACCAGAGCCCCGGGTGAGGCAGGGCCCTCTTCGAGCCTGCCCAGTCACCCTGCTGGGTGCTCCTAAGCAGAGCAGTTCCACTTATGAACAGCGCCAGCCATGCCCATGCCTAGTTCTTCTACCTGCTGGTCTCGGGACCTAGGCTTGGACAGGACCATCCCAGACCCAAGAGGAAACACAGCTGACACCAGGGAAAGGAGCTGGTGCCAGCTTCCCTCACCACAGACACAACCGAGTTCCGGCTCTGTGGGTGAGACCCCCAGGCTGCAGGGCTGAGAGAGGACAACACTAACATTGGCGCTGGGGTGGATGATGGGCAGACAGTTCCCCACTGACGAACAGGACAAGGGGCGGCTTCCTGGCAGAGTACACAGGCACTGAGCCCACCCTTCTGCACCTCTGGGTTGCCTGGTGCCCCGGCTCCACCTCCAAACACTGCCCTCCACCAATGGCTGTGCCCAATTCATCTCATTGCATTGGATCTCACCGCCTGGCTTGGAAACATTCCTAGAGCTCTTTACACAGGACTTAGCGAGCCCAGGAAGTCTCCCTCTAGTTTCCTGAGCAAGGGCTGTGGGAGATGGTTCCTCGCCAGCAGGGTCACTGTCTCTTTGGTGCATTCTCAGGAAGCTCTTGTTAGACTGCCAGAAAGCCTGGCCTTCTTGGGGTGAGGTCCCAGCAAGGGGCCCAGCAGCCTCTCCACCATGCCCAGTCTCCACAGGCAGGGAGGCCAGCGTGCCCTGATGGTTTGCACTGCTCTGCTGTTTCTCTGCTCATGCCAGAGCTTTTGTCTGTGCCTACCACAGGTCCTTCCCTCAGGGCCCTCCCTAGTACTCCATGGGAGCCCCTCTCACTGCCCACCTGACTGGGCTAGCCTCAGGAGTCCCAGCTTGCATTGTCTTTTGTGACTTTTATTGCCTTTGCAATCCTTTATTCATGTGCATGGTTAATGGTTCCTCTCCTTCCCATGGGAGGGCAACCCTGCTTGCCACCACCCCAGTCATGCACCTTTAGCTCAAGGCAGAGTGCTCAGCAAAAAGTAGGCCCCCAGGAAGTGCTTGTGGATTGAATGAATGAATGAATAGATAAAAGAAAATATTTAGGAAGTACTTCAAGCCCTTCTACATCCCAAAGATCATCTTAGCAGCTTTCGATGGTGCCTCCAACTCCCACCGCTGACCATGTGTTTAGACAAAGGCATCTCCTCCTGCATGGCCTCCCATTATGTCTTCAGTGACTTTATGCTTGAGGCACACTTGGGCTTCAGTAAAATCCGAGAGGGAGACGATAGGGGCCCAGGCTGAGACAGGCAGGCATCCGGATCCAGGCACAGAGCCACATGCCTGATTCAGATCCCAAGCAGCTCACCCCTCTCGGGGAAGAGGGGAGGACTAACAGGCTGGACCCTGTAGGCTTTCTAGGGGCGGATGCTCAAAGACCTCGGGCCTCATTTATTCTTTTTTTTTTTTTTTTTTTTTTTTTGGTACCGGGGATCGAACTCACGACCTTTCGCTTGCCAGACAGGCGCTTAAGCCACTGAGCTAAATCCCCGGCCCAAGGGCCTCATTTATTCTGCTGTGAAGAACTTCATCTTTCGTTGGTATTTGAACCTTTTCTTTCCTTTTCTTTCTTTCTTTCTTTATTTTTTTTTATTTTTTATTTTTTTTGGTGGGAGGAGAGTTGAGATAGGGTCTCACTGTGTAGTTCAGGTTGGCGCTGAACTCACTATGTAGCCTGGGCTGGTGTCAAACTTGTGGAGATCCTTCTGCCTCAGCCTCCAGAATTCTGGGATTATAGGCAGGAGCCACCATGCCCCACTTGGGATTTGACTTTAAAACTGACCTTCCAAGGCGCACTGGGACCACACAGTGTCTACAGGTATGGATACAGCAAGGGATGTGACACAAGACAAACCAGCCTTTCCTTTGTCACAGGACCCTTAAGTCACAGGAACGGCCCGTGGGCTTCCTCTGGCTAGGAGCACTCAGCGGAGTGTGGAGTCCTCCAGGCTCCCCAAAGCTCATTCCAGCTCTTGGGGCCCCACCCATTCTGAACAAATACACTTTCACCAGCACCAGAAGTGTAAATTCAACTGAAAGATCTCAGGATCAAACCTTTCAGTTATAATTTATTGCTATTTTAGCCTCGTCCACAATCAAGGGTTATACTATGCAGGGGAATATTTTGTGCATTTAAGAGACTCTTAAGTTTGGCAACGAAAGACATAAAAATAGAGGTTTGGAACTACTCAGCTCAGTGGAGGCCGGGTCAGGTGATACCTCATCAGTTTTAAGATACCCTGGTTTCACATCTTAACATCTGTTATACATTGCACTGTGTCACCTCCAAAAGAAGTTGAATCCCAGTCCCCCAATACTGATGAAGTGATCTGATTTGAAAATGAGGTGTGTGCTGATAACCGAGGTACCCTGAGGTTGTTAGGCTGGGTCTTGATGCAATACGGCAGATGTCCCTATAAAGGGAAGAAATTTGGACTTGGAGACAGACACAAAGAGAAAGCCAGGTGAAGACAGGCAGGGAGAACGCCATCTACAAGCCAAGAACACTCAAGGCCAGAAACTCAGAGAGATGCAGGGAGCAGACGCTTCTCCCAGCCCTCAGAAGGCACCTTGATCTTGTGTTTCTAGCCTCCAGACTGTCAGAAAATAAACTTTGATCACATAGACCACCCAATCGGTGATATAGCTGACCCTGCATATACTCAGGTTTCACATCTCTGGATTTAACCAAACTAGGATCAAAGATGTTCAGGCTGGGTGTGGTGACACACACCTGTAATCCCAGCACTCTTGGGAGGCTGAGGCAAGAGGGTTCCAAGTTCAAGACCAGTCTGAATAATTTAGCAAGACCTTGTCTCAAAAATTTAAAAAAGCAGAGGAAGACGAGCTGGGGACATTGCTCAGTGTGAAGGCCCTAGGTACAATCTTCAAAGATACCAGAAAAAAGTTTCTTTGAAGACATTTTTCTTGCCAGTATTCCCTAAACAAAAAAGCATGACAGCTGTCTACACAGCATTTCCAGGGTATAAGAGTCATCTAGGGATGGCAGGAGGGTGTGCATGGGTTCTACGCAATATGCTGCCATTTTAGAGCAAGAACTTGAGCACCCCAAGATTTGGGCATCCCCAGTGTCCTGGAGGAGTCCTCCACAGATTCTGAGGGGCAACTGTATGTTGCTACACGGTCCAGCAAACCAATGCCTCTATGAAATCGGGGTGCACCTGCAGCACATTGCGGCTGGCCCCAGTGAGGCCGGCCAGCTCCCGTGTGCCCCTCACTGGCTTTGGTGGGCTTTTCTCCAGGCCTCCACCCTGCTCAGAGAACTTCCCCTCATACTGCTGGAGTGGTGGCTCTGCCTTCTCAAGCAGAGAACCGGAATCACTAGGCCCAGGCACGCCCGGGTGCCGCCCCCTCCCACTCAGCCTTGGAAGAGGCGCAGGAAGCCAGGGGCTCTGCTGCTGTAAAGAGGGTCACACTCCAGGGCTGCATGACCACCTGCAACCCTGTGGGTTTAAGTGGAGGCTGGGAAGCTGCCTGGAATTACAGGTTGCTCAGCTTCCATCACTGTTATGCCTGTCCCTGTTCCCTTCCTGTCCTTCCCAAGAGCACATCCCTAGGGAGGCACCAGCCTGGAACGCTCTGGGTGGAACCCTGTCAGAGCCTGGTGAGGACGTGGCTCGAGGCGGCTGATGCTAAAGCTGCGATTCTGGAGACACAGGCCAGGAAGGCACTGTGCTGAGATCTCAGTGTACTCCCCTTTTGGCACCTTGGTTCCTGAGGTCCCCACAATAGTGTCTGTGGCTGGAAGCCAGTGGAAAGGATGGTTGGATTGTGCAACATTCCTGGTGACTGAAGACAGGAGGAGAGGAGATGATAGACCAGGAGTGACTCACTGAAGTCCTGTGATATATTTAAACTCACTCTCATTACCTGCAGACACAGAAGACCTGGCCCCGGTCTTTTACCAAAAGCAGAACTTCAGAAATGGCTGAATTCACAGTCTCAGCAGTTCTTCTATGGCAGAGCCACTGTCTCTATAGGAAAGGAGTGGGTCTCTACTCCTGAAAGATGGTAGAGAAGGAAACATCGCTTGTGGGCAGAACTTCAAGTAATATTCCTGGCCACCTACCCTGAATGGAGAGAGGAATGGCCTAAGCTTGGGTATAACCTTGGGCTCTGGGGCAGGGAGTAAGGAACAGGGCTGGATGCTCGGTGACACGGTGGCCACACACGGATAGACACATAGGAGTGGGCATCACATGGAAGGATCTTAGTGTTACATGCGGATGCCCACCAGATGGCTCCAGGGCACAGCAGGTGTGAAACCACTGGGACCTAGCTGATGTCCATGAGTGCCTGTCCTCAGGAAGCCCAGGGTTCGACCAGGACCCAGGAAGAGTAGCCATGATGGCAGAGAAGGCTGCACATGTAGCCAAAGCAGAGCTTGTTACCCCCACTGCTAAATGTGCCACCTGCTGGCAACCATGCTGAGCTCCAGATGTGTCACCTCCTCTAAAGCAGACCAACTCTCCTGTCAGCAGCACATCAGGATAGCCTAACGAAATACCATAAATTGAGTGGCTTGTAAAGAACAGACAGGTTCAGTGTCTGGTGAGGGCTCTTTGCCTGGCTTACAAACATCTGCCGTCTCACTGTGTCCTCATACAAGGACAGAGAGAGAGGAAGCAGGCTCTCTGCTGTCTCTTCCTATTCACACGGTGAACTCAGCACCTCTTTAAGGCCCCATCTCCTAATTCCTCTTAAGGCCCCATCTCCTAATTACGTCACGATGGTGATTGGGTTCCAACATAGGGATTTTGTGGGGTGCAATCATCCATATTGAAGTGGGGAGGGGAGAAGGAAGGGGAAAGTGAAAGCAAATGAGAAAAGAAAGGAAAAAGGGAAACAAAGCTTTATAAATAAAGAGGAGGTAAAGGGAAGGAAAGCAATCAGGGGGAAAAAGAATCAAGTTATTTCATGCAACAGGCACAAATTCCCTATGATTAATACGATCATTATGTATACCAAAAACGTGCTGATAAAAGTCATTTTCTTTGAAAAACAACAACAACAAACCACATCACAGCTACTTGGTAGCAACAAGAACATTGGTTCACTTCCATCCTGGAAATAGCACCAATTCGTCTGATTGGGACTGTCACACATTCCAGGGAGGAAATGAATAGCAGCCAATTTTCTGGAATGAAGCCAATTTATACATCCACAGTTCCCTGATTGTAGGGGAGGCTAAGAGTCCACAAGAAGGACCCTGTGACACAGTCACAATTGTATGCTGCGAATCATCCTCTTTCAGTGTTTCCTCATAGAGGCCTTTGGTAATTTACTAGTGTAACGTGTACAGGAAAAAGGAAAATACAGAGACTCTGAGGGACTTCTGGGCATGGGCTCTGAAATGACGTTAAATCTTAGGACATTTTTAGAAAAATCTGAGGAAAACAAAATGTCACTGCACTCTGCCACTTGAAACGGGCTTACGGTACTCAGTGACGGATGGAGTTTTGGCCCCAATCTGGCTCTGCAGACCCGTCCTGGGTTCGCTCCCGGGTTGTGATGCACTGCTGGAATAGACATCTGTAGCCCCTCAGCTCCACATGGTCCCTTGCCCCATGGGACAAGGGAACTGCTTCCTCCCCAGAGAGCAAACCCAGGCACACCGCAGAGATCCCTGTCACCATGCGAAACTGGAACTATGCAGGACGGGGCCGGACGCCAGGCACAGCCCATTTTGTTTGTCTTTCTGCGCTGTGTACACATGGTGCAAATCTCAGAAAAATGACAACAGACTGTCATAAAGATGATGCGACTCTCACTGCAGCTGCCATTGCAGATGTGGCTTGAGAGTTTTCCAGATGTGTGTGCAGATTGCCACAAAACACTGTGGCTGCCGGCACCTGGCAGGCTCTGGGTTAACTGTTTCTTTCCCCCACTTCCTCTTGTGGACAAATCAGGTGGACAGTTCAGGTTCCAACTGAGGACACAATCGGGCTGCCATGATTGAGCAGTAATAGGGTGCTGATGAGGCCTCTTCACCCAGACGAACAGCAGAGTAAGTCGGTGTCTGCACAGGACCCCCCACCCCAGGACTATCCCCTGCCCTGTCCCGCTGTGCTTCTGGGAAGCTGACCTATGTGGGCTGCACCTGCAGGCTCCTCCGGTTTCCAGATAGGTTTGCCCAACTAGAAATACTGGAAGCAGATTGGAGAAGTGACCCCCACATGGTGACCCCCACGGTGACCTCCCCACTTTCCTTCTCTAGCACAGCAAATGGGCCATGTGTACCTGCCAAAGGCCACAGGCCCCTCGTGGCCCTCTTCCACAACTGCTGGCCACACTGGATTCTAGCAATTGCTCCTTTGAGCCTGGGACCGTCCAGTGTTGCTAGCTCCAGGATATTGGTTTTGGTTAACCTCCCCTTACCTTTCTAAAGAGTCCTTTTTACTAGAATCTCAACTCAGCCCCTCTGGAGGTACCATCTATTTTCTGCTGGAACCCCGATTAATTCAAGGAATAGAATTAATCCATTCACCTAGTATTTATTGAGCATATATTGTGCATATTAGTCAGGGTTCTTGGGAGATAAAGAACCAATAAGAAGGGAGAGAGAAACAGCACAAGAGAGGAGAGGAGGTTTATGAAGGGAATTAGCTCTTGTGGTTATAGGATCTGGGAAGCCCTATAGCAGGCTGTTTGCAAGCTGGGGACAACTAGGATATAGGTAGCATCACTCAGTCTAAGCTTACAAATCTCAAAAGCAGGGAAGCTGGTCATGTAATTCCTGGAATCCAAATGCTGCAGATCCTACAGACATGCTGCTTACCTGAGAGCTTTCTAGAGACAAGCATTAATGAAAAAATCTCTTAAACAAGGGAAAATTACAGTGAAGGAATGCAGGGAGGCTGGCTCACGATGCCATGACACCCCATGATGGGAAGGGACACACTGTCCCCGTGTGCGTGGGTTGGAGATCCACCTACGGAACAGATATGCAAAGCCCCTGAAGCAGTCAGGGACACAGCACCCTTAAGGAGTTGAAGAAAACCTTATGTAGAAGGACTGGAGAGGCAGAAGTGTTGTGCAGGTGGTGGGCCAGACCTACTTGTCCTAAAGAAGAATGTGTGATCAGTGGCTCCAGCATAGCCCCCATGCTTGATGTCTCCTGAGACTTGTGTCCTTTTGTATCCCTTCCCTTTGCATGTGAGCTGGACTCTCTGACTTGCGCCTAACGAACAGAACACAGGTGACTGGAAAGGATAACGCTCCTAAGACTGGGTTACAAAAAGCACCATAGTTTCCCTTTGGGGTTCTCTCTCTTGGTCTCTGGCTCTCTCAAATCATCAGCTGTCACACTGAGAAGTCACTCAGGCACATACAGGACAGCCACGTGGTAAGAACCCGGGTACTGGCTCCAAGGGAGTGAGCTCACAGTGGACCTTCTGAGGTCAGCTGGTGTCCAAGTGTGTGAGCACACACACATTCTTCCCCCTTCCAAGCATTCAGGAGACTCAATCATGCACCCTCCTGAGAGACCGAGAGCCAGGGGCACCCCATTAAGCCAATGCCACATCTACGGAAGATGGAGACGATAAATGCGTATCATTTCAAGCATCACATTTTGGGGGTAATTCATTTGCATTGCTGTGACAAATACCTGAGATCAATCAGCTTAAAACAGGAAGGTTGGAGAAGCAGCATTGTCTCCTGAGATCCGTGCCATGTTGGAACTTAGGGCACTGGGAAACTAAGCAACCAGCTTGCTGCCCTGGTAAGGGACTGTGAGCCTACCAGCATGTGGGCTGAGAATCAAACATCCCATCCCTCCCCCTCCCCACCCCCCCTTAGCAAATGGGAGCCAGAAGTCTGAGCATCTCTTGGGAGGTTGACCATATGTAATATAACAAATAAGGGGGATTTCCTTCTACCAGCCCTTTGAAGGCAAATATTTTTTATCACTCTTTTGCTTTGTCCTGATTAATAGTATTTCTCTATTCAATCTTCCATTTTGATAAGTTCTATAATATTCTCTATTTCCTTTGATTTTGCTATACCTGATTGAAAGAACAACTATTGTAAAGAAAATGATATATACTATGGTACCTATTACTGTTATCCCAGTAACCTGCTGTGAAGTTCTGTACCAATTTCACTACACTGTCTCAATTGGCTTTATTCCATCCTGTTCTGTTGTATTTTACTACCTTCAAATTAATAAAAAATTTTTTAAAAAAAGAAACACATGTAACTTGAAAGGAAATTTATAGACTGAAAATCAAAGGAGAGAAAACAATTGTTCCATACAACAGGAGATCAGAAAAAAAGCAAGGGTAACTTACCCATCAACCATAGAATGGATAAGAAAGATATGGTATTTTCGTACCATGGAAAGCTACCCAACTATAAAGTAGAATAATCTTGAGGCTTTTGTAGGTAAATGGATGCAACTGGAGATCATGTTCATGGGTGAAACAGTTTGGACTTGTACAGGTGAGCCCTAGCATAAAAACCAGAAGGAGTTAAAGGGATCAAAAAAGCACAACGTATATTATAAAAGTGATAGGGGAGGAAACACCTGGGAGGAGAAGGTAGTGGCACTGTTAATTTCTTACTGTCTTGGCTTAAATTCTTGTATTGTTTTCACAATTTTGTTAGGCTTGGTTTTGCTCTGTCTTGTTTTGTTAGATTTTACTGTGTCTGATGGTATGGGCCGCTATTTTGAACATAATGGGATGTATTATGGTATTCATTGTTGGCTTCCTATTATCTTGTTTTGAAGTCCTATAATGTTTTCATTCATTTGTTTAATCAGTTTTATTCTGTTGTGTTTTTTTTTATTATGTGTGATAGTATGGACAACTGTTGTGAAGAAAACGAGACATTATAGAAACATTGTTCATTTCCTGTTATCTGGTGTTGAAGGCCTGTAATGCTTTCATTCTTTTGATTGGTTTTATACTATTTTGTTATGTTTGATATTGTTGTGTGTGAAGATATGGACAACTATTTAGAAGAAAACAAGAGACATTATGGTAGCCACTGTTGATTTCCTGTTGTCTTGGTTTGAAGTGCTGTGTTGCTTGCATTGTTCAATTCTGATTTGCTTTTATTCTGTTTTGTTTTGTTTTATTCTATTTAAAATTAAAAAAAATTAAAAAAATAAAATAAAAATAAAAAAATAAATAAAACAGGAAGGTTTACTCTGGCTCGTGGTTTCAGAGGCTTCAGTCCGTGGTCAGCTGACTCCCGGTTTTGGGGCCTGTGGTGGGGCAGCTCATCATAGCAAGGAGCAAGAGGTAGAGCAAAGCTACTCATCTCCTGGCAGCCTGGAAGCATAGACACAGGAAGAGGCCAGGGCCCAGGATCCCCATCTAGGGCACAACCATCGTGACTTCCTCCCATAGACCCCACTAACTCCTAGTCTCCATGGCTCGAGGGTCAGTCTTTCAACAGACAGACATTGAAGGCCATCTCCAAGCCATAGCAGTAGCCAACACACAGCATATTCTCCAGGGGACAGCGTATCTCCATCAACCCACAAACGCTGAGGAGCCCCTACCTGCCAAGGACACTGCAGGTGCTGCTGGGATTTAGCTTTAAAATAAAATTTTATTATTTTATTATTATTATTATTTTTATTATTTTTTGAACAGATAACCATACAAGAGTTGAAGTTCTAAAGTAACAGTAGTGGACATAGATCAAAGTCTTCTTTGTTGGTGTTCTGAAATTTAAAAAAAAAGTCTTCTCCCCATAGACATCATGGCTCAGTGAATATTATCAGTTTCTGGCCTGCCTGGCCAGACAACTTTTATGCACATACAAGCAAATATATAGGTCCATAACAATATTTGGCAACTTTTTAAAATATATATCCACATATCACACAGAACTTTCTGTGTTCATACATTCTCTGTTTCTTTACTGTTTTTTGCAGCTACACGGAATTCCATTATGTGAACAGACCCTTGACATCCCTCACGACGAGCATTTATTTTCAACTGTTTGGTGCAGTGAATCACCATCACCATGTAACATTTTGTACTGTAAGATAAATTCCTAGAGGTAGTCAAAATATGAGCACATATGGTTTCAATAAACATGGTCAACTACCTTGGAAACGGTGGGGCTAGAGGCCTCCGCATGTCCCTGGCCACTGGCGACAAATAAGAGTGTCTACTCTCAACTCTGTCACCCAACTGTTCGCACCCTTGCCAAACTGGTGAGCGAGAAAGGGCCTCAGAATTCTGCAGCTAGCTGCCCTTACGACGTGAAGAGTTTCTGAGGACACAGGGTGTGCTGTAAAAAATAATAAATACGTAACAGTTTCCTGCCAAGTGTGGAACAGATTGTGAGGCCTGGAATGGATGCGGGAGCCCTGCTGAAGGAGGATGGGGAGATGAAGGGCAGCAGATGGACTGAGAGGTATTTGAAAGACAAGAGAGCTTTGCGAGTGAGTTGGTGTGTGTGTGTGTGTGTGTGTGTGTGTGTGTGCACGCGCACAAGCGTGCTTCCAAGGAGGGCTGATGCGGGCGAGGCAGTGCCGTGTTTCCCTTTAGCCTCTGGCTCAGGCAGCGTGAAGAAGGATGGTTCCCTTTTCTGAGAGGTGTGCGGGGCTGGGGTGGGCCAGGTTTGTGGGGGACACTCCACTGTGTTTTCCATGGTTGCTATGAGAACCACAAACTTCTTGCCTTTACTAGACACTGTGCCTTCCTCCTACACCTCAGCAGAGCTTTACATTTTAACATATGCCTTAGATTTAAGGTGTTTAAAATGCCAAGTGAGTAAATCACATGCACAAAGAGAGATATGGGGCCACCTATCAAATGTTAATTATTTCTTTGATCTACATTGCACTGCCGGATAATTTGCATGACACTCTGGGGAAGGCTGGGTGTGAACTGCAAGCCTGTGCAGCCCAGGAAGCTGCTTAAATAACTCCCACCCAGGACAGGGCTCCTGGGACCGGTTTCCTCCCACCTGGGCCCTGCGGAGCCATCTGAGACTGCCGGAGGTCTTGGGTTTCCCACGAGGTCCCTCTGATCCAGGGTGTGTAAGGCTGGTGCTCTTTGGGTGGCTGTACCCAATCCCAGCCCATTCCAGAATCTGTTACTCCAGGCAGGGCAGTGGATAACGACAGAAGAGCAGAAAGTAGTGCTTTTAAAATTATATGTACCTTCATCCTCTTGGAGGAACCTCTTAAAATAACAGCTAAATTTTTGTTTTAGTGGGTACACACACAGTCTAAGAAGAAAGTACCTTTTTTTTTTTTTTTGGTACCGGGGATCGAACTTATGACCTCACGCTTGCCAGGCAGGCGCTTAAGCCACTGAGCTAAATCCCCGGCCCAATAACAGCTAAATTTTACAAATGGTTTTGTGGTCATCTATGCAGTTTTTCCTCCCACCATGCCACACCACTCCCAACACTTGAGCTGGCAAAATCAGAGAATAAATAAGTCGGATTTCTGGTCCTGATACTGTTTAAGTCGAGGTGAGACTGGAAAGAGAGGACTGTTCTCTGCATGGCAGACTCTGGAGTCCTCTAAATATTGGTTAAAAATGTGGAAGCTCAGGACTCTACAGAGTCAGAAATTCTTTGTTTAGTGCCCACAAATCCATTTCTAACAAGGCCGCCAGGTGGTTCTGATGCACGCTGAAGTTAAAGAGCCAGCAGTTTGGGAACCACAGGCTGGGAGAGATCTCTAGGCCGCACATGGAGGCTTGGAAGAAAATGAGTAGATGGACTGTTTTAATTTTCTGCTGCTGTAACAAAATACCTGAGACACTCTGCAAATTAGAAGAGAGGTTAATTTAGCTCACAGTTCTCAAAGCCCAAAAGCACAGTACCAGAATCTTATAAGTCCTTGATGACAAACCAGCAACATGAGGTGGGAATGAGACAGAGGGGCCAGGCAGCCTGCTCTCGTGGGCAGCATGCACTTCTGTGAGACCTGACCCAACCCCAGAGACCAGCACTGACCTCTTCACAAGGTGGGCATGACGTGGTCACCTCCCACAGCAGATACCAGCATGGAAGGCGCAGTGCACACAAGACTCTCCTGGTGCTGCCAGCATAGAAAGAGGACCCTGACAAAGAGCCAGTGGCGCTGGCCTTAGCTCCTGACCTGGCAAGGCTTACTGTGCCATGGAGTAGACAAAAGCCAACCCACTGTCACGATAGCAGCATGACCATGGGCTAGTCTTTCCTTGGGTGTGGTAAATAAAAACACATGGAAACAAAGTTACAAATTCATAGCTAAGACTGGAGCCAACAGACAGCGCTATCTTTTGACTCAAAGTGGTAGTTTTTTTCTTTTATAAGAAGATGCAAACATGCCTATGGGCAGCAGGAGTGTCAGGCAGAGGCTGCTGCTCTCCGTGGCCGGGAGGCCCTGCAGACCATGGGTGCAAGAGCTGCCTACATGTGGCTGCTGGCAGGGAGCAGTTTACAGTTTAGAGCAAGCTGAGAGAATCCCTTTCCCTTCACAGAGAGCAAGGGCAGGACCAGAAGTGATCCAGAGGAAGCTCTATTCCACACTCCGAGGTAACACAATCAAAGGGAGAACCAGTAGCTCCTTACAGTAGCAACTGAGACAAGAAACAATTTGAACCCTCTGAAAGAAAACAATGTAATTACTGAAATTAGCACTCCTACACCTGGGCTAAACAGGGTGCCCAGTGAATTTGCAAAGAATTTGTATTTGTGCATGTGCGTGGGTATAGACACACATGCGTGCACACACAATGAAACTTCAGAACATCAAAGATCAAGAAAAAAGAGAAAAGCTACCAAAGGGAAAAAATTATGAATTACTTATGAAAACATAAAAGTCAGACTGAGGAACAAAGCTCCAATACACACAGATGGTCGAAGAAGAGCTTCGAAGTGCTGAGGGAAAATACCAGTGTATCTTTAAGCCCAGAATTCTGCATCCAGGAATGAGCTTTCTTCCAAGGATAGAAATGAAACAGACATTTTCAGACATACTTTGAATAGTTCCCACCCAGAGACCTTGGTAGAAAGGACCCATAAAGGATAATGCAAGAAGAGCGAATCCAGAAAAATTAAATGATGCCAGAAATGTTGATAATCATGTAGGTCAGTAAAATATATCAGCCCACTGAAATATGTTTGAGTTTATAGGGTCCGGAGGAGCTGTCTTTGAACAGAAAATTGAGAGTAAATATCTCCAGAAACAGCAACCCCATCTGGCCGGTTGAAGCAGAAAAGGAATCTATTAAACAGCCCTGGGAAAATCAGAGCAGCTGCATGACGATGTGACACGGGCTGGGCGTCAGTGACAGAGACAGTGCTCAGCAGACACCGTGGGCTCTGCACGCAGGGTCCTCACTGTCCCGTGCCCTTGTATGCGTGGAGCCACGGCAGCTCCAGTCCACCAGAGGGTGGCTAGAAAGGCCTCTACCTGAAGCCTCCTTCCCCCTCTCCCTCCCTGGGTCTAATTTTATGTGGACTTTTAGGTGCCTGTCTGGTCACAGATCTGTGCCCCCGATGCAAACAGGGCTTACCTTGTGAGTTTCTGCCCTGGGGTCAAGGTGAGCTCCAAAGATTGGAAGTTTCTCCGAGTTTGAGAAATTAGAAAAGGTGTTCAGAAGATATTGCGTAGTGGAAAGCATGAAAGATTTCTATTTTAGGAGGAAAAGTGAGGCTGCAGGAGAGAGGAAGAAGAAGAAGAAGAGGAGGAAGAGAAAGAAGAGGAAGGGGCAGGGAGGGGGAGGAGGAGGAAGAGGAAGGATAAATACTAATCACAAGATACCAGATGAAAGTCCAAATATGTCTACACTACCCAAAATATGAATGAGTTAAATTCAAGCACTATAAAACAGAGACTCTCCTATTACATATTTTCAAAAATGTATTTATATAGTAATTTAGCAATAAACTATATGTATGTAATTATTATTTCTCTGATGGGAAACTGAGGGCCCACACTATTTGATTATGTGACCTTCAGCATCCTATTAGTGCTAATTATTTGAAAGGAAGAATAAAACTTTCACAAGTGTAGTAAGAAAAGCCCAGGATAAGGCTCAGTGGCACAGTGCCTGCCTGGCAAGCATGACATTGTGAGTTTGATGAGGTTGTGAGTTTGATTCCAAGAACAAAAAAAAAATCAATTTTAAGGATACAAAGGGATGTTAGACTATATATATATGATATATATGATACTTTTAAAGAGCATAACCATAAGATAACTGAGTTAAGATTTATCTGCTTTCTTCTACTGTACTTGAAAAATTATAACATCAGAAAGCAGAAATATTAATGCTATACATAAAATTTTGATAAAATTTTGAAAGCTTTGCCAAAATTTGGGGTGAAACGTGAGCGTCTACAATTGTCTTCAGGGCTGTGTGGAAAACACTGTTCAGGGAAGTGGGCTGACAACACAGTGTTAGAATTGGAAATGAAGTAAATGAAACTGTAATTATTCACAGGTAGTAGACAGAATCCAAAGAGATATTCCCATAAGCAATCAAAAATAATATACAGATTTTGAGATATCACAACATGAGGACAATGCACTAAAATCAATTATAATTTTTTCAGTACTGGGGACTGATGAACCCACTTGCTCTACCACTGAGCTACAACCCCAGCTCTTTTCTTTTTCTTTTCGGACAGGATTGTGTTAAGTTGCCCTAACTGGCCTCAAACTTGAGATCTTCCTGCCTCAGGCCCTGAACAGTTAGGATTACAGCAGTGTGCCACCACACCCGACACTATTGTAGTTCTTTAAACTGACAATAAAGAATTCAGAGGTGAGTATGGTGGTGCATGATGGTAATATCAGCACTTGGAGAGGCTGAGGCAGGAGAACTGCAAGCTCTAGCCCAGCCAGGGCAACTTAGTGCCTACAAATAAAAAGTGCAAAGCTGGGCTGGGAATGTGGCTCAGAAAAAGACCCTGGGTTCAATTCCCAGTACAGAAAGAAAGAAAGAAAGAAAGAAAGAAAGGTAGAAAGAAAAAAAGAGTGAGAGAGAGAGAGAGAAAGAGAAAGAAAGAAAGAAAGAAAGAAAGAAAGAAAACACAACAGCATCTCTAGAGGTGCACCCTAGAAAAAGATGCATAGAACTAAGAGAAAAGGTAGAAAGATGTGTGCAGTACAGTGCATGACAGTGGAACACTGGGAGTCATCCCACTGCTCACTGGTGAAGCACCTATTAAATATGCAGAATCCATAGCGAAGTATCAGAGTAACTCCTGTGTTAGGAAGTAGGGCCTTTAGGTGAGGCCTTCACGAGGTAACTAGGTCATGAGGATGGGGCACTATTCATGGGATTAGTGCCCAAGGCTCCAGAGAGCTGTCTTGTTTCTCCCATCACATGAAGGGGTAGTAAGAAAGTATCAACCAAGGAGGAGGTGCCATCCACAAGGAAGTAGGCTCCCACCAAATTATGAATTTGCTGGTGCCCTGATCTTTGATTTCTCTCAGAACTGTGAGAAATAAATTTCTGATATTTACAAACTTCTCAGATTATATTTTTTTTTACAGTAGGCCAAATGGACTCAGCTGATAGGCAAAGTTTGTTAGTTTTGGATCACTGTGCACAGTAAAGGTCAGGTTCTTAAGGACTCTCTGTGAGTAAAATATTTTAATTAGTTCACTTCTAAATAAGTGTTTCCTAGGATAAGTTACTGAGTTATATTTGTCAAATCTCATTAATGTTTTGTACAGCATAGGAAAGTATCTTGGTTTCAGTTATCTTGGATAACTCCAGTATCATAAAGGACCACTTTATCACACTGGAGCAGGTCAAAAGGCTTTAGGAAAGACACCAGGAAAGATGAAATTGATAGTACCCTCTAAGGAACAGAAAATGTCTAGACATAGGATAAGGCAACGGAGAGTTTAGGATTCATACATAACTATCCAAGCAAACAAAACCACAATCATTTACTCAAAAGAGAAAAAGTACTTTGCAGGGAATAAAAAGCATAATATAACACATGAATTTGTTCATGGTTATAATAATGGAATGTGATAATATTAACACCTAATATCATCTAAATAAAATTGTTATGTTTGGAAGGTGGGAATAAGGGAGGGACAGGGACAAGTGTCAAGGAAGATACTGAAAGACAAATTTTTATTTTTCACAGTAGGGAGTCAATAGAAGATGGTAAGAACTGAAATATGAAGCACAGTGATAGAAGCATGTTATTTAGTGACTTGAAGATAAACATGGAAACAATAAGTTAAAATATGATAATGAGTTTATGTTTAGAGGGACAATGTGAGAAAACGGTGGTGTTTGATACTTGCCAGTTTTTTTTTTTTCACTGAAAGCCTAGAGAAACGTTGACTAAACTACACGCATCAAAACACTTTAACAAAAATGAAATCCATTTTACTTATTTATTTTCTATTTTTAAAAGCATGTAAAACAAAACAAAAGTCATTTGTGATCTGAGACTGAGACTTGAGATTTGTGGTCTAATTATTTTTGACCCACTTTTACCATGCTTTCTGTTACAAACTTTCTTGGGTAAATTATCTGCAGCGCATGTCAAAGTCAATTAGCTTAGCAGCAAAGTAACGAGCACCAGGGTGGAAGAGAACATAGGGCTGCACTGAGGAGGCCCAGAAACTATGGGGTAGAGACAGGCATCTCCTTTTCCTCGGGGGATGTATTCTAGGAGTCCTCTGGACGACTGAAGTCCCAGATAGGACTGAGCTCTATAATTTCCTGCCTTTTCCATCTTAAATAAACACTTACCACCCGTCACGGCCACAACTCTTGCAGTTTGAGGTACAACAGCAAAACCAGTACACAACTCTTTTTTTATTCTTCACAATTTCATGAAAAGAAGGTTCATGCTTAACGCAGATCACAGACAACCTTGGCGTACATTGTTTTCCTTATCAAATAAAAACCTTTCCTCTACCTTTTCACCACAAGGAAGCACCTTAGGGTGCTGTTTTGTCAAGCCTGAATTGGTGGCATGATGCGCTGGTACTTTGGGGCCATCGGTAAGCCAGTGAAGGTTACCTGGACACAAGCACTGTGATGCTGCAGTGGCCAATCTGGGAGCCTAGACACATACCGAGTGACTAACAGATGGGCCCAAAGACAGTGTGGGACACTGAGGCAGTGGGATAATCCACATTGCAGGAAGAACTAGGAGACAGAGTAAGATTGCATCACGTGCTTAGCAGAGTATGAATTGCCATGTGCCATTCGGAATACTCAGGACAGCACACAATTTAAAACTCTCAAGTTACCTATTTTTTAAATTTTCCAATTAATGTCTTTGGACCAAGGTTGCCTGTGGATAAGGGGAAACTACTGCAGTTGGGAGGCAGAATGTTTATATAAGCAGCTAATTTCTTAAATGGGCATCTGGTTAGACAAAGAATGCAGTTTCATTTTACATGGTTCTAAAAACCGCACGTGTATTAACTTCTAAAGAGGAAATCGGGAGAAAAAGCCCGCATACGAAAAAAAAATGTGGTAAGAGATGCCAGGGTCCTTAAGTGAATGAAAACATTGCATTTTCCTAACGGGGTCCGTGGCGTGAGCGCAAGCCCAGTCCGCGGCAGCCCCGCAGCCAAAGCCCCAGCGGGGCCCTCCCTGCCTGCGCTCTGGCCGGTGCTAACGCAAGCAGCTGCCATTCGTTCTCTCCACAACGTGGGGAAAATACTTCCGGACACCTCACCGAAAGCAGGACCGTTTGGGGTTCCTGAGGTCCAGATGATAAAACTTAAAACAAATAAAGGCCAACTCTCCGTGGGGAGGTCAACTTTGACAATTTTGTCTAGTGGTAGCATTTCGAGATGTCTTAGTGGGCACTTGTACATAACCTGAACTTGTGCTGAGTGTTAACTATGTGGACAGAGCATCGGATTACATATCTACTTGCTAATTTTAAAACGAAGAATTTATGCATTTATGGTTTCTTTTGAAAAAATATTTCAAGGAATTGAAGTTATAAGGTAGTATAAAACTAGCTGGGAGAGATTTATAAACTTTGTATTCTATACACATTTAAATAACATGTGAATTGTCTGTTCTTTAAGGCTTATGAAAAATTCAGTTATAAATTCATCTATTCTTGGCCACTGTTCAGTGGTAGATTTTTAATCATAATTTCAATCTCTTCTATTGAATTTATTTATGTTTTCACTTCTTGAGTTAATTTTGGTAATTCCTACTTTGCTAGGTAATGGTTATTTTTTTCTGATTCTCAAATTTATTGCTCTGGAGCAACAGTGGTGAAGCTATGGAACACATGCTGCGGCAAACCATAGCAAGGCCAATTTAGTTAAGACGCCGTCTTAGCTCGGGAGCCCCTTTCTGCCCACCCCTTCCAACCTCTGCTTTGCTGAGGCATGCAGCCCAAGGAGACTGCCCTAAAGGACCTCATTCCCAAACCCTGCTTCCTCACCAGTCCCCACCCACACCACTAAAATTATGGCCAAATAAGGAAATGATCAGGCTACACTCAAACCTAGAAATCAGTCTCCATATAACGTGTAACTCCCTGGTCCCAGGGTCACTCTGAACTCTGTGTCAGGTGTCTGACGGCTATTAAGACTCATGTGCCTTTTTCTCAGCCTCCAGGGATGATTCTTCAAAAGCAGCACAATGATGCTACTGCATGATGTTTGTTATCATTGAAAGCTCTAAAAGCTTCGCCATCACTGCTACAGAGTAACTCCCACTATTGTGCAATTATTTTATGATCCTCCCTCAGTTTGTATTATGTTTCTTTTATCATTCCTATTAATGTATATTTTTGCATTATCTATTTTTAAAGTGGGCTCATATTTTCCTTTTTTGCAACTGTATTAGTAGGAGATAAAGATTTGTAACATTTCTTTGCATAAACCTTTTTTTATGTCCTGTAAGTTTTGGCAGAGAAGGACCATTCATTATTTATAGGTACCTTGTAATTTTCTATTGTGAGATAAACTATAGCACTGTTTAGAGGGAAATTTACATTAGATCAGAAAAGAAAATTGTCTCAAGTAATGACCCTAAGAAAATAGAAAAACAAAGCAAATTAAACCCAAAGTAAAAAAGAGAAAAGGAAATAAATGTCAGATCAAAATAAAAAACAGAAAATGGTAGACTCTGTGAAACCAAAATCTGGTACTTTGAGATCAATAAAGTTGACAAATCACTTATCAAAATGATCATTAAAAAGGCAGAAGATGCATTTTACAAATATCAAAAATAACAGCAATGACATCATTATGCCTTACAGATACTAAAATGATAAAAAGGAAATATTAGAAATGCTTTTTATGTCAGTAGATTAAACACTTTAGATGAAATAGACAAATTCCTTATAGGCAAAACTACTGAAGTTCACTGAAGAATAAATATAACATGAGTAACCCTTTGTCCACTGAAGTAATTGAATCTATAGTTAAAAACCCTCCCACAAAAAAAAAAAAAAAAAAAAAAAACTCCAGGTCCAGAGTCTTACAGGTGTAGTCCATCAAGATCTAGGGAAGAAATATCAATTTCACATGAGCTCATGCAGAAAATTGAAAAAGATAATGCTTTCTAGAAAATTCTATGAGGCAAGCATTGCCTGGCTACAAATCAGAAAATGAAATTAAAAAGGAAAATAAAACTTTTACCTTGGCATCAGAAAGATGAAATACTGTTAGAGATAAATCTGATATAAGATATTCAAGAACCTGTGTACTGACAACTAAAAACCATGGCTGATGGATATTATAGATGTAAGCAGACACAGAGATACACAATGCTCATAGTTAAAAGATTCAACATTGCTAGATGTCAGTTCTCTGCAAATTCTCCATATGTCAATGTGAACCTAATCAAAGATCCTATGACTTTTCTGTAGAAATTCACAAGTGGATTTTAATTTTTTGTGAAAGATAACTACAACAAGCAACATGACTTTGAAAAAGAACAAAATTGGAGGCTCCATAGTAACATTTTTAAAAAGACTACAAAAAGAACAACAATAAGGACAGGTGGTGTATGCATTAAAATAGGCAAATACATCAACAGAACTTTATATAAAGAACCCTAACATAGAACCACACGTGTACAATTTTTGACAAATTTGCAAAGGTAATACAATGGAGGAATGATATGATCCTGGGATAAATATATGTAGATATACAGTGAAACAGAATAGAAGCTGTAGAAACAATCCCAAGCCCATTCAATTATTTGATATTTGACAAACGAGCCCGAAACATACACTGGAGGAAAGATAGCCTCTTTAACAAGTAATGCTGGGAAAAGTGGCTCTCCACATGCAGAAGATGGAATTTAGGCCCGTGTATCTTGTACTAAGCTAAAATGAAAATGGATCAAAGATCTAAATGTTAAAACTGAAACACGTAACCTG
This sequence comes from Dolichotis patagonum, assembly GCA_004027295.1. Taxonomy (NCBI): domain Eukaryota; kingdom Metazoa; phylum Chordata; class Mammalia; order Rodentia; family Caviidae; genus Dolichotis; species Dolichotis patagonum. The sequence goes on along the minus strand of PVJX010001071.1, from coordinate 86,159 downwards.
CTGGAAGATAAAATAGGTAAAACTCTTGAAGTCAGGTGTAGGCAAGAACTTCATAAACAGTATCTCAGTTGCATAGGAAATAGTACCAAGAATCAACCAGTGGGATCACATCAAGTTAAAAAGCTTCTCCATGGCAAAGGAAACAACCAAAAGTGTGAAGAGATGAACTGAATGAAAAAAAAAATTTCCAGCTATTTTTCAGACAAAGGAATCTATATCTATCATATAACATATGTAAATAATTCAAAAAAATTAAGACCCCCCCCAAATAAAAGACCCAATGAAAAATTGGGAAACTGAAATGAATGAATAAACACATTTCAAAAGCAGTATAAATGGTTAATAAATTCATAAGGAAATGCTCAACATCTCTGGCCATTAGAGAAATTCAAATTAACCCTAAGATAACATCTTGCCCCAGAAAAAATAGCTATCACTAAGAAATAAAATAATAACAAGTGCTGGTGAGGCTGCAGGGGAAAAAAGAACACTTCTACACAGTTGGTGGAAATGAAAACTAGTACAAACACTACAGAAACCAGAAATTAGAAATCCCAGTTGACCCCTTCTAGGTATCTTCCCAAAAGAGCTAAAGGCAACACATTACAGTAATACAACAAATTACAGTAATACATATATATGTGTATATATATCCATGTATATATATACATGTATATATGTATATATACATATCCATGTTTATAACAGCACAATTCATAATAGCCAAATCTTGGAAGCAACTTGTATGTTCACGAACAGGTGAAGAAATACAATGGAGTCCTACTCAAAAAGAAGGGTAAATTTGTAGATGATGCAGCTTGAAACCATAATGTTAGGTGAAGTAAATCAGACACACAAGAATAAGTATCACATGACTTCTCTTGTATGAGAAACACAAAATATAAATAAAGAGCAAATTAAAAAGCTAGATAATAGGAAGTGAGAAAGTAGATCTCTCTCAAATGAAACAGGGAATCAAGAGAGCCAGGGAGTAGGAGAGTGGGGAAAGAAAGGGGATGAGAAAAGGTGCTCAGATGGGTTATGTTCACATATGAACTCCACACAAGGACGGCCAGTGGTACGTACTGCAAACATGTGCTAACAAAATGAAAACTAAAAACTATATAAATATACACAATATAGATAAAACATGTAGGCTGACACACACACATATAAATGTCATACATTGTACCATACACAAAATCAACTCAAAAGGATCATATAACTAAATGTAAAAACCTAAAATTGTAAGATTTCTAGAAAAAAATCATAAGAGAAAATCTTTATGACTTTGGGTTGTGTATAGATTTCTGGCAAGAAACAAAAGCAGGAGTAATTAAAGAAATAACTGATAAATTTGACTTCACAAAATGAGAAAATTCTGATGCAAAGAAGGGACTTAAGACTAAAAGACAAGCTACGGAGATGGGAGAGACTTTGAAAATCATATATATGATAGATTTGATTCTAAAATAAAAAACCTCAAATTATACATATGATGCATGTGCTATTATCGATATTTTAATTCTAATAGAGGTATTTAAGAAGACACAGTAGGTCTACATACATGTTCTGATACTGGAGTATCTGTTTAAGACACAGTGCTAAGACAAAATACATACAAAAATAGTTGGAGATATGTACAATAGACTGAGTAGTTATCCTGGGATGAAAATATGGTGCTCTCACTTTGTATGTGCTTATTTGAATTTTACCTGCATCTCCTTCATAATCATGCATGTGTTCTAATTTATTCTGTTTTATAATACATATTCTATTTGATTCTGTGATTTAAAGACTAGGAGTTAGTCCTCAAATACCACACACAAAAACACCATAATAAATGCTAGGCTCCTCACTGCACTGCTCCTGATAATAGCCTCATGGCGGATACACCTAAATTCTCATTTGTCCTAACATGCATCTTCTGTAACTGTGCTACAAATGACTCCAGGATGCTGCAGCGTCTGCGGGTCCAGAGTCTGCAGATGTCACAGTCTGTCGTTGAGCTGTCACTGCAGCCATGGTCTCACCCGGAGACTTGACTGAGGGAGACTGTGAGTCTATGCCCAGTCTGGGGCTGTCGCTGGGATTCTGCTTCTCATGGGCAAGGCCTGAGGCCTCAGGTCCTCCCTGTGTCACCCTCAGTTCTCAGCCTGGCAGCTTCTCCATGGAGCAGGTCACAATGTGTTGGTGATCTTGAGCAAGTGAATGAGAGAGGGGGAGGAGGAGGAAGAGGACCGCAGGACAGAAACCCATGCCTCCTCCAACCTAACCTTAGAGTAGTACCTCATGGCTGTGCCACGTTCCACTCATGAACTGCATGAATGAAAGGAAACCTTCAAGCAAAAGATATATTTGTTAAGTCCCATAAGAAAGGCAGAGCCATAGTTAAATTTCAAGAAGTAAAAGGCACAAAGTAAAGTGTTTGGTTCTTAGCCAACAGTTTGTCTATATGGTACTGCATACGTGGAAAGTAAAGGGTTTCTGGCTTATTTCAGTTTTTGTTGTTACAGCGAAATACCTGAGGCAGGCAAATTTTGAAAAGAAAAGCAGCACATTACAGTTTTGGATGACAAAAGTCCAAAAAGCCTCACGCAGGCTCTGGCAAGTGTCTCCTCTGTTCTGTGCCCTCATGGTGATGCAATGGCAGGAGCATGTGTGGGAGGGTGGACTCAAACCTCAGAACAGCAACTGTTTTTCCCAGGAGCACACCCCCAGCGCCCTGTGACTCTCCCGGTAGGAGGCAGTGCATGACAAGGCTGGCTGGGGAAATACGTGGGACCTGTTAGTTACCAGATCCCAAGACAGTGCCAAGTAATTTCCAAGACCCTGTATGTAAAACTCACAGGTATCCACAAGATGTAGGTGACATAGAAAGAGACAAATGCCATGAAAACCCTGCTATTGTGACTCTATTGTGAAGGCTTCCCTTCCTCCTTCCATCCCTCACTCTCTTCCCTAGGGTGGGAACGCAGAGGACTGTTTTCAAGGTGCACAGAGGCCCATAAGGAAGGGTAAACTCGAAGCTTCTATGGGTAAATGGATGCAGCTTGAGACCATGCTCACAAGTAAATCAGGCTCGCATGTGTAAATATTTTATTGTCTACCTAGTGGAAAAAGCTGAAAGAGTAAATAAGATCCAAAATGTACAATAAATATTGCGAAAGTGAAAGGGAAAGAACCTGCTCAAAAGGAAAGAACTGGGATGAGGGAAAGGAGAAAAGAAAGAACAAACATGTTTTAGTCAGGTTTTGCAGCAAGGAGGACAGTACAGAACACATAATTCATAGTATTATTTTATAATAGTCACCCAAAGAGTCAAATACAAAAGAAAGAGTGCAGGAAATCTGCCCAAGTCTTGTTGGTTCTCCTGGGTGCTGTTGGTTTTCCTGTTGCCGTGGGTTCTCCTGGAGGAGTTTGTCAAGCTTCTTTTCTGATATGAATTCGGCCGTTCTCATCATCAGAGGAGCTCGAGACCTCGTTGTCACTAAGAACGGTTGTAGTTCCTTTTGGGGGAGCTCTGGTCCTTACTTTGAGCATCACTTCCTGGCTCTGGAGGGGAAGATGTGTGCTGTTCAATCTCCAGAAGAAGCTTGTCATGTTGACTCTCTGATATGAACTCAGCTGTTATCATCATCAGAAGAGCTCAGGACCTCATTGTTGCTGAGGATGGCTGTGGTACTATTTGGGGGAACCCTGGTTCCTATTTTGAGGGTGCTTCCTGGCTCCAGTGCAGATCCCTCAGCCTGCTTTCACAGATCCTTCATCCCACTGGCACAGACTTGCTAGCTTCTACCACTGACCTTTGGGCCTTCCCAGCATAGATCCGTGAAACAGACTTGCATGAGCTTTTACCATGGGCTCTAGGCCTCCAGTTGGACTCACAGGGAGCACTGTCATGGACTCTAGGTCTTCAGCTGGACTCATGCAGGACACTGCCATGGGATCTAGGCCCTCAGCTGGGTTCTCTGGGTCTTATGGTGTGGGCAGATTTCCTGTACTCTTTCTTTTGTATTTGATTTTTTGGGTGACCATTATAAAATAATACTATAAACAATGTGTTCTGTACAGTCTTGTTCTCCTTGCAAACCCTGGTTATTACTATATATACGATAGATAATTATACTACTCATCTCTTAGTTCATCAAAATGAACAGTTTGTGCTTTCATTGTCTGATCAGTTTTTCATGTCTATGTCTTGTAATCTAAGCAACTACTCTGAAGATAACAATACACAACATATTAACCATTTTAATCTTGTATTATTTTGCTTTTAAATTCTGTATCATTGTTTTTATTCTTTTTTCAATTTAAAATTTAAAAAAAAAGTTATCCTGGTCTCTGCTTACTCTGGCCTGTAAACAGCTTTTTCTTGGTTTGTGTTTTGGTCAGGAGTGCTACCACAGTCCCCTGCCATGGAGCCCAATCTGTCTCGTCTTATTGCTCGATTATGTGTAACTTTTACGTGGGCAGCACTGTCTGCTGCCATCTTTTTCTCTCTCTTTCCTCCTTTTTATTTTTTATTTTTTGGTACCAGGGACCAAACTCATGACCTCGCACTTGCCAGTCAGGCTTTTCTTTCTTAAATAACTGGACTTATAAGCTAAGACTCTGATTTTAAAGAGCATATGAGCTTGTGGAAAACTAGAGAAACCTCTTCCTTTTTTTGTACACACAAGAAAAGCTGCACTATCCCTTTAAGAACTCATGTGGCCTTTGCTGGTGCAAAGCCTTTGGCGGGGAGGAGCCACAGCCTCAGGACAGGGCTGTAATCACCAACAAGGGCAAATATGTCCCTATGGCTGGGCAGATGCGGCCCACCGACAACACTGGAGGCTTGTTTGAGCATGGCTCCAGCATGACTTGTGGCTCCATGCAAAAAGGTGAGCCTAACCTGCATGGCCCAGATAACCAGGCCAGGTGCCAAACAGGACAAATGGTACTACATGGGCCAAAGCCTCCTGCGCACAAAGCCAGCCCAAGGGCTCAGCCTAATGCAAGGCTGAAGACAGCACAGTGCTGTGTGCCTTGTCAGTCCTGTGCTGCACTGAGAGCAGCAGGCACGACAGTGGCCCCGTGAGAGTGGACGCTGGGGCTGTGGGTGCCATGTTTCTGCCAGGAGACGGCAAAGAACAAGCTGAGGCTGGCATTGCAAAAGACACTAGCGCCAACTGAGCAGCTCAGTCACCACCCCTGCTGCACACAGCATACCAAGGCTGCTCTCTCCTGGTCCAAAAACCCGCCTGAGCCATTGCCACCTGGCATTGGTGCTTCACTGTTTAAATGAAGGTAAGTTAGAGACCCACGCCGGATGCCCAAACAGAAAGATATTTAGCAACATTTCAGACCTATCTAAAGTAACTGGGTGTAAAAACAGCCATTCCCATTCTTAGTTCTTCCATCAAAATACATATGAGATGCGTTTACCATATGGTTTCACTCTGGTTAAGGAGAGGCATCAAGGGACAAGTTGGATAATAATGGGGCTCAACCAGATTAAAAAACAAAAAAAAACTTTGCTTGGGAAAGCGCCATCAATACCTCCTAGGAACTAAAGGACTAGGCCAAGCCTCAGATGGCTGAGCCGCCTTGTACCTGAGGAGTTCGCAGGCCCCTCGGGGTTTGCCTCTGTGCTTCTGTGTCCTCCACACTGAGACTGCCCTAAGATTCAGACAGAGACTGTCCAAGCTGTGTAAAAGTCTCACAAGCAGCATTGCGTGGACCTGAGGTCCCTTCCTTCTGCATGGGATGCCACCTGAAGGAGTGCAGGGCTCTCCGTCTCCTTCTTTCTGTAGGTTCCAAGACAAGCAAATAGGAAATGGATCAGATCTCGTCACCCACAGAGATTCCACCAACTTGGCCACTAGGCCACATCCTTGATGAATGGGACAGGTTTGATCTTGACAATCTAAAACAGGAACAGCTACTGTTGCAATGTGGTCTGTGTTCATTACGAACTGGGAGGTGACAAAAGATAGATACAGGATGATCCTTTAAATTATGAAACTCTTCTCCAGTTACAGGGTTTCTGCTTAAAACATAAAAGAAAGGGTAAAATGCCTCATGTGCAGACTACTGTGACTCTTTTTTGTCACAGGAAATGCTCAAAAGCTAAGAAGATAACCCTGATTGAGAACCCCCCTTTATCTCTCAGGGAGATGTGGGGCTCTCTGACCTGCCTGATGATCCTGGGAGGCCTCTTCTACCTTCCCCCTACAACTCCCAGGCCAGTAAACCAGGCCCCCTTTTCAGTTACAGACGTCCAACAGCACAAAACCGAGCGACAAGGCATCCTACCAAAGGTTAAAACTACACAAATGAGCAATGCACTTTAAAAAACGGAAAAACCTGCAGAAGTTATTCTCCCTTCAATAAAACTAAGCTGAGACTGTAATGCTAGTGAGGGACTAAAAATAATATCTGATACGCCAGCTGCTCTTACCAGGGAGATAAAGAGATATGTTGAGTCTTTCATAAATATACCAGCTCAAGGGAGTGTGGGATGGTGCAAACCACTGCCTTGTTGACAAGGTTGTCATTCCAAGCCACCCTCTAGAGGCACATACATATACAATTCTCTCCCAAATTCCAGGGAACACTAATTGGTTCTGTCTGAGACTTAAAAAATACATTTTTTCCCATCCCTCTGCCTCTAGACTTCCAATTCTATTTACCTTTAAATTAGGTGATTAGCCTCAGATATTTGCATAGACTACAAAAGCTTTAGATAGGCCCACAGACAAATTGCTAGACATGTCCTTGTCTATGCTTAACAATCAGGACCCAGAAAAGAGACAAACAAACAAGCAAAACAAAAAACAGCTAAGATCATGGCTACTACAATTAATAATGCTTTAAACTGACCCAGGTCATTGAAGAAAAACCCCAGGGTCAACCAAGGAAAGGGCTGCTGTTTTGAGTCCGGAGAAAGTGGACACTTGGCAGGAGATTACACCAGGCTGCCCTGGGCCCTGTTCTGTAGGTAAGGCAGCCAGTGCGCCTGACTCCTAGCACTGGGGATCTGACTGTCACTGCTCCCAGATGGGGGCTAGGCCAGCCAAAACACTCATTTACTAAAGAGGCCCAGAGGAATCCACAATGGCCCTGTCCACAGACATCTCCATCTTCTCTAAAAAAGCCTCAGGTAACCTGGGTGCCATGGATGAGCTACTTCAATTACTTCATTCTGTTTCTTTCTTTGAAGAGAAAAAAACAGAAAAATCAAGAAGCAAACAATGAAAAATTAACAACAAAAGCAAAATGACAATGACAACAACAACAACAACAAACAACGGCAATACAGGATTTCACAGCACGATGATAAGCATCTAACAATGGTCATTACATTGCGTATTATTATCCTCAAAGTAATTGCTCAGGCTGCCAGACACAGGCACATAAGACTCATCAAATAATATAATTTCCCTTTGAACAATTTCTTTCCTTCTTACTATATCTATTGTAACCTTTGGATCTTATTCACTTTTTCAGTTTTTTACAGTAGCAAGATAATATAGTGTTTACACATGCAAGTTGGATTTCACTTATGAGTATGGTTTCTAGTTGCATCCATTTACCTATAAAGGCCTCAAGTATATCGTTCTTTATGGCTGAGTAGTATTCCATTTTATAAAAATACCACATCTTCTTTATCCATTCCTCAGTTGATGGGCACTTGGGTTGTTTCCAAGATCTGGCTATTATAAACTGTGCTGCTATAAACATGGGTGCACATACATCACTGTGGTATGATGTTTTCAGTTCTTATGGGAAAATAGCCAGAAGGGGAATAGCTGGGTTGAATGGGACCTCTATCCTAGTTTTCTGAGGAATTTCCACACTGATTTCCACAGTGGTTACACCAGTTTACATTGCCACCAACAATGAAAAAGAGTTCCTTTTTCCCCACAGCCCTGCCAGCATTGTTATTGGTTAATTTCTTGATGCTAGACATTCTTTCTGGAGTGAGATGATATCTCAGTGTTTTAACTTTCATTTCTCAAATGACCAATGATGTTGAACATTTTTTCATGTATTTATTTGCCATTTGTATTTCTTCATCTGAGAAGTGTGTATTCATCTCAGATGCCCATTTTTGGATTGGGTCTTTAAATTTGAGGGACCTGACTTTTTCAATGTTTTCTAGATAAAACTGTCTACAGGGACAGTTGACAAAAATCTTTTCCCAATTTGTGGGTTTTCTTTTCACTCCATTGGTGATTTCTTTTGATGTGCAAAACTTTTTAATAAGATGAAATCCAAGTTGTTGAGTCTTTGAAGTACTTCTTGTGCAGTTTGCGTTTTGTTCATGAACTTTTTGCCTACCCCTATGTCTTCAAGATTTCTATCCAGAAGATGTCTTCCAGTAGGTTTAGTGTCTCTTTCTTAATATTTAGATCTTTGATTCATTTTGACTTTAGCTTATTTTATTGTGATAGGCATGGGTCTAGTTAATTCTTTGGCATGCAGAAATGTAGTTTTTTCTAACACCACTTATTAAAGAGGCTATCTTTCTTCCAGTGAACAAGTTTGGCCCCTTTGTCAAAGATAAAGTGGCTCAGTTTGTTTGTAGTTGTGCCTGTATCTTCTGCTCTGTTTCACTGACTCTCAGGTCTGTTTTTCTGCCAGTACTGTGCTGATTTTATTATAGCTGCATTGTAGTATAATTTTAGGTCTGGGATTGTGATGCCTCCTGCCTTGCCTTTGTTGCCCAGGATTGCCTTTGCTATTCTAGGTCTCTCCTGGTTCCGTATCAGTTTTAGGAATGTTTTCTATAGACCTGTGTGGTATGTCAGTGGTACTTACTTCATTCTGTTTTGATTTCCTTATCTAAAAACCCTTCCTCTGGATCTATAGCCATAGTTAGGGTCAAGGGGACCCCTAATCAGAGAGTCTTTATTTCTCCTCTTCCTAAAACTTAGTAACAGTTGCAAACAAGTAATCTCCCAGACCTATGGCAGCAAGTAGGCCATCAGAGACCTGTCCCTCCAAGACCCTGAAGAGGTGTGGCTCATGGATGGAAACAGCCTTGTCTGCAGAAGACATCACACCGCAGGTTATACAGCTGGCAACTCACACAAGTTATTAAAGCTAAACCTCTTCCTCTAGGAACCTCTGCTCAAAAGGCAGAGTTGATAGCTCTTACTCAGCATTGACATCAGAAAAAGACAAAAAGTTAAACATGTATCAAATATCCCTTTCTGGTGCTACATGCCCTTGCTACAATCTTAAATGGGGGGAAGGGTTACTGACAATCATCCATAATGCACAGGCAGAAAATTCTACCACTGCTAGAGACGGTCCACTTTCCCAAACACATCACAGTCATGCACTATAAAGGACACCAGAGAGAGACGTCTGAAGTCTCCTTGGGAAATCAAAAGGCTGATAGGGAGGCAAAAAGGACCGCCCTATAGCCCCTTAAGATCTAGCCGTAATTCAAATTCCTGAGAACCATTAATACCAGCCGATCTCCCTCAAGAAGATAAATGGGCTTTAAAACAAAGCAAAATAACCAGGTGTGGTGGCGCAGGCCTGTAATCCCAGTACTTGGGAGGCTGAGCCAGGAGGATCACTGTGAGTTCAAGGCCAGCCTAGGCTACATGGTGAGTTCATGCGCACCCTGAACTGCGTAGTGAGACCCTGTCTCAAAACAAACAAACAAACAAAAAAACACAAAAACACAAAAAGAACAAAACAAAATGAAAATTAGAGACTGGTGATATTTAAGAAAAGAAACTGGCTTTTCCTCAAGGGACACAGAGAAAGGCTGTGAAAACACAGCCTTTCATGATTCCTTCCATATGAAAAGAGGAGCTGCCTTAGAAACGACCACTTGAGTTTTCACAAGACTATGACTAGCAGCCAACAGGTCTGCAAAGTGACATGTCAGTTTCTAAAACTCCCCGGAACGTATCCTTATCCTCCTTATGGGAAGCCACTACTAAAATTATACTCATAAATACCCTGTTGATCCTATTATTTGATTCCTTCATACTTAATTCTTTGCCTTTGTCTCCTTTAAACTTAAAGCTGTACAGCTACCCAAGATAAAAATGCCTGCTATCTACTGAGGGCTCTGCAGAGTATCCCTGACTGCCGTTCAACAACTTCAAACCCCTTCAGCCTGAAGAAGTCAGATCACTCACTACCCATTATCCCTCACGGCAGTTTGGGTTACTTCTTCAGAGGAAAAATGCTACAGGCAGCTAAGCCAGTTAAAAATATTATAGACAGACAGGGCTAGGGCCCTGTGTCAAAGTAGCCAGCACAGAGGACCAGATGTCTTGTGACCATGGAGGAGACAGATACCTTCCACTGGGGGCCAGATCCCAAGACAAAAGGCTAAACTTGGCCCTCAAACCCCACAGGGAGACCTTCTTAATGTGGCTTTTTATGTTTTCAACAACAGAGATAAAAATCAAAACGAAAAATAACAGTCTGATCTTTGAGCAGTGACACTTGGAGCTCTGAGACAGGTAAACCACGATAAGGTGGAGCTGTCTGGGCCCCTCCCGGACCATGCTTCAAGTGTGACAAAAAGGACACTGGGCAAGAGAGTGCCCCCTGTAAAATCTCAAGGGCCACTGGAAGAGTGACTGTCCTAGCCGCCAGAGAGTGAGTAAAACACCTTCTAACTCCTTGCCCTCACAGGAGAGCTCATCACCACTGCATTCATCACTGGCTGATCTACTCAGACCTGCTGCTAAAGACTGATGGGGCTCGGGTCCCACAGCCCCCCATTAGAGTGTCCTTCTCAGAGTCCCAAGTCCCACTGGGGGTCTCAGGTAGGACATTCTCTGTGCTTGTGGACACAGAGGCCATAGCGTTCTTCCTGAGTTTTCAGGCCATTGTAGTAAGTCCTCAGTCCCTATAGTGGGTGTTGATGGCCAACCTACACAGCCTCTGCAGACAGGGCCTATTCCATGCAGGTTCCAGATTCTCTTCTTTACACATAGCTTTCTAGTAATTCCAACATGTCCCACACCCCTTTTAGGTAGAGATCTTCAAAAGCTTAACTTCTCCTTTGCCTCCTCCCTCCCCACAGCTCTCATCCTCCAGACACCCTCACAGTGTGCAGCAAAGCCATCCCCTCATCTGTCTTCTTCTTTGGTCAATCCCATGGTTTGGGATAACTCCAACCCCACCTGTACTACCCATGCCATGCCTATTTTAATTCGTCTCAGGAATCTTTCAATTTTTCCTTGTGTTCCCCAATATCCTATAGCTCCCAAACATTTACGAGGACTTAAATCAAGCATCTTTTAGACAATGGTTTTCTTAAACCTACCTACTCACCCTACAATACTCCCATTCTCCTGGTACTCAAGCCTAATGGGTCCTATCATCTGGTACAAGACCTTAGGGTAATCAATGATGCTGTTACCCCAATTCACCCAATGGTGCCACCTTTTTTTTTTTTTAACCATCCCCCTACACCCTGATTGTCAGGATTCCTTTGTATTTACATAGACTGACCCAGACACTCTCAGGTCTCAACAACTTACACCTGCCATCTCTATATTAGACCCTCTCCTCAGGGACATATACCACCCCTTTCCTTTCCTACTCATCAATTTCACAGACACATGCCTGATCAAGACTGACAGGTAGATTTGACACACGTGCCCCGTCACAAGACTCTCAAATATCTTCTCACCTTTGTTTGTACTTTTTCAGGAGAGATAAAAGCCTTTCCCACAACCAGGGAGATTGCTGATGTAGTCACTAAAGTACCATTACAATAAATCACTCCAAGGTTTGGTCTACCTCCGAGTATCCAGTCAGACAATGGTCCAGCCTTTATTCCTCAGATCTCTCAACAGGACTACAACTAAAATGGAGTGGCCCCTACCTGGCCTTCTTCAGAACTTCAACGGTGGTCAAGTTGCTGGACTGCCATCCTGGTTCCACATCACTCAAGCTAAGTGGATGTGTGCATTCACCAATGATAAAGTTGTCCTGGCTAAAACACCTGGTACCAGCTTCTACATGGGCATCAACAGTCATCTGATCAACCTCCCTGAACCCCAATATGGCACCCCCTTTCAGCAGGAAGTAGTAAGAGAGAGACTTTGCCCTTTTCCTAACAATACAAAAATGGGAATGAAAGGTTCCTGCCCTAGTATAAATTACTGTACAATTATGGTGGTGGTCTAACATGACAGAAGACCAAAGCGGGAGTCTAACATGATGGAAGACCAAAGTGGGAACGCCTACCACTTCCTGCTTCTTCTTCAGCCCTAATTGCAACTTCCCTTCCTGCTTGCACGCACAGAGAATTCCAATTGGTTCCTCACAGGTCATCAATATCCACCCCATGCACCACTTCAATCAGAGATCACATAACCCTCTGCCTTTCTGTATCTGGTCGAAGGAGACAGCCCAGCTGCTATGGGTTGCGTGCTCCTTTCCACGTCCTCAACTCAATAAACCTGTTCACTTTTGTACTTTTGGTTCTCTATTGCACCAGAGTACTCTAACACAAAGCTTGCCTACTCTATGCCTACACCAACCCGGGCAAGCCCAGACTGCCTCCTTTATTAAAGCCTATGCAGAGGAGACAGACTTACCCTAGAGGGCACTGATGGCTCGACTTTATCCATCAGCCACCACGTAGAAGACTTAACGAGACTGGTCCTGACACCTTCACAGGGTGGGGTAAAGCCTTTCTCATCAGTCCAAAAAAGGCCACTGAGGGGGTCAAGGTGCTTCTTACAGAAATTACCCCAGATTTAGACTGTCCCAGTCTCTCCAGAGTGGCAACAGATCTTCTTTTACCTCCCAAATAATTCAAGCAGTGGCAAAAGCTTTAGAAATAAAGTAGCACCTCCATTCCCTTTGGCAGCCTCAGTCTTCACGAAAGATAGAGAGCGCCAATCCGATCCTAAAGTGAGCTCTGCCAATATTTTGCCAAGAGACATGTGAGTCCCTGCTCCACCTGCTGCTGATAGCACTCATGAGGCTTTATAACACGCCCCAAACTGGCCTAAGTTTGAGCTTCTTTGAGATGCTACATGGAAGGTCATTCCTATCCTCTGATGTGATGGTAGACCCAGATACCACGAGACTCTTACAATATCTCATCCATCTGGACCAAGTATGATGAGCTATCCAAATGTGTGAAAATGGAGTTCTGCTAGCTCCTGGCCCAGGTGGAACACCTAGTGTCTGCCTCGGAGACCAAGTGCTTGTAAAAACCTTGAGAGAGAAAACACCAGCAGATTGGTCAAAGCCAAAATGAAAGGGGCCTTGTCAGTGATACCACACCCACTGCAGGATAGGTGGCAGAGATAGATCATTGGATGCATCTGTCTCGATTAAAGCCAGTCCCACCTAAAGTGTCTGAAAAACAAGATTACCCAAGTGGAGAAAGCTATTCCTGTAAGCCTCTGGAAGACTTGAGACTTCTCTTCAAAAAGCAAGGCTCTAATACTGCTACAGATAAGTAAATAAGATCTCGCTAAGGCCAAGGCTCTCAGACTGCTGAAAATGTATGTGCTACGCCTTTCTAACATATATTCTTTTCTACAGGAACCATGGAAATTTGACCTACCTCTCAAATTTGGGCCAAAAGTTTTTTTCTCCCATCAAACAGTATCTTGATGGTGACTTACTTCTCGTTATTTTCTGATACGCTTGTGTTTCTTCAACCCAACCAGTGAGCCACAGCACCCCAAGATAGTTAGAACGTATACAATCCCTGGCAGCTAGGGTCTACAGCCTCTTCCAGTTTAAAAAAAGCTGTAGAAAACACAGATCTCCACTCCTTCCACTCCTTCTATACCTCATAAAGGATATGAGGGTTTACGTCCCTCAGGGAAAAATGCCACAGAAGGTAGAGCATGGCAAAGCTGGCTGGGGAAAGAAATGGGGCCTTAATTACAAGCCCCCAAGACAGAGCCAAGTAATTCTCAAGACCCTGTATGTAAACCTTCTTGCATGTTCTCAGGAGAAGATGACACATAAAGACATGGATGCCACAAAGAACCTGCTAGCATGACCTCACAGTAGCTCACTCTGTGTCTTCTAGACCAGAGCCTACTTTTATTTTTGCTTGTTTTCTCTTTTGTTTGGCCCAAGTTTGCTTTGCAGAGCCAGTTTTTTCCTAACCCCATCACCTCTCAGTTTTGAAATAAACTTTTAGCACTGTTTATGGATTGTCTCATCCAATTCTTTTTAGAGGCAAGAACTATCTAAAATAAGTTTAACTGGCAAGCCATTTCTAAAGGAGCTACCTGACAACACTGCTAGGATTCTCTTCTCAATAGCCCATCACCATGCTGAGGACCAAGTTGCCAACACATGAAACCTGGAGGGACAAACTTAAACTGTTCCACAACACAACCATCTTTGATCATAATAGTCTATTGATTATGTGTAAAAGGACAAAAACAGTTTTGATTTAAAATGGCAATGTTTATAGTATACCAGAAATTATATACTTTGCAATTATTTGAATTTGTGACTTTAAAAATAATTTAGATGTCAACCTAATCAAGGAACTCCACTGTCTTTCCTAATAGTCCTGAGATGTGAAAGCATAAACATTTTGAGGCAGCTGCTCCAAACCTCTATTTTTTGCTTCATTTTTTCTGGAAGGGATGGGCAGGGGCCGTTGCATATTCTTCTTTAAATATTTTAGTCCCTTACAGTGCTGTGTGGCTTGTATGCTCCCCAAAGTCCGCAGAGCAGGGACCCTAGCAAGCCTGTTCTTGGTGTCCTCATTGTGACCCCTGCACACAGCACTCCCCTCTTCTCCTTTTCTGCCCCGTGCAGCTCTCAAACCCTGCTTCTGATTTTTCTGTGCCTCTGGCCTCAGAACCGCTGAGAGGCACAGCCTGCCCCTCACCCTTATGGATTTTCTCTGGGGTGTGGCATTTCTCATGTTATTTCTTGCTCATTAGAGAGTCGGATGCCTCAGCTATTGTAATTGCTTTTTCCTGGACTGCATCCTGGCCCCGTGCCATTGTCTGCACAGAGAGGCATTACAAAGAAGAACTGTCTGAAGCAGGTTCCCTATTTATCACAGGGATGCAGTGGAGACCATCCAAGTGCCTTGTGTGTGGGACGCTAAGGACAGTTTCCTTTCAGGACCCACCTATGCAGAGCAGGCTTGTTTTAGACTGCAGGGCGGCTTTTATCTTAGGACCCCATGAGATTTGTGGCTGACTGTGCTCCTGTGTTACTGGCTTGCTAAGAAAATTAGATGTAAATGTGTGGCTGACCTCCGGGGAATGAACAGGCACTGATGAAGCACAGTACCTTATTATCATACCTTCAATGTCCCCTTACTGTGACTTCTAAGATCCATTTAATTGTTTGTAAGATACATGCACACACAGTTTTGCCCTCAAGTGAGACAACATTGTGTAAAAGGCACTCAGAGCAAAACTCAGATGAAACCCTGGACTTTTGTTGTTTTTTCTTACAGCTCTAGCAACTGTCTTGCAGTAATTTAGGGAACTGACAGAGAAGGCCAGTTCCCTGACTGCCAAGATGCTTGGAGGTGTTATTTACTTTAATTTGTCTCCCAGCCTGACAGCAAAGAGTGATTTGCGTACAACTCTGTAGATCTGTGTTATGGGGGTAGATTTACATTAGCTAAGTACATAATGATTGAGGTATAAGCCAGAATTTCATAGTGTCAGTTTGTGATGAGAAATATACCAAGTGGACCTTCAATGCTGTCCCTGGGAAGCTCAATGGACATGAAATGACAAAAGAGAATAGTTTTTGTGCTCAGCAACAGGAATACACACACCCGGGGCCCAGTGCACACCGCTGGAATGGTGTATTCTGGGACAGGGATTAGGAAGGCCCTGGCAGCCTCCAGCTTTTTCGATACCCTTCTTCTCTTTCCCACAAGATCACCCTTGATACGTCAACAGTCTTGTTCCAAGCTACTAAATTTTAAATAATCACATGTACCTTCCTTTTTTCACTGTGAGTTTAAATCTCTCTTCTTATCAACTTGACTAGAGTTTGGGGATAACTACTTAGTCCTATGTCAAAAAACACTCTCCTGTCTTCTTCTCTAACCAAACTTTCAACCATATCCTCCTCTTGTGGGCTTTACACATGTGTCTGGCAGAGAGTAACTCTCTTCCTTACCTCCAGCTTCCCAGGAGGCATTTCTTATGTCTTGGTGTTGTCCCTGGTAAAAATGAAAACAATGAAACAAACAAAAGAATGACAGTAGTCTTCCCTGAAAACGTTTCTTTTGATTCATAAAAATGAAAAATAGCTAGGAGTGGTGGACACCTGTAATCCCAGTTACCAGGAGGCTCAGGAAAGAGGATCAAGAGTTCAAGGCCAACCTAGACAACTTAGTGGAACCCTGTCTCAAAATAAAAAAAATACAAATAAGGAACTGCGGATGTAGCTCAGTGGTAGAGCACTTCCCTAGGCTGTGCAAGGCCCTGGGTTCAATCCCCAGCGCGCGCGCGCGCACACACACACACATATACACACACGCTTCCCCCAAAAATGAAACTTAAAAAAATCACACATAAAGACTGTGAGTATCTTTGGCTTTTGAAGGAATAAAATTTGAATCAAACCTGTGTTCAGAGAGCATTAAGAAAACATTCTCCAGGGAAGATGGTAAGCAGCAGAGAACACAGCCTCTCGGAGAGTCACCGTCCAGCTGCTGGAACACAGCATCGTGAGGAAGACAGGAAGGAAGGCAGTGGGTCCCCCGGCCCAGGAAGACTCTGAAGTGTGAACTGAAGCCCACAGAGAGTGGAGAGGAAAGCTGCAGTGAAGAAGGGGGTAGCTGGGGTGCCTTCGCCCTGAGATGGACTCACTGCACAAGAGGAGCTGCTGCAACCTGGGGGCGCAGAGTCATGGTGACGGTGACGGCTGGTGACCCTGGGGCCTCTGCAGAGGAACACGGCAGTGAGGGGAGCAGTGGACCTGGAGGACCGCACTGGCTGGCGCTGAGTGCAGAGGACTCAGTCCTTCCTCGGGAGAGAGCGATTAACCTGAGCCATTCTGCAGTCAGGCTGGATAAGCCCAGAGCCCAGGACTGCTGCGGCTTCCTCTAGCAGCGCCCAGCTGGGCGCAGAGCCGTGGAAACAGCTTGGACTCAGCGAGCCTGATGAGTCTGGTCTCAGGACAGGCCTGCTGAGGTTACCCACTACTCTGCTGTAGAACAACTGCTGGCCTGCTGGCATAGACTGGCATGATTAGGACTCAGTCTCCACAGGCTAATAGGGGAACCAGAGAGAATCCTGGAAGTGCACTACTTTTCTTTTTCTTTTTTTGTTTGCTTTGTTTTGGTTTTCTTTTCTCTTTCTCCTTCATTGTTTATATATGAGTGTGAAAGTGGTTCCTAACCTCTGGGGGTGTGGTTCTGTTCTGCTCTTCCTTTTATCTTTTCCTTCAGTCTTCTGCACCAGCTTCTCCAAGTTGGCATGATTCCCCCTTTCTCCTCCAACCTTATTTCTAATCTCTTTCTCTTCTTCCACTTTTCTATTTTCTCCTTAGTCCACTTTAAATTTTTACCCCGAGGGCAAAATTGACACATTATGAACTTATATCTTGCATGTAATTATCTGGTTTGTTTTGTATTTTGTTGTATAATCACAAATCTACTTCACATGGTTAAAAGTTGCACAGTAAAGGTTAGCTCAGTGTGTTGTTTTCTAGGCTGTGTTTGATGCTATTGGTTCCACTACAGCCACAACTGACATAATTGTTCTAAATAGATGTTGGTGCTGGTATTCCACGACTGAGATTAACTAAGGGTCACAGAAAATAGGGTGGCACAGTGCCAAAGAACCAGGGATGAGGACAAACAAGTAACAACTTCTCATCCCTAACAAACTGAAGAGGTAAGATCTTCCAACAGACTCAAAATCTAAAAACCAGCTATAACTGGAAGATACCTCACAGAAGTAATCATCACCGAAAGGTGCTAATACTACCAATAAAGCAACCCACCATAGGCAACTTACAAGCATCACCCCTAGAATTACACTAAACAAAGAGAGAAAATAAAATGAGAAGACACTTAAGCAAAGTGCAACCCCAGACATCCAGTTCACTAAAGGTAAATCCAGGGGGCAATGAGGTGGGACAATCTGAAAACCCCATGCCAGACCTCTCTGAAGTAGAAACAACAAAGCAATTGATTGAGGCTCCAGAAAAATGAAATCAGAAATAATCTCTCAAATAACTACACATAGTGACGTTATAGCAGACATAGACAAAAAAATAGATGAGCTTAAGCAAATTATGTGAAAAAAATGTTCAATAGCATTGGTCATTCAAGAGAAGAAATTAAAACAACACTGAGATTCCACTTCACCCCTGAAAGAATGGCTATTATCAAGAAGTCAAGCAAAAACAAATGCTGGATGGGCTATAGGGAAAAATGAATCTTTCTCCACTGTGGGTGGGAATGCAGACTGGTGGAACCACTGTGGAAATCAGTGTGGAGATTCCTCAAAAAACTAGGACTAGAGGTCCCATCTGACCCAGCTATTCCCTTTCTGGGTATCTTTCCAAAAGAATTAAAAACATCATACCACAGTGAGGTATGTGCATCCATGTTTATAGCAACACAGTTTGTAGTAGCCAGATCTTGGAAGTAACCCAAATTCTCATCCACTAAGGAATGAATATAAAAAGATGTGGTATTTTTATACAGTGGACTACTACTCAGCCATAAAGAAGGATAAACTGAAAACTTTTATAGGTAAATGGATGCATCTTGAGGACATACTCATTAGTGAGATAAATAAGACACATGTAAACATCATATTGTTTCATTAGTGTGAGAAAGCTGAAAGAAAAAACATGTATGTGTATGGATATGTATAAAAAATAATAGTTAAGATAGCTATACTACTGATTTATCTGAGTTCGCTGAAGAGAAAGATTTGTGCTGGTGTTGTTTGGCCAATTGAATGCAGATGTCTTGTGCTCTGGGTGAATGATTTGGGGATGACAATGTGCCATGTAAGTACCATTGTTGCCCCCTGATTGATGTGTTTGGAAATTTTGTTGTAGTTTTTTTTCTTTCTTTTCTTCTGCTTTTTTTTTATCACTGAAATAAAGTGGATTTAGAAAAAAAATTCTCCCACTGATAAATGGCAAAGAAATAGAGCCATTCTCATTTAAACCTTACAGGGTCCTGTGGTCCATGTTCACATACCTCTGAGGCTGATGTGACACCTGTGTCACATCGATAGGTTGCTTGAGACAGAAAAACCTATTGCTTCTCTCACTTCCAGCTGAACATCTGCCCAAAGAAGACATACAGACTTTTAGTTAATTTAGATAATTTCAGTACTGTTTCAACAGCTTTGAGAAATAAACTTAGAAACCACTTTGGCAGATATGCAAGAAAAAAAATGCTCATTTTCCTCTCCCAGATTCCACAAATAATTTTCACAACCAGATCTCCCCTTCCACAAGAACACCCTTGCTCTGCCTTCTCCTCTCGCGTCCACTCGGTGCCGGTCCAGAGCCCAGCGAGGCGCTGTGGGTTCAGAGGAGCCTGGGGGGCTGGGCAGGCTCAGACGCTGGCCTCCTGTAAGGCGGTGCTTCCCTCCTGCCAGGCAGATGCTGGAAACAGCATGGTCTGGGGACAGCGGGTCAAGTCTTAACCCGGGAGTTTCCACTTCTGAAAGAGGCAGCCAAGTTGGTGCAACTAAAGCCATGAGAAAAGACTTCCAGAAAACCCTGCAACAGTGGCAAGAACAGCGGGATAAGCATGTTTGACACAATGTGCAAGTATTTTGAGAGGGATAGAATAAAACAAAATGTTCAATAAAAACAAGTGCCATGTTTATAGCAGCGCAGTTTGGAATTGCCCAATCAAAGAAACAACTCAAGCCCATGAACTGGTGAATGGAAAGAAGATGTGATTTTTTATACAGTGGAGAACTACTCTGCCATAAAGAAGGATGAGCTTGGGATATTTCTAGGACAATGGATGCACCTTGAGTCCATTCTCCTAAGTGAAATGAATCACACATGTGTAAATAGCACATTGTTACTCTGATGTGAGAAACTGAAACTGTAAGTAAGGACCAAAGTATACAATAGGTATTGTGAAATAGGAAGAAAATGTTCAAATAGGGAGGGGAACAAGGGAAAGGGAGGAGAGAAGGAAAGAAGGGAAAAGTAAACAAACGAGAAAAGAAGGAAAACACGGAAACAAAACTTTTGTAAAGGAGGAGGGGTGGATGGGAAGGTAGGGGAATGGAAAAAAATCAAGTTATATCATATACAGGTACAACCTATGATGAGTGTGATCATTATGTATATCTAAAATGTACCAATAAATCTCATTAAAAAAACAAGTAGCATAGAAATTGTGTATGAAAAAACAGAAATGAAACACAAGAGCAATAAATAGAAAGCATTAATAATACATGGATAATACATTGTCTAACCACACCAATAATCATTTTAATTGTTAACAGCTTAAATACCCCAATTAAAAGACACTTTTTAAAATGTCACGATGGGTAAAAAATATCCAACTCCATGTTACCTGTAAGAAGTTCCCTTTAAGTGTAAAGACTTATAGTGTTTTGTTGTGGTTATTTTGTTTGTTTCCGAGACAAGGTCTCACTACCTGGAATCTGGCCTTGAATTCACTTACGTAGTCTAGGCTGGCCTTGAACTCACAGCACTTCCCCTGCATCAGCCTCCTGAGTGCTGGGATTACAGGCATGCACCACCACACCCGGGAAGACTTCTATAGTTTAAACAATGGATAAAATATACCATATTAACGTAAATCAAAAGAAAGCTGCAGTAGCTTTATTCAAAGCAAGGAAAATTACCAAGAATAAATAAGGCCTTTCTAGAACATGAACAGGGTCTCCTCCCCAAGAGCACGCAACTCCTGGTGTGTCTGAAACTACCAACAGAGCATCAAGATCTATGCAGCAAGGGGCTGGGTGTGTAGTTCAGGGGTAGAGCACTTGCCTGGCATTGCAAGACCCTGCTTCAATCTGTGATACCACAAAACAAAAACAAAAACCTGAGTTCTTAGCTGTTTTACTCATAATCGCCAAAGCTTGACAGGAACCAAAACGGCCTGCAGTAGGTGGACGGATAAATTATAATACATCCAAATGTAACATTGTTCAGTGATAAAACGAGTTACCAAGCCATAAAGAGTTAAGTAGGAACCTAAATGAATGTAACTGCATGCAAGAGGCCATCTAGAAAGGCTGCATGTTGTAGGATTCCAGCTCTCTGACATTTAGGAAAAGGCAAAACCACAAAGCCACTAAAAAGACCAGTGGTCTACAGGGTTTGTGTTGGTAGGTGGAAGGAGAATTTTACCCAGAGAAACTATTTCGTGTGATACAATAATGGTGAATTACTGTATCACACGAAAGCTTGAAAGGAACCAAAATGGCTATATGTATGTATATATATATATTTCCACACACACATTCATTATACATTTGTCCAAATCCATAAGACATGTACTACTGAGAGTGAAACCTAACATAGACTCCTGTGGTGATGACGTGTTGATGTAGGTTCACTCAGAAGTCCACCACTCTTACGTGGAAGGGGCAGAATTGTGCATGTCGAGGAGTGGGGTACACAAGAACTCTGTTTTTTTGTTCAGTTTTGCTCCAAACCTAAAACTGCTATAGAAAAGAAAGTCTATCCAAAAGGAAAAAAAATGGCATACAGAGAAGAATCAATGAGTCATGTAAACAATTTATAGTATATGTATATAAGGTTTTATTAAAAACGATATGACCATATTGAAAAAATGAGTTTCAGAAAAATAAAGTAACGGAGTATAACAAGGCTAAGGCAGTGACTAAAGTGTATTTTCCTTGTTTTGTTTTTAATGTACAAATAATCTACATCAAGCCTTTAAGTAGTATGTATATGCTATTTTTATTTTAGAGATGTTTTAGCAAAAGTAGCTTTTTAACTTTAAAAAATTCAGTGAATAAAACAACTTTCTTTTCAATGCCAAGTGTATTTTTGTTTACAGCACTGGGGACTAAGCCTAGCACTGAGCTGTATTCCCAGCCCTTTTTCATGGTTTTTTTGTTTGTTTTGCTTTGTTTTTTGAGACAGGGTCTTAAGAAGTCGTTAAGTTTCCCACACTAGGCTCTACTCATGACCCCCCTGCCTCAGCTTCCCAGAGTGCTGGGACGACAGGCACAGGCCATGTTTGGTTTGTGCATTTTTTAAAAATGTCAACAATAAAACAATGTTTTTTGTTTGTTCATCAGTATTATTCTGGTCATTGGGTTGTTGCTCACAGCAACCTCAACCGTTTCTCGGTTTGCCTCTGGTGAGAGGGAGGCTGACTTCTCATAGCTCTTACAGCTCCACCTCAGAGTAGGAAAGCACATTTCCAGAAGCTTCTCACAAACCTTTCCTCAGGGTAACTGTCTAGGTATAGGTTACGCTATCTGGGGCCTAGTCACTGGCAAGGGTGATGAAATTTAAGTCCAACCTCAGGGCTTTCCCTGTGTGGGAGGGGCTGAGGACGGACGCACAACAAAGTCAGACTCCTACTGTGGAAGAGAAGCTGGACAAATGCTAGGTTAACATGACCTACTGCACATTCTGTTCTGCATATGCTGCTACTGAACTCCATGCTCATGAAAGTAGAATTTTATTATCATTTCATGAATTCATAAACTGGTGAATTTTATAAAAATGGTTGTGTTTTTAGTTAGCTCAATACATTTTTTTTTATTCTTTGAGACTTTTCCTTTGGTAATTACAAGTTTTTGGAGATTTTCCTATATTGTTATATTTATATTCCTATATTTTTAGTTGGCCTCAGGATTATATGGTGTATTTTCCACATCTACATGTATTACCCTAGATATTGCTATTGGATTGGGGGCTCTTGCCTAGGTTCTTGATGCCCTGAACAAATAACAAGCAGAACAGCCAAAAAGAGCAGCAAGATCGAAGATTTATTTGAGAACTGAAAGTAGACTCTGGTGGGAGCAGCCAGGAGGAAGCCGGTGCCCTGAGGGAGCCTGGTGCTGAGGTTTAAGCGCTGGGGTCTGGGGAGTTGATGGGTTGGTCTGAGGTTTGACTCTGTCAGTGCGCGACTTGGCTCAGCCCGTCAGCGACGTTTCTGACTTTCTGCGGCTGACTTTAACTGTAATGGAATAGGAAGTCCTGGGCGGGGACTGGCACATCAGCGTAGTCAGTGACAGGATAATTCATCCAAAAATCTGAGGAGCTTCCTCACTCATCAGAATATGTGTTATATTTCTTTCTTTTTAATTCATTCATATGTTGTTTTACAAATATTTATATTTATTTTACATGGTTCTTTCCCCAGCTGCACCATACACTTCTTGGCAGTGAGAAACTACTGGTTTTGTGTATTCCTCCAGGATCTACTGAAGTGCTCACGTACCTAAGTGACAGTAACTCTACAAATTATACCAAGCAATACAAATAATTCAGTACCTGTCCATCCCCAGGTCCTATACCAAAATTTCCACAAAACTTCCTATGCGTCTAACACCCCAAAGATTTTACTTCTACAGAACCTGTGATCATGAGCTGTTCTCAGAGTGCACGTATTTGGAGGTATTTTAGTATCTCTGTAATTTAACATTTAACTTTGAATTTTTAAGTGAGAGAGCAGTACCAGAATACATTGCAATAGTGTTTGATCAGAGAGTTCCCAGTCAATTAATTTAGTTTCTTGCAAATATCAATCAAGCTTGCTCCAGTTCTATAAGGACTCCGCCACAGTCTTTGGGATGAAGAAAAATCACTGGCTTCCCATGGGCTCCTATTTTGGCTTCTTCACTTAGAGTACGGATCTTCTTTTTTTTCAGATCCATCACAGCTTCACTGATATCATCCACCTTGAGAAAAGGTAATTAGTGAGAACACACATGAGATCTTGAAACTATCACATTACAGTATTTTAAGACTTAGGAGAAACTTTGAGAGGTTGTACAATCTATTTCATCTGCCTTTGGACAGGAACAGTCCTAACACGTCACGGCCGCAAGTTTAGCTTAGTTTTAGAGTGCATGTGTGAGGCCCTGGGTTTCATCTCTAGCTCTGCAAATTAACAAAGAAAAATCATCACAAAATATAAGCCTACAGTTTTGTTTTTTTTTTTTTTTTTCTTTTTTTGGTGCCAGAGATCAAACTTGAGACCTCACGTTTGCCAAACAGGCACTTATGCTGCTGAGCTAAACCCCCAGCCAAGCCTACAGTTTTCAGAGATATAAAAGGAGTTGCAAACTTTTTCCTAAGGCAACAAGTACAATGCTAAAGAATTTCCATCCTTAGTAAAGGCTGCCCCTTGTGACTTAAATTGTATATTCTATACTTAGTAATAGTTTCCTCTGATAGTGATATTGCTGATATTTGGCAGGTTGAGGTACATGGTCTGCTTTGAAAACAATGAGATTAGATCAGCTCCAGTACAAGTGGAGGCACATTCTATTTGTACTCCTCTTTTTTAAGCTTTTTGGTACATATGGTAATCCAGATGACCGTAGTTCACCTCATGCTGATCTGCACCGCAGATTAGGTATGAAGCTAGGACATTCTAGGGCTCCACTCGTTTGGGTCCCCCTTTTCAGGGGTCACCATTGTGTGCTGCCTCATGTCCAAGGCCAGAAAAATCACTGTTCCATATATTTTGTCTAGATTATTCGCTTCAGGCAGGGAGCTGAACTGGCCTCTGTTACATTATCTTGGCTATAATTAGAATTCTAGTTAGTTTTCAGTCTGCTGGTTAGTGTGCTTAGATTTTATTTGCATTCGCTCTACTTGATATTCCTGAGCTGATGAGCTCTCTGAACCTGCGGGTTGATGTCTTCTATCAGACTGATAAGTCCCTGTTGACTACTTTTTCCATGATTGCTTCTGTTCCATTTCTCTTCCCTCTCTTCCTGGGACTCTGCACTCTGCTAGAACCTTTTGTCACATCCTTCATCTCTCTTGTCCTCCCCTCTGTTTTCTTTTCCTTCCATGTTTCTTCCCATCCATGTTTTTTACCTCTTGATTTCGGACTTCTGGCCTCTAGCCCTATGTAAATGCCTGTTGCTTTAAGCCACCAAGTTTATAGCCATCCTATGCACATGCAGTTCATTGCCGTCAGCTCAGCCAGCCTAGGACCATTACAGTAGCAATAAGCATACTTGAGGCTCAGACTTTGGTTTCGAATACATTCTCCAGTAATAGGAACCAGAACTTCCTGGTGAAATGAATGGTTCCAGCTAGGGCATGGATTTTGAGCTTAGAATACCTTGCAGTTTCAGAAAATAAGGAAATGCTTTCTAAAAAAGACAGGGATAGAAATACGTCAAAGGACCTGAATGCCAACCAAAAGAGTTCCAAGTGGCTAAACCTAGAACAATTTGAGGAACAAAGTATAACAAATATCCACAGGGTATACTAATATAATGCTCCACATTCTTTAAATGTATTATATAGTAACTTCTAGAAAGTCTAACATGGTGGACAAAAAACAAAGGATAACAAAGGAAAAACTTGACCATACTTCCTCAGGTGGGGATCAAAGTTATTATCAGCAATGACGTCATGTTAGTATTATGTGTCCTTGATATATGTTGAGAATGGTATTTTACCTATGTGGCCTTCCTCCCCAAAATCAATAACCTCAGTCAGAAAAATCTCAAATGAGAGACGGTTTACAAAGTAAAGGACCAGAAATCTTCAAAGTGTCAAGGTCATTAAAAACAAGGGACATTTGAGAAACTGTTATAGGGAAGAAGAGCCCAAGGAGTCATAACATCCAGTGTGTTAAGGGATCTTAGATGGTGCTCTGGAACAGAAAAAGGACGCTGGATAAAAGCCAAGGGAACCTGAAACACAAACTTTTGCTAATGACAATGGACTGACATTGGCTCATGGTGACAGATATACCAAGTTAAGACATTAAGTTTTTAAAAAGAGTCTGAAGAGATTATTCATTGTTTATAATGAATGGGCCTTCTTTGCTAGAAGCCTTATCAGAACAAGTCAAATATAAAAAAGATATTTGTAATTCAATCTTCTAAGTCTGCTTTATGGACTATGTATAGATGACCCCTCTAAAGTTTATCTTTAATTTTGATTGATAGGATGCACTAAGGTTATTGCTTAAGAGATACATGCTGAACAAAGGCAATATGACAAGTTGTAAATTACTTTTAAATGATTTAACAAAAGGAAAAGGCAAATGAAGCAAGAGTGGCAGATCTTGAAAATGAAACCTGGGTCACAGAGACTGGGAATTCTTTACATCTTTTTCTGCTTCTTGCATTTTTGAAACTTTTCATAAAATAATGATGATTCTTTTATAGTGTCCCTTTGATAACTTCTACCTATGATCATGAATATTTCTGTAACATTCTATCCACGTACAAATATCTACAATTCTGATGTTGCATTCCACTCTGTAGTACTTACTTTTTCAATATCCCTTGATCCAAGAAGTATTTCTAAGCCAAGAAACACTTCTTCTAATAGGTTTACTTTTGAGAAGCACTGAATTGATATTGCACTAGTGTCTATTTCTCTTACTGTTTCTATCACTAAGTTTGATTTCAAAGACCTTGTACATTATTCAACCTTCAGTTACTTACTATAAAATTTGCGATTCTGGAGAGCTGAGTGTTTGGCAGCAAGAATGGAATAAAAGTGTTTCAATTTTCTGAATTGAAAGTATATGCAATAGTTACAAGAAATGCCAAGAAATTTGATTTTGGAAATTAAGTCTGTCCCTCTTAGTAATAAAGGTAAGTCAGTAATTTTTTTTTTTTTGGTTCCGGGAATCAAATTCATGACTTTGCACTTTCCAGGCACCCTGTGCTGCTGAGTAATAACTCATGTACTCATCTTAAAAATTGATTTTTATGGTCTTTTAATAGTGCTTTTACAATTACAGGTGTGTATTAGCTAGCTCTGTAAGGCCTTGAGTGTCATTAGTGAAAATCTGGTCTACCGGATTTTTACTTCAGTTTGTTATCTGCCTTCAAGTGTGAGGGTATGTGTGTGTGGGAGTGTTGATTCTACCATCACCGTAAACTGAGAAGCAGTAATCCAAACACAACACGTTTGGACGGCACAACCAGAATTCACTCTCCTGGTCCATCTTGCATCTCCTTTGGTGCCCAAGTGCCCTTTCTGAAAACAGCAATGCAATTCTGAGTTTTGGAAGGCAAGCTGCTTGGTGAGTAACATCTTTATCCTCAAGGCATACAGTTTTTAGTTTTATGGACAACTAAAATTTTATGAACAAGTAATAATGTTCCACTTTTAATAGTGCATGACAGTTTGGTTTCAGAAACACAGGCTTTTATTTCACATAAAATTATACTGGTGTTAATTGATGTAAAAAATAAATGAATTCAATCTTCAATTGACTTAAGTCTATGTAAGTTAAAATGAGAAGGCTGCATTGAATATTTATGTTCCAATTGTCTCTCCCCCTGAAGCTAAAGTCTAAGTGAATTATAGCAACCTAACACTGTTTTTTTCTTTGCAAAGGGTTCAGAGAATTGTGCACTTTTGGAATGATTTCCGGGGGTGCACACTACCTAAGCTTCCGTATTTGCTGGGTAGCCTGGGGGTGGTTGTGTTGTTTCCCAGCTGGTGGGCTCCACTAAAATGTTCACCAGTTGATAATAAAACATTAAAAACAAACAAACAAAAACCCAACCAACCAACCAAAACTGATTTATTTGACAAGTGTTATGCTTTGGATCTTGAGTGTCCTCAAAGGCTGGTGTGTTGAAGGCTTGGGCCTTCGACTGTGGGGGAGTGGAGGAAACCTCAGGAGGCAAAGTGCAGCAGGAAGAAGTGAGGTCATTGGGGGAGTGACCTTGAAGAGGGACTCTACTGGGACCCTGTGCTTTCCTTTTCTTTCTTCTTGGCTGCCATGATGTGTAAGAGGCCTCTTTTGCCATGTGCTCCTGCCATGATGGTCTGTACCACCACAGGCTCAAACCAACAGTGCCAAGCAAACATGGGCTGAAACCTCTGCAGCCATAAGCTGAAACTGACTTTCCCTACCGAAAAGTTGCTTACCTCACGTGTGTTATTGTAGTGATGGAAAGCCAACGCTACAGGACTCCATCCAAGATGTCTCCTTTTCCTCCTCCCCCGTTTTCTCCTTCCTTCCTTTCTTCCCCTCTTCTTCCTCCCTCCACCCCTCCCTTTCTGGAATAAAATACCCTTTCTCTGGGTGATGGTTTTAGCAACACAAAGTTTAAAACCTTACTAAGTTCCCCGTGTTTTTGTTTGGCTGTGTTCTCTGGAGACTTTATCATTCTATGAACTCCCTATATCTAGGAACAGGTGATCACTAGCAGAGAAATTCTTTAGTGGTTTTGTAAAGCCAAAATGAGAATGGACTTCTGTTTTTGAGACAGCGTCTTGCTTTGCTGTCCAAACTGGTCTTGAACTTCTGGGCTCAAGGCTTAAGTGATCCTCCCACATCAGCTTCTCAAGTAGCTGAGACTTACAGGTGTGTGACACTGCACTGGTTAGAACGGGGTGTTTTTAAAGGGGGGGATAGTTTCATTCTCTCATTCAGTATCTTCTGTCTCTATGTCCCTGTCTCTGCCCCTCTTACTATCTTGCTAAACTGCCCAAACTGGCCTTGAACTTTGAGCCTCCTGCCTCAGCCTTCCCAAGTTAGGAGTCAGGTCACTGGAGGCATGCCAAGTAGTTGGGGTTACAGATGTGTCCACTAGGCCCAGAAATTACTCTCTTCTTGATTAAAGAACCTTCTCTTGCAAACAGGAAATAAGTGACCTCCTTGGCCTTTTACTTTAATTACATAATTTTCTTTGTAAGGCATATATGCTCAATGAAAAAAGATTTGAAAAATGTATAAAGACATAAACAGGAAAGCAAACCATTTATTATGTGACTACTTAGAAATAAGACGGTAACAATTGCAATTCTTTACTTGCTATCTCATTTTTAAATGGTATTTTCTCGTGTGTTTTTTCTCATCAACCTATAGCAGTAAGATCATCTTTAAGTCAACTCTGACATTCTTTCTGTGGGAGCAGTGCTATCTGCCCTGGAAAGCTTGGCTTCCATGACTGTCCTGGCATGCACACACCTGACTAAACCCCTCCAGGAAGCCAGTCCCTGTCACCCTGCTGCCTCTTCCTCAGTGACATCTAACCTGCGTCCCAACACACTGGGCTTCCACCTCCTACACCCTCATGTGGCTGCCCTTCGCCTCCCACCTGAGCCCCCTCCATGCTGGGCCACCTGGGCCCTGGCAGAGAGGCCTCCCTGGCTGTCTGGACTGTGCCACCCACTGTACCACAGGTCTCCTCCTGCTGTGGGGGCCCTGACACCCACAGACGTGTCCCAGTGCGCCAAGGTCCTCTTATGCTGTCCACCTTGAACTCCCTCATACCTTCCCTGCCTTGCATGGATACTGGCCTTGGCTTGCTCCATTGCTGGTCCTCCACAGCTGGCCACCCAGGCACCACTTGGTGTCAACTGCCCACTTTAGTCACCCTCTGCCCTGCGATGATGCACTCACGGGACAGCACCTGTGCGTATGCATGCACACGCTGCATGTTGATGCTTTCCTCAGTCTTGATGCTTTTCTACTACCCCTGCCTTGTCCCCATGTGGACCCTCCTCACACTGTGTGGGCTCCAACTTGAGCACCGGACTGCGCAGACTGCGCATTCATCTGTCTAGGCTGGGGTGGCTTCCCATCAAAAGACACCTATCTGTACATCATCACCTTCTGGACGCTGGGACCTTGAAGATCCAAGTGCTGGCAGATGTGGCATCCACTGACAGCTCGTTTCTCACAGACAACTCCTCCTCCTGCATCTTCCCATTGGGGAAGGAGTTAGTTGGCCCTCTGGGGGTCTTTTATGACCCCCACTCATGAGAATTCTACCCTCTTAGACTAATCTCTTCTGAAAGGAATCCCACAGGAATTGGGCCCTCCTCACCCTGACACCCCTGGCCAGGCTGCCCACTGTTCCACGTGCCCCCTCCCCCTGCTCAGACTCTGACATCCTTTGCCAGTCCTCTCCACACATGGGCATCTTACCACTTACTTTCTTTTTCCGCTTTGGCAACTCGAAAGCAGTATTGGGCAGAACCAGTCGGTAGAATGACCGTATCTTCAGTTGCAGTTTGCCCAGTACTTCCTCTGCACTTCTCCATAGTGACTTATGTTTTCCCTTTTGTGTCTTACAGGCTGTGTTCTATCACCTCCCTTGATGCCCTATGGCAAATGCAGAGCATGTGTAAACAAACAAAGCAAGCCCCGGGAGGATGGGGACTTTGTAATTTGTTCACCCAGACATTGCTGGCACTCGCTACAGTGAATGTTAGCAACACTGAAAATATTTAACAATCAGGAAAATACAAAGGTAAGGAAGACTAGAAGGGACTTTAGGGGCACATCCAAGAGGACCCCTGCTGGGTGTCAGCCCTTCAGTGGCTGAGCCTGCAGGGGTGGTGAGGTGCTGAGGGGTCCCAGGGAAGGCTTCCTCTGGAAAGGGGATAGTACTCAGGAGTTTCAAGTAACAGCTGTAATGAACCAGCATGGACACATTTAAGTATTTCCACAACCTCGACACAAATGTGTTAAATACACAAATACCTTTAAGTGGCCCTTAAGTTTTCATGGTGCCGTTCTTTGCTATCGGGGTAAGTTGGCTGGTGGAAGCACAGTCAGTTCTAATCAACACCAGAAGCTGATGCCCACAACCGAAGGGAGGAGGGGCGTATTCTGGTTCAGTCTGTAGAGGTTTAATCCACAGCTGGCTGGCTCCAGGGAGGTGGCACAGCAGAGGGTCCTCACAGGGGACAAACAGTTCCGACAGGAAGAAGAGAGGGACCAAGCCTTCCAAAGGACCAACCTCTTCTGAGGTTCTGAGGCTTCACCTCCCAACATCACATTTAGCTATAAACTGAGAGGACATTACACCACTGAGTATCACACACCCAGAAGGCTTTGGGGACAGCTACTTTTTTTTCTAAGTTTTTTGAGACAAGGTCTTGCTTTATATTCCAGGTTGGCCTTGAATTCACTATGTAGCTCAGGCTGGCCTCAAACTCATGGCAATTCTCCTGCCTCAGTCTCCCGAGCGCTGGGATTACAGGCTTATGCCACCGCACCTGGCTCAGGGACATTATCTCAATATAAATAATAACAATGGGCAAGAAAAGGAAAAAACTAAACACAATGAGCCAGTGAAGTTTATACTTCATCCAGTAAAAGGCAAAGACAGAAGTATAAGACATTTAGCCAAATCTCATAGGAGAAAGTAGAAATCATCAAAACCAAACAGAGAGAAAAAGCTGGAACTGAAGACACTAAGGCATGTATAAGAAAAAGGATACTTGGGCTGGGGATTTAGCTCAGTGGCTTAAGTGCCTGCTTTGCAAGTGCGAGGTCGTGAGTTCGATCCCCGGTACCAAAAAAAAAAAAAAAAAAAGAAAAAGGATACTTTATCAACAATTTTTGTTGAGTCAACTGAAAGCTGTGGAGTATGTCCATAATAGACACACTGCACAACCAGAAGTTTTATATGCGGCCCCTGTGAGAAAGAACATAAAGCCCTTTGATAGCACATTGTTTTTTTATAATACTATAAAAAGAGATGATATTGAGAGATAAATAGCAATAAACCATAAAGCTATAGAAGAATTGTGAGTACTTTGAAACGACGGTCTTTTCAATGCTACATTCAAAATGTTAGAAAAAGCTAAAAAAAAAAAAAAAAGCCCAAAAAGCAAAACCCCAGTTTTTGTGGATATGCTGCTTGTCAGCCTCCCACCTTATCAAGGACCCATTATCTCGAGTCTCCTTAGAGTTACAGAGGCCAGACAGGTTGTCTCCTCCTATGTGTGTTAATGAGGCTGGATCTCACTTCTGGCAATCTGACAACTAAATCATGCTTTTAGAAGTTTCACCTGTTTTCTTTTTGCTGCAAAGACATTAATGGACTGAAGGTTACAGCACTTTTAAAATGCCCACAGATTCTTTGCTACTCATCCCCTCACGAGGCAGGATGTAGGGGCTCTCCCTCACCTGGGCTGCCCTGGACCTGTCATGACTGACAGATGACAGCAGAAGTGCCGCAGCAGGACCTCTGACCCAAGGGCAGAAGACGCTACATGGTCTTGCTGGGTCCTGCAGGGACACTCGTTCTGGGAAAGCCAATCGCCCAGGAAGAAGCCCAGCCATCCTCGAGCCTGGCTTGTGGAGGTGAAGTGGGCACCTGTACAAGCCCAGATGTGGGCCAGGCTGTGAGTCAGCATCGAGTGCCAGCCATGTGAAATAGGACACTCAGGTGGGGCCTTCACAGGTGACACCTGTCACCGTGTGAGATCCCAAGCAACAGCCCTCCTCAACTTACTGATCCACAAAATTCTGAGCAAATAAAACACTTTGTTGCTCAATGCCATCCTATGACATGGCAACAGTCACCAGAATGCTGATCAGAAAAGTACTTTCTGACTGGCTGTATTACTTTTTGTACTTTGGAAACCAACTCCAGACCAAGTTGTATTAGTCAGAATAGACAAGGTCATACTCCTAGAACATAATGAAGCTTGGAATTTCAACAGGTCCCCTCAACAAAAGCATATTTTCTGTTGAAGGAAAGGCAATAAATTCTCAATTAGTAGGATCTGGGAGATAAGCCTCCTCTATCTTGCGACACCACTGTCTCACAGATTGCTACAACAGAGAAAGAATAATAATTCTCAAAGATTACCACCCTATAGCATTATTACATTCAAAAGACTGTCATGCTATCCTGACAACACCAGGACAATTTTTTAAGCTGTCAATGCTGAGTATGATGGCACATGTCTATAATTCCAACTATCAGAGGGTCACAAGTTATAGGCAAGCTATTGAGTCCAGAGCTTGTGCATGCCAGGCATTCACCACTGATCTATGTGCCCACCCCTTACACCATTTAAAAAAATACAGCATTTATCGGTAATTTTTAAAATACAGGGCTTTGTAAGCTATAACTAGACATCACCTTTAACAAAATTTTCAGCAAGAAAACTACCCCCTTCCATTTTTTTTGTGGATGTCGCAAAATGATGACAGATGGTATCAGACTGAGGTAGTAACTTCTTTCTAGACTTTCTCCTGTTACCTACCTTCATTTTGTACTCAGACATATTTTCATTTCTCTCTTTTGATCTCTACTTTTGAATTCGCTGTTACTTCACTGAACTCCTACTTAACTGAACTTCTAACCACACAGCCAGCCCCTTTGAAGGCCTGGACTCTCTTGATGTAGAACCTGGACAGTAAGTATGGAAGAGAGTGGATTCAAAGGCAGGTGATCTCGCTTCTCTTCCTGGGGGACTTAACTGGTCTGATGAAACTTGTAGCCAAAAGTAACCTCCTAAAATCAAATAAAGGGTAAATATTAGGCCTTGTGTAGTTCTCTAGTCTAATGTCTGGTAGCTCCCCACCTAAAATTTTATTTTATTTTTTTGGATTGTTTGTTTTTTATTTTTTGGTGCTAAGGACCAAACCTAGGGCATCCAGCTTGCTGGACAAACATTCTGCCACTGAGCTAAATCCCCGGCCCCTCAAATTTTATTTTATCTTATTTATTTATTGGTTGGTTGGTTGGTTGAGGTAGGATCTCACTATGTAGCCCAGGCTGACCTTGAACTCACAGCAATCCTCCTGCTTCACCCTCCCAAATGCTGTAGCACCATGCTCGGCCAACTCACATTTTAAACTCAGTTAATATAACGAAGGCAATTGAGTTTCATGGCCAGGAGTGCAGACCCTGGAATCAGAACAAATCTGGGCTAAGCCTTGTCACTTAAAATGAATTTTACTGTGGACAAGTTACCAGAATTTGTTTTCTTGCCAGTCAACTGGGATTAATAACACCTTCATGGGGTAGCTATGAGAATTAAAGAAAATAATTCATGTCTAGTACTTCATATCCTGACAAAAGGAACTCAAGGTGTTTCAGCTGTTAACTCTACGGTGTTAAATGTGCTCTTTCCTCTGCCTAGAATACCTTTTTCCTATCATCCATCTGGGAATTCCTTCGCATGTCATTCTAACCTGTGTTCTGTGAGGACCTCCAGCTCCTGGACTTGTGGCACCAAGAAGATACAGTGCAGAATACATACTGTAGGCTGTTGTTCCAACAACAAACCGAACAATCCTTGACTTCAGTCTAGAATCCACTCACCTTTCTTCTGAATAAAGAATGAATCCTGACTATTAATTACGTCATTACTTTAAGCAAAGGAATTATTCCATCACATTAATTTAAGTGGAAGCCTAATTCATACCACTGCTATTCTAAAGGGCAATGATCTGAACATGATTATTTGCAGATAAATGTTCTTTAGTCAGCATGTTCTTATCTAATATTTCTTTAAGTTTTCTCAGAAACTGTTAACAAATGCAACTCAGATCTTAAAAATCACAGCCAGTAATTGATAATGCATTGCTTTTGTAATAAGGAACAAGTTATTGGAATTTTAAGGACAAAAAGTGATTATAATACTTAAAAATACCTCGATGCAGATGTGATGCATTCCTCCAGCCTCATTTCTCTTCA
This sequence comes from Dolichotis patagonum, assembly GCA_004027295.1. Lineage (NCBI taxonomy): Eukaryota > Metazoa > Chordata > Mammalia > Rodentia > Caviidae > Dolichotis > Dolichotis patagonum. Next base: position 51,597 of record PVJX010001071.1, on the reverse strand, counting down.
GAAAGCCTGCAACTGGACTGTTACTGCCCAGTGGATGAAGCAGTTCCATCTTGGTATTTCCCAGGTTGACAAAAACAACAGAGACTCCATGTTCTGGAAGAGGGACCGCTTTGCTTACCTGGGCCCCCAGAATATTCTTATAAAATGCTGTGGCCTTCTCCAAATCTGGCACTGCTATGGCTACATGATTGAGTCGACCCAGGTTCCACACAGGACCTGCCACTTGATGCCAGGACTGGCACATGGAAAAAGCTCTTGCTGTTCCAAGAGGTGTGTGGAGTCTAGAAAAGAGCCCTGAAAAATTGAACACCTGTTAATATCCTTCTGAGAATTAATGTACTTTTACATTTAATTTTAAAAACTAATCAGCTAGTTCATGTTACATTACGCTATATATATTTTTAATTATTGAAGTTAAATCAGGGAGAGATAAGTAGAAAAACTTATGCCAAAATTACTCTGCTTAGCCCAGAATTTAAAAGCTAATTACTTAGAATTTCAAAAACCAATTCTGAACTTCTGAACTTCAACCAGATTCTGAACAGAGGGTGATATTTGTTCATAATAAGTTATATTTACTGATAATACTTAAAGGATAGCTGTATATCAAGAAGCACTCACTAATCTCTGCATTTCACAGGAGGTAAGGTGTAATAAGAGAAGGAAACGACATACACCTAATAAAAGCAACCAAATTTCTTCCCTATTTAGACTCATTTTTTGGTCTTACAATGTGTAATTAAGTCTATTAAAGGCATAACAAAAAGTACTTTTAATATGAATGATTATCAGTGAAGGAAAATATTTAATTGTTGAGGGATAAACAAGCAAAGATCAAAGGGGTACTCCACTTATGTTTTTTTCTTATTTTGTAGGAAGAGAAGTAAAAATGCTTCTGAATGTGAAAAAACCTCCTTTCACTCAGTAACTGAAGAAGGCTTCCCATGTGTTATGCTGCTTTCTCATCCATCCAAACCCTGGGCTTCTAAGAGCCAGATTCCACCCCCGCTCCAGAATGAAAATTACACACATATCTGAGCTCTAAATATAACCCTGTAAAACTGTATATCTTTATAAAAAAAAAGTATGGAACAGCAAGATAAAGATCATACGCAGAATTTTAAATAACAGGTGCTAGTTTTTAGTGAAGATCACTTTATACTATCTCATTCAGAACTTCTGCTAACAAAAAACATTCTCCTTAACTGAAATTTTTCACTAACAAGGAAATTAAAGCAACACTTTTATTTAAGAACATAAGCTTGAGTTATAATTCAATGGAAAGCAAAATTCAGTCTAAGATGATCTTCTGTCATATTACTGCATATTAGTTCATATTACTAATTACTGAGGTATCCAAAAATTGGCATTATCAATAGCAAGAACAAAGGAACCCTTCAATATTGTTGGTGAGAATGTAAACTAGTACAACCACTATGGAAATCAGTGTGGAGATTCCTCAAAAAACTAAAATTAGAAATTCCATTCACCCCAGCTATTCTCCTTATAAGTATCTTCCAGAAAGAGGTTAAAGCACTATAGTATCACAGTGATGTATGCATACTCTGTTTACAGCAGCATAATTCACAACAGCTAAATTTTGGAAGTGCCTACATGTCCATCAACAGATGAATGGATAAGGAAAATGTGGTATTTATACACAATAGAGTACTACTCTGCCATAAGAAGGATAAACTTGAGTAATTTTAGGAAAATGGATGTATCTTGAGACCATGATATGCAAACTTAAATACTGCATGGTTTCTTTTTGTTTTTGGTACCAGGGATCGAACTTATGACCTTGTGCTTGCCAGGCAGGCACTTATGCCACTGAGCTAAATCCTTGGCCCTGCATGGTTTCCCATATGAGAAAACTAAAGCATAAATAAAGAGTAAAATAAAAGGCAGATAATAGAAAATAGGGAGATAGATCTTTTGCAAAATAGAAGGAGATCAAGAAATGGAGGAAGTGGGAGGGAAGGGGATGAAAAAAGAATTAAAATGTATTATGTACATATACCAATCCTCAGATGAATGTAATCATTATGTACTGCCAACATGTACTAATAACACATTTCAAAATTTTATAGGACAAAAGTAAACACTTAGATAGATAATAAAACACAGGTTACTATAATCCAGTTCTATAGACTCACTGTGCTACTATGAAATCCAAACTTTATTACAACAGGTACGCACACACATAAATGTATATTTGAAACTAAATTCCATGAAAATACCCAATCTGTCTTAGAATGATGCACTTTGATATTTTCTATTGTTATTTTATTTCAGTTTTTAAAAAATAAGGGTATCACCCACTACATATCTCACTTGCTGGGTTCCGCACTACACATTCATCTGTTCTTGTGTTAATGACACACAGTGATTAGGAATGCAGGGTTTTCTGTGGTGATCACAAGCCTCTTGTGAGGATGTGGTGATGATGAATTTTACAAACGCTAAGAAACAACAAAAATCACTGGTCAAGCTGCTCCTATCGTCTTTCTTTCTCTGCATCTCTATGTGCAATTTGCAATGTTTACTACAAAGTTTACTACAGAAAGTATATTTAAAAAACACTGTAGCCTGGCACGGTGACTCACACTTGTAATCTCAGCACTGGGACAGCTGAGGCAGGAGGACTGTCTGTTACTGGCCAGTCTGGGATGGAGAGTGAATTCAAGCCAGCTGGGACTACAAAAGCTCCAATATCCCCCACCCCCCCAAAAAAAACCCAAACCAAAGAACAAATGAAAAATCCCAAAATATACTGTAGACAGATAGGACCCAAGAGCTCCTGGGTAGCATGCACATTGGGAAGCTGGCCTGTCAAATACTAGCTCAGGTGTTTGAAATTCTTCTTACCAGAGTTATCTCTACAAGATATGGGGCAACAGGATCTTTGGGCAGGCATCCTGGTACCAGCAAGGGAACAGAAATTTCAAAAGGAAAATTGTAAGATGTTCCAGTGAGAGCAAAGTTTTATATTCTAAGCTAATTTGCTTTAGGTTTATTTCAAAATTCTGTCTCTGAAAAGGTAGCCCAAGCATTTCATGTTATTGGAAGCCTCACTCTTCAGTTATTAATATTATATTAATATTAAAATCTTAATATTAAAGTCTTAATATTTGGGTTTTCTAGAAAGAAAAGGTCCTCTTCCTTTAATAGGAAACAAACAAAAAACCCTTCTGTATATGTTAAAAAGATGGAAAGACAATAGCAAAAATTTAGGATTTTGAAGTTTATGCTGGAATACAGCATGGGTACTATTTAAAAGAAGTTAGATATTAACCTTGAATATAAAGTGTCCTAAAATTGTGATTATAATAAATTTTTAACCATTTTACATCTTAATAGCTTTTAAAAGATTTGTAATTTACATAAAGTTCACCCACTTGAGGTGTACAATTCGATAGATCTTAGAAGATGTGCAAAGCTTTGTAACTTTCACATGACATACCTAAGAGGCGATGTACCTTATCACTAGAGATCTGAGCCCCGGAACTCAACTGCGCTGGTTTAAATCTTGATTTTACCATCAGTGGTATTACTTGAGCAAGTTACTCAACCTGTTTTGCCATTGTTTCCACCTACATAAAATTTTTAAAAATCGTTTCATAAGAATGTCATGGAGTTAAACGACACGCCTGTAATCCTGGCTGCTCAGAAGGCTGAGGAAAGGCCAGCCAGGAAAGTTAGCAAGATGTTTTCTCAAAAATAAAAAAAAAAGGGCTAGGGAGACAGCTCAGTCAAAAAGCACTTGCTTTGCATGTACAAGGCCCTAGGTTCAATTCCCACTACATCTTTCAAAAAATAAAACAGCTAAGGCTCCTTATACTTGGTACTATTTTGGCAGGCAGTGTTCTGTATGCACTGCTTCCGTCATTAGTACCCAATTTACTATTTTTTATGACAGGGACACCACTCACTTCCTTTCACACTGGACCATTGTATGGGCTCTTATTTCAGTGCATCATTGATAGTATTGAAGTATTTAGTGATTACTGACCTCTTGGAGTTTTATTGCAGATGTTTTTAAAAGTAAAATAAGCTGTTTGCTTTTTAATACAGGAGTACAGATTTACAATTTTCCCGCGATAAAGTTAGTTGCCTATGATAACCCTCCAATTTACCTAAACTGCTCATGACCACTGACTTTTAATTTGGAAACTTTTAACATTATGTAGAAATAAATGACACAACAAATCTACCTTCTAAGCACCTGTAAACTGTTATGTCTAATGCTGCTATGCTCCCAATATTCTCCAAAAATTCTCCATGCTTTGTCATCTGGTGAGACTTATCCGTAGAGGACAGGATCCACTGGGGTTAAAGCTACTTGATTTTACTTCATCTTCTAGTACAGACCCTTAGGTTTACGTTATTGCTCCAGCTATGTCCCAGTGCTATTTTGTAACCTTTCCAAAATCTGTAATTGTGCCTAAATAAACTATAAAGCTACAAATACTAAATCAGAAGAAGTCCAAGATGGTGTAGGCTGGCTCTGTTGCTTAGTTTTCAGTCATAAAAGAGATAAAGGTAAAAAGGTTAGTGAGCATTTTATTTAGTCCTCACATTTCAGAAATAGTCCTGACAGGGATTAAGCAATTTTTCTCCAAGTTTACACTAAGTGGCAAGGCTGGGCCTCACATTCAGGTGTGTCTGACATGAGAGTCAATGCTGTTAAATTATCACTTAACTCATTTCTCTGAAATTCTTTACCTTTTTAATTTTTAATATCACTGGTATATGCCCTATTTTATATGAGATGGTTTCTGGAGACCTAATACAAGATGACACTTTGCTTTGTGAGTTTTTTATAAAAAGTTGACATGTATTTTACCAAGGATAGAAAGCCTGATAGGGTAAATTATCACCAAAATTTGAGTATCACCTGTTAATTGGAAATTCATTTTTCATAACTGTGCTTAGCTTGTTGACAGTACTGTTTCAATATATAGGGGCTCTAAAGTAATTGTGGAGACAGCTGAACCTATTAGGAGGCACCTATTATGGCTCAGATCGGTGTCCTGGTGATGTTATCACACTGGATAACTAAGAAATTTTGTGATTGGTGAGAAATAGTAGAAGGATCAATAAAGAGCTCAGTTTGCGATGAGACTTCGGAGGATGAGCAGGGCTGTCCATTCCAACAGGTTCCAACAGGTGGAAAATCTTAGGAGTGAAATCTAACATTAACGAAAGTTCACTTCCTTGATCACTTTTTGAAGGTACTAGTTGAAAGATTGTCACAAATGCCCAGGCATAACCCTGGGGCATGACCACTTTATAGTTACTTCCCAAAAGGAAATCTCAGATGAAGGGAAATACTTGCCTTCATGAAAGCAACAAAAGAAGAAAAAGAAAGAGGAGAAAGTAGGAGTCAGCAAAGTTGAGCATCTGTCATTACCGGTTCTATCCAGCCTTTTTTGTTTCGTTTTGTTTTAATGGAGGTGGAGAGAAGTCTAAGAACTTCCAATCCTGGTATCAGGGCACGAGGTCAGAAGCTCCTCGAGGGTTCTTTGTCCCACTGACCTTCAGGGGTCCTAGCAGGATCCCAAACGTGTCTGGATTCCGCGTTAAGTCTTTCAGGACTTGCCCCTTCCTGGATTCCCCCATCTCTTCTGGGGTGCGGTAAAGAGCATCCTCTGCGTCTTCCATTCACTTCTCTTCTGCCTCGCCTCTTCTCCCCGGCAGGCTCCCTCGTCCCTCCGCCCACGTCTAACAAGGGGTGACCCCAGGTGGCAGCGGGGCTCACCCAGAGGAGTTGAGCTAAGGACCCTGTGGACCGAGGTGGTGACAGCGGCCAGGAGCGCGCCCCAGGCCCGGCGCTCTCCTCCTCTGACCCGGGCCTCCTCGCCTCCCGGCCCGCCCCGGCCCGGTCCCGAGCGCCCCGCCCACGGCGCCCCGCGCTGCCCGGGATTCACCTGCAGCGCCCGCCGCCGTCCTCAGGGCTGCCGCCATCGCTGGGAAGCCGCTCGCGACGCCGGAGACGGGGCGGAGCCACCTGGGGAGGGGCGGAGCCAACCGGGGCGGGGCCTCGTTCTTGAGAGCCTACTGGTTGAATCTAAACCTGAAATACAACACAACCGTGAGTCACTACCTGCGGGCTTCTCAAGAATACAGGGCGCTACCCTCCGTCCCTCTATGCATGACCAGTGATAATTCTCGCGCTGTCATTGGCTCTGGCCGTGGGTGGTTCCGGAACCTTTGAACCGCGGAACCTTCGGGTCTGAGCTACAGGTTGCGAGAAGGAAACCTTTGCCTTGTGGTTTCCGTTCGGCCCTCTTCCGGAGCATGTGGCGCGGTTCCTGGAGTTGGTGACAGCGATGGCTCCGCGGGTCTGGCGTCGACGGACCCTGGAGCGGTGTCTGAAAGAGATCGGCCAAGCCACCAAGCAGCCGGAGTGTTTCCTCACGTGAGTACGCCGATCTCGGACTCGGAGAGCAGCCTAAATTGTTTATATCCTGGGTTGCAGGTGGCGCGAGCGAGTAAGAGGGAGTGTAAGTCACCGTTCTCCTAATTTCAGACATTTACGCTCCTTATCACATTTTTTAAAAATTGAAAGCTGTGCAGAGCGGATCCCTCAGTTGTGTGCTATTGAAATCAAAGTAAGTTCAGCTGTTAACGCTCGGAAGCCTTTCTTAGGTTTATGCCTTCCTGATCTTCCCAAACACACACCATGGAACATGGTTTCCAAACATACGTCCTAATAGCAACCTCTGCCCACTGTCATCAGACTTTATCAAGGTGTAAACTTGTTGCCCGCCTGTGCGCCCCGACTGAGCTTATTGAGAATTAGGACTGTCATGTTTTCGCATCACATTTTGTACTTGTTTTGTTGCGAAGTAAGATCTATAAAATTGTATCGCGGGTTTATTTAGTCAAAGCTTGACCTCTTCCTTGTGCTTTATGCTGAGAGCCTCTACGGACAGCTGTATGCTCTCAGCATCTCAAATTTGTCATATCCAAAACACAACTTTAGAAAAAAAGACACTGTGCACTCTCCTGAATTCATTTTCACGTGCTTCATCAATCAGGCCTTCCTTGTTTCAATAAATGGCAGTTCTGATATTCCAGTAGCTCAGGTAGAACCAGTTTATAGTCTTGATTTTTTTTTTTAAATCTCTGTTGTACATCCTTTGTTTTTGTCTCCAAATTATATTTGGAATCTGATTCCTGCTTTCCGTATTTACTGCTCTAACTTCAGCATAAATCTCTGTACTCCTTTGCCTGGAGTGCTGCACCAACCTACTAATCCCCAACCTTCATTCTTTTCCTGTATAAATTATCTTAAGTGTATATCGTTTCTTTTTGCTTAAAACCTGCTGGTGTGTTCTCATTACACTTAAAATGGCAAACCCGTACCTTTGAGCCCTGCATAGTTTGGCTCCCACTAGCCTTTCCAGCCTCATCATCTGTCTCCTTCACTATACTGCAGCCAAGCTGGTCTTTGTGTTCCTGAAGCTCAACAAGTTGATTTCTATCTTAAGGAGTTTGTTCTTGCTCTTTCTTCTGCCCCAAACAGGGTTTCCAGATCTTGGTAAAAGAGAATTTTCATATCTATGGTTCACATCTCAGGTATCACACCCTTGGAGAGGACTTTTCCAGCCACTCTAGCCAAAGCAAATGTTGGCTCATTATGTATCTCTTGGGAAATAGATCTATCATGGTTATTTTGTTTTGTTTTGAGATGGAGTTTACTACCTTGCCCAGGCTGGTCTTGAACTTGTAAAGTTCATGTGATCCTTTTATTCCAGCTTCCCAAATGGGACCCACCACTGAATCTGCCTTATAAAATGGTTTTCCTGAGGTGGGTTCGTGAATAACAATATAGGAATCCAAGCAGCCGAACTGATACATTGGAAATTTAATTAACTGAGCTCAGGACCACTTGTATACAGAGCGCCCCTTCCCCTTTCAGGGTCCAAACAAGTGACACTGAACTGGAAAATTACAGAGTTTTTTAAAAGAGAATCACAAAAGACATCCTGTTGGAAACAATTTAGCTAGACTCTTACATTAATTTTTGGTTGACACCTGTATCCTGCATCTTTTGTTGAGCAGGTTCATTTTTCTCCTGTGAGTACAGCTCATTCTGCTTTTCTCATGGGACTTATACCCTGAGTGATTTTTCATTTTCCAGGGAAAAATACAGGGCACTAGTTAAATGCAGGGTTCAAGATGGCATCAGTTATGCCAAGCTACAATATTTCCTACCTGAAATCTATAGGATAGATTCAAATTAGTTGACAGTTTTCATATAAAATCAGCAAGATATTATTGTTGGGAACCAGAATCTATTCTTAAATTTTTATTTGTACAACAGATGGCTTTCTGTTTTTCTTTTAAATCAGAGTGCTATGAGATTATTGTCTATAATTCTGCATCTCATTTAATCCTTTCTTCAATAGGATTCAAGATGGATTAGCATCAAACTTTACTTCTTTAACGAAAGTTCTTTATGACTTTAATAAAATAGTGGAGAATGGTAGCATTCCTGGAAGTCGTTTACAAAAACTTGTGATAAATAATTTTGATGATGAGCAGATTTGGCAACAACTGGAATTGCAAAATGAACCAGTTTTACACTACTTCCAGAATGCAGTTAGTGAAACAGTTAAAGATGAAGACATCAGTCTTTTCCCAGAGAGTGAAGAGGTCGAGTGTGAAAAGGACAGTTCAGAGATGGAGGCTGATGGCCCTGAGGTCCTAGAACAAGATTTGGAAGAAAAAAAAGAAGAAGAAACGTCAGACATGGGTGATGATGATCCTGAGAACTCAAGCAAAGTCAATCTGCAGGAAAGCCCAGTTTTCAGTGATGAAGATTCTGATCTTGATTTTGATATTAGTAAATTGGAACAGCAGAGCAAGGTTCAGAACACGCAGCCTCGGAAACCAACAGAAAAGTCCATAGTGGATGATAAATTCTTTAAACTGTCTGAAATGGAGACCTTTTTAGAGACCATAGAAAAAGAAGAGGAACAAAAAGAGGAGGATGAGGAGAATGAGGAAGAAGATATTGACTTTTTTGAAGACATCGATTCTGACGAAGATGGGGGACTGTTTGAAAATCAGAAACTTAAGGTAAAGTTTTGGGGGATGAGAAGACAGAAAACTAATCATTTGTTAAGAGATATGAGAGTTTTCAGCAAATACTAAAATAATTATGAGACTAAGTCCTTTAATACTTCATTTAGGCTATGTTATTTTAGAAATAATTATAGTGAGAAGATTTTAGAGATAATGAATTATTGCACTCTTATCAGTTATGAAAGATCCAAACTTCATTTAGTTTATGTTCCAGTTTTTTTTACAATTTCATTGTAGTGTTAACTATTTGCTACTTTCCCTAATAACTATAATTAGCTAGTACTGTTAAAGTTAGAAAGCATCTTGGGTATGGAGATATATTTATGTGTGTGTGTGTATATATAGTATATATATATATACTATATATACACATATATAAAACATGTATGTATATATAGTATAATACATGTTTTATATACATATACTATACTATGTATAGTACTATGTATACTGTATACATACATGTTTACATGTATACATGTATGTATACTATATATGTTGTTTTTATATATGTATATGTATACACATAGAATACATACATATATACATACATACATGTTTTATATATTTTCTTACAGTTAATTAAATGTTTTTTACATCTTTTTATTTCAGTCAAGAAAAAGTTCCAGAAATCTGAAATACAGAGATTTCTTTGATCCAGTTGAAAGTGATGAAGACATATCGAATGTTCATGATGAAGAGCTGGGTTTTGACAAAGAAGAGGAGGAAATTTTTGAAGAAGCAGCAGATGAAGAGAGCATCTGGGAAATGTGAGTATTTTAAATCTATATTATCAATTGAAATTGCCCACTTAGGCAGGTTTACCTGCAATTTTCAAATATGCCTGTCATAAAAGGTCAAATAGTATATTCTCTAATATCAGATAGTTTTAAGATAGTCAAAGGTAAGTCTCTGAATTTAAGAGACATTGAGATCATTTAACAAAGAAAAATACCAGTGGCAGTAGCAACCACACCTTTATTACAAGGAAGACGCTTCGCTTTGGGTTTAGTGCCAATACAATTCTCGAATGTTATTTTTGTGAAGATGTTTTAATTATAGATTGATGTAATTTATTCATGTGCATTGGCCAATTTTGTTCTGTTTTTTACATAGTATTTCACGTAAATAACTCCTGCTTTTTCGTAATGTAATGGCTTTGGAAATTCCAAATGTTTAGTGCCATTAGGTACTGAAGATATTTTTTTCCTAGTGAAAAGTGATGGTTTTCTTTCGATAAGCATTTTGGTATTTTAGGGATGAGGAAAATGACCTTGAAGAAAGTGAAGATGATAAACAACAGAAACAAGGTTCAAAAAGAGTGACCTTTGCTTTGCCTAATGATGAGGAAAATAAAGATACAGATGTGTTACATGTAAAGGAAGATTCTGCTGAAATTAAATCTTCTTTTGAAAAAAGACAAGAGAAGGTAATTATTAGGGATTTAAGGAATTTAATGTGCTTAACATGACGGTGATACTCAGACTATTCTGATTTTCCAGCTGAAAATCCCAGCTGACCTTTAGAAACAAAAGTTTTGCAGCCTTAGTCTTTAGGGTACTATATTTAGTTCTCACACTGAAAGCATCTAATTTGCAAAAGGTAGCACCACATTTCCTAGTCCATAGGTTTCTTTTGGAAACCTAGGTGTAAAAGCTTCATTTCTGTGTGCCTGATGTCTTCAGATCCGTGGCATGTCTGTCTTAGCATCCTGTGAACCTCACCTCAGAACTATTTCAGATGCCTTGAAAATTTTTGCCCATCTTTTAAAGGTGCTCCATAATTTTTGTGGTTGTCACATGCCTATATTTTAATTAACCCCACCCTCCAAAATGGGGCTACATGGTAGTGCACTGTTGTAATCTTAGCACTTAGGAGACTGAGACAGAAAGATTGCAGCAGGTTTGAGGCCAGCCTGGGCTACATCATGAATTCAGGGCCAGCCTGAACTACACAGGGAGAGCCTGTCTCAAAAAAACCCAACAAGAAACAATGTGAATACAATATTGTTATTATACCATATTAGGCGGATGAAGTGTCACTGCTTTATTATTTGTATTTTTTATTTTTTTTTTGTGGTACTAGGGATTGAACCCAGGATCTTCTCACTGTGCTATACACCCAACTCCTCCCCTAAGCTTCCCACCTTTTTTTTTTTTTTTGAGACTGGGGTTTTCTAAGTTTCCCAGGCTTCGCTTGAATTTGTGATCTTCCTGCTTCATCTTCCCTGAGTGCTAGGATTATAAGTGTGTGCCACTAAGCTCAACAAGTGTAATCTAATTTTAATAGATGTAGTTTGGCTTTGATCATTTGGCACTACCATTCATCCGCCTTAAAATTATATTGAGTTACAATGAGAATAGGTAGATAATGAAAGATAACAGGATAGCAAAAGAAGTATGAAAAATTTTAGAATCTGGATTAAATCTGTGATTGTCAGATTGTCTCCAGAAGACAAAGTCTAAAGTAAAAAAGCACCATAATAAATACCACATTGTCTCTCTGGTGTAAAAAGTAATAAAAACTGTAGGAGTAATAAGATCTGAAATGTGTAATAGCTATTGTAAAAAAGAAAGGGAAGGAAAGTGCTCTAAAAGATATAACTGCTTGTATGCTTAAGTGTGTAAGATAGATGACCATATTACTAAGTTTTTGTTGGATCACTGAGCAGAACAGTTTGCATTCTCATTGTTTAATTGTCTACTTTCTATGCTTTAATTTTGTGACTCAACCAACTAAGATGACAATATGTAATTTATCAATAGTGATTTCTTAGCATTAATTTTTTTTGAAATTCTGTATTATTTCTACCCTTTTTTCTGTTTTGTTTTTTCTCTTTAAATTAAAAAAAAAAAAAGCACCGTAGAACAACGTATATTTGTAATGTGTTAGTGTCCCCTTGTTCTCCCTCACTCTTTCTGCCTTCATCCAAAAGGAAAGAAGCTTTGATTTTACTATGAAATTATGTCAGGTCTTCAAGAAATAGATAGGTGTAATGGTAGGTGCATTTTAGTTGCTACATGCTGGGAGGCAGATGGATCACAAATTCAGACCCATCTTGGGCAACTTAGTGATACCCTGTTTCAGAATAAAAGGACTGGGAGTGTAGCTCAGTGTGAAGGCCTTGGGTTCAATCCCTAGAACCACAGAACAAAGGCTGGCAAAGGTGACATTAAAATAGGCATGCACATACATTTATGGACATATAGTCTCATTTGTGAATACAGTGGTTCTTTGGTTCATAAACTTCATTCTTTCCATGATTCTGGTTACAAACCAAATTGAATGAGAATGGAATCAAATTTCTCCATAAGGTTAATATTGAATTGAACCATTGAATTTGATTCTGTTCTTTTCCAATTTGGTTTGTGATCAGAATCACAAATAGTTCATGAACCAAGGTACCACTCTGATATAAAAATTCAAAATACTGCAATGAAAAAATAATGCCATACAACCTTATTGCCCTCATTCTTTTGATCCATTCAGTATTTTAACTTTAGAATGCTCTAATAATTAAAATTGACAGTGACTTGTGGATAGATAGATCATATGAATAAGTTAGAGCCCAGACATATATCCAGATGCTTCTGGGGGAGTTTAGTACCTTATAAAATGGCACTTCAAATTGGTGAGGAGAGTGTCTGCAGCTCACCCCAACTCAGGCAGAAGGAATAGGTCACTGGTATAAAAAGGTGGCAAGAAAAGTTACATTGAGGAACAGTGCATTTCTTGTGCTCCCATTTTTTAAAGTACTGTTTTTACACAAGTAAAAGTCTAAATTTACTTCCTACATAAATGTGCAACTTTTTTGCCTCTTTCTTAGATGAATGAAAAAATTGCATCTTTAGAGAAAGAGTTATTGGAGAAAAAGCCTTGGCAGCTTCAGGGGGAAGTGACAGCCCAGAAGCGACCCGAGAACAGTCTCCTGGAGGAGACCCTGCACTTTGACCACGCTGTCCGGATGGGTATGGTGCCCTGGCTTCTGCAAGTCTTCGTCTTTGTGGTTTTTTTTTTTTTAAGTTGTTCCATTTTATAGATTTTGGGTAATACTTCTTTCCCTAACTTTTTATTTTAAAAACTTGCAAACATGCAGAAAAGTTGAAAAAATAGTGGACATCTGTGTGTTCTTCATCTGCGTTCACCAGCTGCTCACATTTTGGCTTCCCTGCGTATGTGTGCTTCTGTATGTGCCTGATTTTCCCCCGGGTCGTCTGTAAGTTCCGTTGTGTTAGCACTTAAATGATAAGCCCAGTTACCGGTATCTTCTGAGAACCATAAAAGTGGTGATACATTCAGCAAACCAATAGGCTAATGAGTCCTCTATGTACAATAATCAGATTTCTTACAGTGCTTTGATTTTTGTTTTTGTTTTTAATGGTACTGGGGATTGAATCCAAGATATTTGCATGGAATTACATCCCAACCCTTTTTAAATCTTTGTTTTGTTTTGTTTTTTACTCTTTTATTTTGAAAGAGGGTCTCTGAGTTGCTAAGTTGCCCATGCTAGGCTCAAACTCATGCTCCTGCTTCCTTGGCCCACAGAGTTCTGGGATTACAGGCACGGACCAGCACTCTGAGGTTTACCAGTGTTGTCCTATTACCATCTGATTATATTGTGAACTTCAGCCCCAAATGTTGGTCATGTCATCAGATTCTTCCTTAAACCCATTAAGTCCGAATGAGTTTCCATTTTATTTCAGTGCAAGAGAGAATGGAAAAGAGGGGAAACAGTCTCCTGGTGCATGGGATAGAAATGTTGGCAGTTAGCACTGTCTGTGCTCTAGTTTTATGATTCCCAGATTTGTAGAATGTTGACACAGTGTAACACAGTAAGCATATTGACACAGTGTAACTCCCTCCCTCCCCTGCTTTCTGATTCAGGGATGTCGGGGGAATTTTCATTTCCTGTAAGGTTTAAGGTGTTAAGAGTAGCTGCAGGTCCAAGAACGGAGCTGTGAGCTCGGGGTTCTGTGCTTTCTAATTAATGCAGTTGCGTTTCTTTCAGCACCTGTGATCACAGAGGAAACCACCTTCCAGCTAGAGGACATCATTAAGCAGAGGATAAGGGATCAGGTCAGCAAGAAACTGCACTTAAGTTTCACTGCAAGTGTTAGAGATGTGAGAGTCCCTGGGGATGTAGCTCGGGGACACAGCGTCTGCCTGGCAAGCATGAGGCCCTGAGTTTGATTCCTGGTACCAAAAAATAATAGAAATGTGAGAGCATTTGGGGAGCACGAATAATGTTCTTGCACTTCCACTTAGCGATGTTCCTCGTTTAAAAGCCTGTAGACTAGACTAAGGAGCCTGGCCCAGTGGGTTGTGCTTGTAATCCCAGCTACTCTGAAGGCTGAGGCAGAGGGATTGTTAACTTAGAATAAAATTTAGGTGTTTAGCATGCATAATAAGACATGGCTTTGAAATTTGTGTGTAATGTTTGCCTACATGTTTGTGTCTGAAACAGTGGGGCCTAGAAAAGGGAGGTACTGTATAATGTAAAATAAAGATAAGACTTTTAAGTAAAGCACAGGAATTTAATATAAAAGCAGAGAAGGATATTTGAGTTAATGCCACTTTGTTTTTCTTAATGCTTATTGTTTGAGCCTTGAATAATCATTTCTAAAGTTGAGAATAACTTTCTTTTTGCAACAGTACTTATTAGGCCTGTACTAAATCACTGATTTTGTTAACTTGTGTTCTTTTTCAGGCTTGGGATGATGTAGTACGTAAAGAAAAGCCTAAAGAGGATGCATATGAGTATAAAAAGCGTCTAACATTAGACCATGAGAAGAGTAAATTGAGCCTTGCTGAAATTTATGAGCAGGAATACATCAAACTCAACCAGGTGAGGAGGCCTGAAAGGCAAAGCTATTACTATGGAAGAAATCAGGAGAACAGACTTCTTGTGACTGTTGAAATTCTGAAATAAGTTTGAGCTCTTTGGTCACTTGATTTAAGGGTGAGACAGAGCACGCTAGGACTGGAGACCCTAGTGTCCCCGCTGAGAGCAGAAGGAGCAGGGAGCCTGCCCTGCAGCTGGACCACGTACACCTTGTCCTCGCAGTCAGCTGTTGACTGACTAGGTATTATTATATCATGCTATAATTTTGAAATACTTTCTCACTGATATTTTGAAGTTACTGATGTGTTTTATGTGACTGTGAGCTCATCCTTGTTTGTAGACATTAGAAGTAATCTCTGGCCAAAGAGTAGCACAGGAAGATTAAATATTGGAAGTATTGCTTTATATTGGACTTACTGGTAATGTGGTCAGTATGTGCTTAGGAGTTAGATGGATTTTTATTCTGCAAAGCCTTGTGAGGTTGCTCTCGTATTTTAAATAATACTTAAACAGCAACAGCAGACAATGCCCGGGTGCTACTGTGCCGTGAAAGAACTGGACGTATTTGAGTTAAGGTTCTTCCTGGCTGCCGTGCCTCCCCGGTAGTAGTTGAAGGGTGAGGTAGGCAGCATCAGTCAGTGATTATTGAACATCTACTGTTTTGAAGAGACTCAGAAAATGGAAAGAAGTGTTTGGTAACCATGAGAGGTAATCCAGCAGCTTATGCCAGCTCTGTAAGAGTGGTCTTATTTCTCTCTTAGCAGCCAATGGCCAGTTGAAGTTTGGAGTGTGGACAGACTTGGAATTCGAGTGGATTAATTAGTCAGACTACTTCTACACCCATACCATTTTGAAGTAGAGTTTCGGGATGATGATAAGTGTTTCCCCAAGTTAGTTTGGTTTTTGAGACAATGTCTCACTGTGTAGGCCAGGCTGGTTTCAAACTCACAGTGATCCTCCTGCCTCAGCCTCCTGAATGCTGGGATTGTAGGTATGCGCCACCATGTCCAGCTCTAAAGTTTGATACCTGTACTAGAGGCAATAAGCAAAGTGATGGTAGACAACAAACACATGAATGATCTCACAATTGTATATGTAACGTGGATCAGAAAAATGGTATCAAATAGGTGATTTCACAGATGTTACTGCCTAGGATGAGTGAAAGGATATGTTCAGGGTGGTTTTTATGGTTTTGTTTTTGTTTTGAGATAGGCTTGATAGGCTTTGCTGTGTCGTTTAGGCTGGTCTTAAACTTTTGCACACGGGATCCTCTTGCCTCAACCTCCCATGTGGCTGTGACTGTCGGCACACACCATCCACACTGTGGCACAGGATCTTTTAAAAAGTGAATTATGTTAAAACAGTAAGCGGTTGCAGTATGGTGCCTGCGTGTGTGTGGACCATGAGTGCTGATGGCCGACAGCAGAAGCAGATCTGTGGATGTATCGCTGGGGTCACGGAGACAAGAGAATTTGTCATCCCTGGTTCTGTTTTTATTTTCCCCCTTGTCATTTAAAAAAAAAGAAAAAAACAAAAGAAAACAAGCAGCAAAAATGGTCTTAGTCTTTTAGATAAATATTTTGGGGCCAGGGGGGAAAAGGTATGAAATTTACCTTCACTCCATAGTAGAATAAAACTCCTGCCAGTTTTTTCAGTGTGATTAATAAAAACAAAATTTTAACAAATGATATGTGAATAAAAAAGGAAAAAAGTGCCTGGCTATTTGGATCATTATATGAAGCCTACATGGATACTTTTCTTCTCTCCCTTATTGACATGGTACACATATAACATAACATTAACCATTTTGAATAATCCAGTGAACAATCCAGGAGCATTTAATACAATACAGTGTTGTGCAAGTGCTGCCTCTGCAGTCCCGGGATATTACACCCCCTCAAAAGCCGTGCCCGCTAGGCAGCTGCCCCCATTCTTCCCCCGCACCAGCTCCAGACACTGCGTCCCCGATCTGGATTGGCTATTTTGTGTGAATGGAATCACATGGGATGCCGTTTTTTTAACGTGGTACAAGGTTTTCGATTGTGGCATGTATCAGTGCTTCCCTTTGTGTAACTAGATAACACTGTAGATATGTACCACAATTTGTTTATTCAGTCTTGCATGGAGGGGCATTTGGGCTATTTCTGGCTTTTGGGTATGACACCTGTATTTGAGGCCTGCTTTTAATTCTCTCGAGTATATGTCTACAGTAGGAAGCTAATTCTGCTTAACCTTTTGAGGAACTGCCACGCTTGATGTCGCCACACCACACCATTTTACTTTCCTACCAGGAATGCAGAGGTTCCAACTTCTCTACCTCTTCACCAGCACTTGTTAATTTTTCATTTCAAAAAAACTGTAGCCACCTTAATTAGAGTGGCTTGGTTCTTGACAGAAGTAAACACGGAGGAAATTAAATTACAATTCTAAATGTCAGGTAGTAGTTAACCGTGGCTTCTGAAACACATGCCGTGGTTCTGTGGTCAGTGCTGGCGCCATCATGGTGCTGACGCCTTCAGTTTCCCCTTGGGTTGCTGCTTTGTAGCTGAAGCCGTGGTGCTGAGGAATTGGGAATACCTTGTTTGGGTGCAGCGTTGTACCTGAGATACATATAAAGCCCCTTTGTGTGATGTTGGTGAACTTATTTCCTAAGCAAAAAACTGCAGAAGAAGAAAATCCAGAGCACGTGGAAATTCAGAAGATGATGGATTCTCTCTTCTTAAAACTAGATGCCCTGTCAAACTTCCACTTCATCCCCAAACCGGTAAGTGTGTTCAGAGCTGAGTGTGTGAACGGAGCAGGTGTGACCCTAATCTCTGAGCTTCTCCTGTGAGACTGACTACTCCTGGTTTGCTTTCAGGATACAAACCCCTAGTAATTTCCTGTGAACTATAGGTGGCACTCCCGTGAGGACTGCTCACTGCTGCTTCCTTGCTGACTATGGCTATGCCTGTTGACCGAGCCTGATCCCCACTGATGCCCTGGGGGACCCTCAGTCTCAAGGGTTGCCCCGTAGCCCCTACTTGTGCTTCCATTGTGTAATGGCAATGGACACGAAATGCCTGCTATCTGCCATAGTCGGTCCTTTATATACATTGACGCTGTTTTGTTTTTGAGTTTCCTTTGAGACACTGTTCCCTGGACTCAAGTTATCCTCTTGACTCAGCCTCTGTAGTAGCTGGGACGAGAGGGATGCATGACGATACCTGGCTTATCACGCGTGCGTGATCCTCTTTTTCCTGAGGACGGTATTGAAGCCGTCCTCAGGATGGCTCAATGGCCTTCACACTGAGCGGTATCCCCAGACTTTTTTTATTTTAATTTTCGGACAAGGTCTTTCTCAGTCGCTCAGTTGTCCAGGCTGAGCTTGAACAAAACACTGAAGCAGATGTAACTGTTTTGTTTGTAAATGGTGGCTTAGGACCTGGGGGAGTTTAAATAATTAGAGCTGCACCCCTGCTCCTACTTCCTATGCCTGGGTGTACTTATCTGCAAATTGGAAATTACTGTAGTCATATCTTCTTCAGGGTTTTGTGATTTAGAGTTACTGGATGATAACCAGACATGGTGGTGCATACCTATAATCCTAGGACTCAGGTGGCCAAGGCTGAAGAGTACCGCTAGTTAAAAACAATCTAGGCTACATAGTGAGTTCAAGGCCAGCTTGAAATACCTAACAAGACCTTGTCTCAGAAAAACCAAATAAAGTTATTTGTATGATTAACCTTTATTATTTTTTAATTAAAATGGGATTTACATGAGAGGAAATTGTTGATAGCAAGAAACTTTCTTTTGATGGTACTGGGTAATGAACCCATGGCTTTGCACAAACTGTTTCTCCAGCTCTTTATTTTGAGCAAGGTCTCTAAATTGCTCTCTGACTCAGCCTCCTAGTGTCAGGATTACAGGCCTGTACTAGCATGCCTCACTAAGGACCATTTTTAGGTATTGGCTGGTGTAAAATAAACAGTAAGAGAAGAAGCTCTCCACCCCTCTTGGCCAGCAGGTTTTACTGTGAACGTCTCTCTGATGCAAAGGACCTGTGTTCCTTCCTGTTGGGCTCCCTAGTTTTCTGCCCCAGCCACATGGGGCTTCTGGCTCCTTCAACAGACTGAGGTCCACCCTACCCACAGCACTTTCCTGAGGTGCTCTTGCCATAGTCCTTGGGCTATTCTTCCTTGTTTGCTGCCCGACTCCTTACTTCTGGCCCTTTATCGAGAACAGTCTAGAGCCCCTCCCCGCACTTGTCACCCCCTGTTCCCTCCTTCCATCGCTGCAGTGCACATTTCTGTTCTGCAGTTCACTGTTCTCCAGGCATCTTCGGGCCAGCCTGAAATGTACCTGCCATGCCTCTGCTGTCTGCCTCATACCAGCTCTTGACATATGGATGCCCTCACATATATTTTGAGGAGTGCGTTTGTGTATACTGGCCTCAACTGGCAAAGCCTTTTTTTTTTTTTTTTTTTTTTTTTTTGCCTTTTCCTCTTGAGAAACGTACATTGCCAGTATAGATTCCCCTTGGTAGTTTCTCTCTTTTTTTTGGTACCGAGGATCGAACTTGACCTTGTGTTTGCCAGGCAGGCATTTATGCTGCTGAGCTAAACCCCTGGCCCAGTTCTCTTTCCATATTTAGGTCAGTGTTATGTACACTAGCTCGTCAGCCTCTTTTTGTTGGTTTTTTGGAGGAGTGTCTCTATTTGCTACATATTTCTTTTTACATTGTACAATGGGGCACAGTGTTTCTTGTGAATAATTGACCAGTGGTCCAGTGGAAGAAATGGTTTCTTTCACATTCTGACATTTTCTCTTACTTAGGACCCAGGGTGCTGTCACGTTGCGGGCTTTTTCCTTTGTGAAGTTGAGGCAGCTAACCTCCCAGTTAACGGGAATGTGCACAGGACTATGAGGAGCAGATGAGTGGGCAGGCGTCAGCAGTGCTTCACCCTGCAGCCAGGCTCCCGAAATTTGGTTTCCTCTTTCCCATACCTCAGCCTTTCCCGGTCTGTAGCCACAGAGAGGGTGTAAAGTCCTACTCCTTTGACCTGTGTCCCTCGGTGCTCCTCACAGGGAATTTTGAGAGTAAGATATCAAGAATACCAGTGTAAGTGTGCAGTATTATTGCCATTGTCCTTTTATTACAGTGAAACCTGTTATTAGTGTGAAACCTGTTTTTACTCTGCATTTCTTGATCAGGTCTTTCAAAAATAGAAGCAACAAAAATGGTTCTCTAATTGATCTTACATTCTTTCTCCTTTTTAAGAAATAGGCTTAATTTATTTTGGTAATATTTGAGTCTGTTACTATTTCATATTTGCATTTATAGAGATGTGTTTTTAGTAACTGGAAGATAAGAAAACTTATTATCAAGTAGTCTCGCTTTTTACTTATTCCCGAAGCATTTTATTTTCATCTTACTTCAAATGATTATTAAAGCTGACTTTTATTCTATAACCAAAGATAAAATGATATTAACAGTAATCGGTATATTTCATAAAGAGTAGATAGGATTGTTTGAGAATGTCCATGTACGTGGCAGGTGGGAACAGATTGGTTCAGATGAAAGAATTGGTGTTTGAATTAAAGTTGTCTCACTCAAGTGTAGAAATAAGTGCAATAATCACCATAAAATATTTTATACATTGTATGTTGGGACCACTTTGGACTTGGCTTTATGCATTGTCTCTTGTAGCCGGTGCCCGAGATAAAAGTGGTGTCCAATCTGCCAGCAATAACCATGGAGGAAGTAGCCCCCGTGAGTGTCAGTGATGCAGCCCTCCTGGCCCCTGAGGAGATCAAGGTAAGAAGCCCGCGTCTGCCTACGGGTTAGTTCATGATAGCTGGACCTCTATTTGTCTGATGCTATTTTCTTTGCGTCTGTAGTTTTTATTCTAATCTATCTCAGCAGTCTCTCAGTACAGTCAGCCCTCCATCTCTCTTGAGTTCCAGCTGACCATGGATTGGCTGTATTAGATTATGTACTTAATATGAACATACTTTTTTTGGTTGTTATTCCCTAAACAATACAGTGTAAGAACTGTATGTCTTATCATTTACATTGTGTTAGATGTTATAAATTGTCTAGAAGTGATTTAAACTCTATAGGAGACTAACTGTAGGTCGTGTACAAATACACCCTTACATAAGGAACTTAAGCATGTGAGAACTTCGGGGATCTTGGAACCAATCCCCTTTGAATGCTATCAGATGACTAAATAAACCAATAATGTTCCAGTACTGAGAAACCTGTCCCCTAGCTGGGCATTGTGGCATATGTCTGAGAGGCTGAGGCAGGAAGATCACAAATTCAAGCCCAGCTGAACAATTTAGCAATTTAGTGAGACCTCGCCTCAAAATAAAAATAGTCTCCTACATGCAAGCATTATTATGAGTTGCAGCTATAAGTATTTTAATAGTTTTTCAATAGTTTCCTATTACTGTTTTTATCCAACCTGAGCACCAGCAGTGATGTTTAAAAATACTGTTTATATTGTCATGTACTGGCAGTACTTTACATCAGCATTTCCCTTCTTGTTTCATCTGTGTGACACCTACCTGCTAAGAAATCTAGAGTAGAATAGAGCATTGGGGCGTTGCAAGAAGTCGCATTCAGCAGACGCGGGCCCGAATGAAGCTTGCACCTTAGTGACGCTGGCCCTGTCTTCCTGGGGTGGCTTATCACAGGCCATTTCCTTCCTTTCTACTTGCTTTTCTGCAGTGCAGCCATCCCTCCTGTCAGAGCCTCTGCCACCTGTGCCTGTGACAGGCCTGCGGATGGGCCACCAGGTGGGGAGCAGGGGGCAGATTGATCCTTTCCCTTCCCTCACTCTGTTCCTTGGTCTCAGCTCCTGACCTCAGCCCAGGGCTGACAGTGTAGAGCTGAGATGGCCTCTGGAGCATCACTGGAGCCTGTGTCCGAGTTTCACTGTTAGAGTGGACTTGTGTTGCTAGAACTGTGAGCTGAGAACCTGGTGGTCCATGTTACCTTTGGATTGGTTTGGGGACCAAACTGTCCCTGTGCGATTATGTTGCATTTCCACACACTGGGACATGGACATAGTGGCCTGTGAGCTACCTTCCGTGCAGTTTCCTCTTTCCAGTTCCCTGAGTCTCTGGGAGGTTAGCTTAACTGGTATGTTGGCGATTACTTTTAATAGGAGAAAAATAAAGCTGGAGATCTAAAAACAGCTGCTGAGAAAACAACTACAGACAAGAAACGAGAACGGAGGAAAAAGAAATATCAGAAGCGTTTGAAAATAAAGGAGAAAGAGAAGCGGAGAAAATTGCTTGAAAAGAACAACCCAGATCGAGCAGGGAAGTACAGTAAAGCAGCTGCTTCAGAGAAGTTGAAACAGCTGACCAAAACTGGCAAAGCATCCTTGTTAAAGGTAAAGACGGGAACCTGGGGGCTGGGGGCAGGTGTTGAGGCTGGGCTGCCGCTGTTGGGAGAGCCTGGACTCACTGTGCAGCTAGCCCAGGGAGGGGCACATGCTGCTGGCTGGGGGAGAGTGGCCTCGGGTTTCCATGCTACCCTAGCCTGGCTCCTGCTTTTCTCCTTTTCCCATCTCCCTTAGATTGCAGGAATGCTGAGCAGCAAAGAATGTACAGGTTACCTTGACACTAACTGATGCAGTTTCACAATTCTAGCCGTTAGCCACATTTATCCTATTATAAATGCAGAATAAACAGTATACTCTTACACTTTTTTCATTTAGGTGCCTTTTGTAACATGAGCATGTGTTGTTTTTTGACTGCAGGATGAAGGGAAGGACAAGGCCCTGAAGTCATCGCAAGCATTCTTTTCTAAGTTACAAGATCAAGTAAAAATGCAAATCAGTGATGCAAAAAAAACCGAAAAGAAAAAGAAGAAACAACAGGATATTTCTGTGCATAAATTAAAGCTGTAATATATTTTGAATATCATGTACATATTAATGTGTAAGCTTCTATAGAGAGCCCTTCCCAGACTTCATCTTAGGCCAGGAAATTTATATTTGTAATCCCATGGAAAAGTTATTGGAATTCTAGCAAGTTAATTCCAGTCTACTGCTTTCAGTGCCACCCATGGGGAGAATAAAGACACTAACACATTTATAGTGATGGGGAACCTAAGTCCAGCCTAGTGGTTCACCAGAACGAAGGCCTCACCCATGGCCAATGCAGATTTTATTAACTCCTGAGGAAGGGAGTGGTTTGAGGATGAGTGACTGTGAGGAAGGCAGGAAGCGGGTGAGTGCTATGAGCTGGTGCGGATAGGTGGCCTGAGATCACTTCTGTGGTCTGCGGAGGAGGGATGTGTAGAAAGAGTGATCTGCGTAACACAGTAGAGGCAGCATCAGGTGTGTTGGGATCAGCGTGTTAGCGCTGATATGTAAACTTTTCTGCCCTGGGAAGTCGTCGTCTCTTATCTTGAGGCTCAATCCCAGTTGACAGTGTGGTATGCTGGCTCTTCCGCCTAAATCAACCATGTTTTTTGGGAGTCACGTGATAGGGAAACAGTGAGGGCTGCGTAGCTTCAAAGATCACACTGCAGCACCGCAGCTAGCCCTATTTACATTGCTCAAAGCTAATCTAAGGGTTAAAGAAATGGCTTAGCCAGCTCTGCATATACTGGTACGTGGATGTAGGGCCAAGTGTAGACAAATTGGAGATAACTGCTTTTTATTCAAGGAGAGTCAACCATGTGGTCCTCCACAAGCTTCTATCTGATTGTTATGTTTTACAGTAAAATTGCTGAGACGTGGCTTGGAATCTAGGTATTCAAGACTTGCACAGTGAGATGACAGTTGCTGAGCAGTGTTTGGAAGGGGTGTATGCTTGTGTCTGGGTGGGAGGTGGGACCTTGCCTCTGAGGCCCTCCCTTCCTGCCCTGGTGCTGCCTGAGCTAATTTGTCCAAACTGCCCATGGCCCAGGCCGGGTGCAGGCCCCACCAGCTGGAGCACACTGGCCGGTGAGCCAGAGCTGGCTGAGGCTGGAAGGAGGGCACAGAGCCAGCTCCTTCCTCACCACCACCTCTGCAGCAGGAGCCTCTCCTGGGGTCTTGATCTTCATCTACAGTCCTACTATCTTCCCAAACAGAATTTCCATGTATTGCCTCTGTCTCACCCTTTGGAAAACGATCTCATGTCCCGAGTGTAGGGATAGAGCTCTGGAGCACTGCCCATAACCACATGCGGAGAGGACAGATATGGCCACAAGTGAGTCCAGTGGCTCAGTACAGCTTGGAAAGTGGACCAGCAGTCTGCAGAGGCCCATCTATGACCACCAGGTGCTTATTTCAACCCCTCAAGCTAGGGAAAATGCCTTTGTCTATGTCATAGAGTCTCATATGATTTGATGGAAACACATTAAATCTTAGTCCAGATGGGTAGAGGATGAGAACGAGATTAAGCCAAAGCAACTGACAAAGCCCTTCAGAGTTTTCATTTACAGAGAAACCATGGTGAAATCAAGACAAAGTTTATTAATGCAGAAACTGACTATTGTGGGTTAGAACAGTTCTATCACGCTAGACTAACCAGTTGCTTTGATCCATTTGTGTTGCTGTAACAATACCTGGGACAAGGTCCTTTTATAGTCAGCAGGATTTCTTACAGTAGTGGAAGCTGGGAAAACCCAAGATGAAGGCAGCAGTAAGTTTGGTGTCTAAGGTGGTTGTGTTTCTGATGGTGCTCTGGTGCTCCATCCTCACATGGCAGGAGACAGAAGGGCTACACACACTCTAGCCTTTGGGAAGGGTTCTCATCCCTTCCAAAGGGCTCTGCCTTCATGACAGTCCCTTCTAAAGGCCTCACTGCTTAATACTACTATAGAGGCCCTAGTGGCTTAGGACAGGAACTTGGGAACGTGCGCAGTGACGGTGAACCTTTCAGAGAGGAGTACTGACCCTATAACCCAAAACCCACTTGTTTATCGCAGAGTGTCAACACTACAATTAATCTGAATGCATGTACTGAGGTTTTAGTTTAGAAAAACAACTTCCACATTAATGTCTTTTGTCTTAAAAACTAATATGTAGATTTGCCAGCGCTGACTCAGATCTCATCATCCATCTGTACAAAGCTGTTAACTTCAAAGTTTTATTCAAAGTAGAGTTCACTACAGTACCTTTTTGTCCTCAAACGAATATTTTGAGGAATTCTTTTCCTGTAGCCTTGGTGAAGTGTCATTTTCAGTGGTGATTTGAATATGACGTAGCCTTAGGAGTTTGTCTTTTGTGGTTTTACAAGTCAATCTGCCAGTCTTTACCCTGCCGCCTGACGTCTCTAACCCTTGATTATCTCGTAGTAAGTTGTCAGGATCTGGATGTCCAGCTTGCAGTGCCATCATTTTATCTGGCCAAGGGTAGTTTGATATTTGTGGAGTTGAAATCACTTTTTATCTTCTAAGTATTTTCACCTCTAGGGGAGATATCAATCCACTCACTTTTTCAGTGTAATATTTGATACATTGTAAAGCTCATATTCCATAGTGCTTCCAGCCAGGCACTTTTGTCAGTACCAGTAGTAAAGAAAACATTCCTACTCTTAGGAGAAATGCATTGCAGGGGAATATTTGCACACATCTTGTACATAAATTAGAAGCGTGATAAAACATTTAAGAAACCACATTGGACCTAAAAACACCAGTCTCCAGAGAGCTAGAGGTAACCAAGGTGATGTTGAATTGGGTGTTTATTTATATATGTATGCACCCCTAGTAATTTTGTTAGTATATGAGTTTTATAAAAGAATACTGTATTTTCTTACAAGACTTGCTTTTTCACTTGTTTGACTTACCTCAGATTCATTCACAGTACAGTCAGTTCTCAGTATCTTTGGGTTCCCCATGTATAGAGTCAACCAACCATGGATCAGAACTATTTGGAAAAAAATAGCATCTGTACTGATCATGTGTATTTTTTGTCATTTCCTAAACAATACGGTATAACCTTTACATGGCATTTACATTTTAAAGTATGTCATCTAGAAATAATGTATACACGTAGATATGTGCATTTGAGAACTTAAAAGTTAAGTGAAATAAATCTGACACAAGTTTAAACTTCGCACAGTTTCTCTTACATGAGAAGCTCATAAAGAGCAAAGTAAAACAATGAGATCTGTCTCAACCAGGAAACGAAGAGATGACGTGTTTAGCGCTCTTTTCGTTCGTTTTTTAGTCCTTTCAAGAACACAATATGCACCCTCCCGCAGTCTATGTAGAGATAACACCACTTCCAATAGAAGGGAAGGTGCAGGTAACACATTCACAGTCCTGCCCTCTTGGCTGTAGTTGCCCTGTGTTTCGCCCACCCGGACACACGGGAGGTCAGCAGGGGCGCCGAGTGGCGCGCTTCCAAGCTTCCAAGTGTGCAAAGAGGCGTCCGCTCCAGACGCCCGGGCCTTGGACCCGCTAAGGTGAAAAGGAAAGGAGATCGATCACTCGAGCCTCCACTTGCCGAGCCTGTGGAATTGAGGTGCAGGAGATCGGCTGGGAATGCCTGTCGAGGGCCGCGGGGGCGGGGTCGCGCCCGGGGAAGGGGTCGCGCGCTCGGAGGCGGCGGCGGCGGCGGCGGGGACAGCGCGGGCACTGGGGAGCTCGGGTGGCCCGGGCGCGCGGGCGCGGGGCCGGGCTCTGTAGCTGTGGCGGCCGCGCGTGTGCACGAGGCGCGGCGTGGAGGCCACAGTCCCCGCGGGCGCGGTGGCGGGCTCGTCCACCCGGAGGTGTCGCTGATGCGGGAGGGAGTTACGTCAAAAGCGCTGGTCAGCACTCCCTCTTTTTTGAACACGGTAATTTTATATCTCAAGCAATCTGCAGTTCCCCTTGCAGGGCAGCGAGGTCGCTGAAAGGGAGGGGACGCGGAAAGTGGGTGCAGAGGTGGCTTCCGGCGTGCCTGTCTGCAAGCGCTGCCTCACCCGGGACAAGAGCTCCTAAACGCGTTTCCCATCCTCAGATGTTTTATTTTGCAGGAAGAAGAGATTGCCTATAGGGTTAACATGAGATTGCGTAGAATCCTTTTTATTTGTTCAGGCCAAAGAAGTAAAACTGGCCATCTTTCACCCTAGCCCGCGTCGCATCCCTGCTGGGGTTACACTTTTTACCCCACCGCTGTGCACAGGATGCCTGAAGGGAAATCTCCTGACAAAAAAAGGCCCCGTAGAAGTCTGTCAACCAGCAAATCTAAAAACAATGCCTCTATTACTTCGTTTTTCAACAATGCACCACCCACTAGACTTGCCTGCCCCGTTTGTAGTAAAATGGTGCCCAGATACCAGCTAAACCAGCATCTTGATGAGATGTGTGCTAACAGTGACAACGTTATTCAGATTGGCCCAGTGCAGGTGGGCGAAATGAATTCAGATTCAACCACAGTAGAGGTAACCAGTGTTGCCTTAGAAGATGGAACCCGAGAGACATTGTCACCACCAAGGAGAAGTTTAACCCCTGGCCAGAGTGGCTTGGTGGAAGCGGGTATAAAACAGACCAGTCCCTACTTTAAAAGTAATAATGCCACAGTATGCAGAAATCAAGAAGAATTGAAAAATCACAACGTGAAGGTCATTTCTTTGGGGAGCCTGTCATCTAAACTGTCGAGAAAGTACGTGAAAGCCAAAGAGTCCCTAAGGAAGAATGAGGAATTTGCCAGTCATTGCCCACAGAGTTCTGTATCCACAGCTATTAGAAGTTTGGCTGATAATAGTTCAGAAATTGAGAAGGATGAAGATTTGAATAGTTCTCAAAAGGAAAACATTTTTACATGTGACTCGGTAAAGGAAGGGAATACTCCTGAATGTATGGTAAATAGTAATAAAATAATAGAAGCTGAAAGCCAAAAGGCTACCCAGGACGGTGGGAACTTAACCTTCAGCCCTGGCTTATCAGACAAAGCTCTCATAGGATTTTCACCAGATTTAATGCTTGGAAAGCATTTGAAGTCCTCTTCAGAAGATGGGCTTGTAACGCAAGAGAGTATCAAAGGAATAAATGATCAAGGTATTGAAAAACGTGAGGTATGCAGTGGTAAAGAAGTAGAAATCACTGTTGCTTCAGAAGTTAAAGCACTGTTGTCAGGTTCAGAGGCAAAATCACCTCGTTCCACAAATGATGGTTCTAAAGAGAGTGACGGAGACCTAAAGAATGAAATGGTTTGCAGCCTTCCTCTGGAGCTGGGGTCAAGCTGTGATGCTCCTGGTAACATGGCTGGAACACTCCCTAGTCATCCTTACTATCTTCGGAATTTCCTCATGGTCCTGAAAGCCGTACTGGAGAACAAAGATGACAGGCTGCTCTTTGATGACGGAGATAAGGAAGTTATCACCAAATTTTACCAGTTATCAGGTACCTTAGCCTGTTTGCTTTTGGATGGTTTCCTGTTTGCTGTCCTGATTTGGGTGCGATCTAATGGGTGGTGATTCCCTGGCCACAAGGAGTCACTGTGGTTTCGTGAGTTCATTGTGGGAGTATTAATGGGGATCAGGAGCTCCTAAGCTAGGATTTGTATAAAGCAGGATAGGTATGTGAAGGAGAATTTTGTACCTGTTGATGTCTGCTCCTGCAACAGTATGTTAATTACAGTGGGACCAGCCATTTTTCCTTTAAGTTTGAGGGCTGTAAAGCAACCTTGTCTGGATAACAAGATACAGCATAACTTAAAAAAATGTACTGTGCATTTTGAGCAGGTAATGGGGCTTCCTGTTATGTTGTTTTGTTCTTCTCATTCTCCCAAAGGGAAGTAAAATAAAACACAGGATAAACAAGCCAGTTTGGGGCCTATTTTCTTCCCTTATCATTCAGATTCATGGGTGCTGGTTGTTAAAAGTCAGCTTGTGAAGGGAATGGAAACTTTCAAACTTATACTGTAGGTGCATCTAAAAATAGTGGTCTGTACCTCAAACCCTAAGCAGCCAGTGGTGGCTGCAGGTGGCAGTGCAGGTTTGGAGCAAGAGCCACCCATGTGTGGCTGCACCGTTAGTCGAAAGCATCATGAGGGCTGTGTGAAACAGGGTCCCTCTAAGATAGGACGCACTTACTGGGGGGCCATGCCTGACTCTCCAGTAGATGAAGAAGAATCCTAGCTTTAATACTAAAATCTGCTTTACATCCATGTGGTAGAATCATTATGATACTCCCTGTATTTTTTCTTTTGACCAGTGAACTTCAGGACACAAGAGTGTAAAGTGTCCACACAGCTTGTCTGTTCTGTTCTCAGTAGAGTGTGGATGGAGGGATGCCACACTGGCTCCTTACCTGGAGGGACTGCAGTTCTTTGGTTGGGTGCTGATTGCATTCATGTGATTGGGAAGTGGTGGACCTATGCTTCCATATTACTGAGAAATAGGAACAATTTCCCTAGTGCACGTTCAATGTATTCTTATCTATTGCTCTCTATAGAGACTTACATGCAGCGAGTCTTAATGAAAAGTAAGTACTGCTAATTGATTATGCTATTTTAGAGTTGACAGAAATTTAAAGATAATTCAGGTAATTAAAGAAACAGACTGAGCAGATGCAGAAATTTAGTGTAAATCACTGAGTTAGAAATGACTGTCCTACCAAAGATAGGGGTTTTTTTGAAAAATTTTTCAGATTATTTTCAACCCAAGTAGAATAATATATATTGAACTAAAAGGGAAAAAATTAACTAAAATTCTAAGTAGAGCTTCTCTGAGGGAATAGAAATGATAATAGATAATGAAGGGACTTGATTTTAGTTTTAAAATGACCAGTAATTGTGACTAAAGTGGCATTTTTTAAATGGGTTATACCATAAACTGACATCATTTTGCATAAGGGAAAAAAAGTGTGTTGCTAATAATGTGTATTTACCCACCTCAGGCTTAAAAAGTAAATAGGATCTGTATGTTATTTTTTTAGAAAAAGGTAATATTTTGTACCATCTCTATTAATTTTATTACAGCTAGTGGTCAGAAGTTATATGTAAGGCTCTTTCAACGTAAGTTAACCTGGATTAAAATGAACAAGTTAGAGTATGAAGAGATTGCTCCAGACTTAACACCTGTGATTGAAGAATTACAGCATGCAGGCTTTCTGCAGACAGGTATGCCTGGCTGAAAGAGTTGTGAAATGAAAACGTGACCTGAAGACCTCAGTTTCTGTGCATGACATTAGCATCAGCTGGTGGCATCTCCTGATTGGTGCCTGGAAAATAGTAATTGCTTGTTTTTTTAAACGGTTTTTAATACAAGGTAATAATTTATTCATATGGCAGTAAAGCTATTCACAGCTTGGGTTAAAACCAATATATAGTGAAGAGTTATCTTTGCTTTCTTGCCTGGTCCAGGTTTTCAACCATAAAGTCACCTGTTATACCACAAAAAAAATGCATTTCTCTTTAGTTTTTCCAGCAAGAACTTAATTCACCTTATTCAGATTCCTGTCTTCTGAAAGAATACAGCTGTCTTATTTGCAGTCAGTATTGCCTCTAAAATCTTCATCTACCCCCATATGCACACACGTACTGCTTTCATACACTGATTGCCTAGAGAACTGTTTCATTGATTTAAATTCCTGAACCTTAAAGGAGACTGTCTTCACCAGTAATACCCTGCATTATCTTATTAGAGCATTTGGTACCTATCTGTACCATACTATCTGGAAAATTAGGTGTAAGGAGAATGAAAGATGAGAGCTTTGGTTTCAAGTTGCTGATATTTTAGATAAAGTCAGCAAATGAGACCAGATGGTTTATTTGGACTAGAGTTTGTGGTTGGGAACATCAGGTAAGGATGAACTTTGAGTAATTGTTAGTACGGGGCTAGGAGGGGTGATGGGAAATGCTGGGTGAAGATTTCTCCACCCAGCAAAGGAGATTGACATGTGTAATTGTTCCAGTACTCAGAAGTAACTCCGGGTAGATAAGCACCTTGTTCACATGGTGTGCGCACTCTTAGGACTGTGGGCACACAGTGCATAACCAAACACTGGTTGCTTGGACGAAGGCACCGCCCCACACTGAGAACATGTGAAGGCCATGACCAGCCTGGTCCGACTCAGCCACATGCGTGGGCCTACTGTGGTGTCTGGGGCACACAATGGCAGCTCATGCTCCTGGCTGCAGAGTGAGCGAGTCCGTGCAAGGGCTCCCAACCTACAACACAAGCAGGGAGAGGGCTTGGGGAGAAGAGAACTGATGACCAGTTACTGTGACCTGCTTCTGCCAGGTCCCATTGAAGACTGTGTGATGAGAAAGACAGGGAATGTGTATTCTAGCATGCTTTTAAGCAGGATGCCCAAACCATAATGGCTGTTCCTGCCTTCTTAGTTATATTCACATTTTTACTTTTTAGTGAGAAATTCTGTTATTCTCGCCAAACTAGTTTCTAGCTTCAGTAAATTCATTAAACTGTCTAAAGTTTCATTGTATCTTCACCTAGCTAAGCTTACGTTTTCCTCAAGTAAAGCAAGAAAATAGTTGCATTATTTAACATAACTTTAATTTGTTCTTGTTCTCGCTAGAATCTGAGTTACAAGAGCTCTCCGAAGTCCTTGAACTCCTTTCTGCTCCTGAACTGAAGGGCCTGGCCAAGACCTTCCATTTGGTGAATCCCAGTGGACAGAAACAGCAGCTGGTAGATGCCTTGCTCAGACTGGCCAAGCAGCGCTCAGTCTGCACGTGGGGCAAGAGTCAGCTTGGAATTGGAGCTGTGATCTTAAAAAGGTTTTTTGACTCTTAAAATAAAGGCACTTACAGTTTTGATAGCTGGGCTGGGGGAGTAGTGGCCTGGGTTTCCCCAGCTTTGGGGAAAAAACACAAAAAGTTTATAGCATGTTACATTATTATTATAGATTGTTTACTTGTTTGAATTATAATTGCTTATTTCAGTTGGCATTAGATTGAAAAGTCAGGAAGAACCTTAATTATAGTAGCCTAATTCTTTGCTTTCTTACTAGTCAAAATTTATGTTGTAAGTCCATAGTAATTTCTAGGACCAGGGAAAATCAGTAGGTAATAGGACAAAGACAATAGGCCTTTAGCAAATTCTAGTATTTTACTACTCAAAATAGTTTTTAACTCTGCTTACAGAGTTTAGGGCAGCTCTTTAGTCAGATTTCTAAGTAATGTTTCTGTTGACATGTAATTTGTCTTAATGCACAGGCCTCATGTAGGCTAGGCAAGCATAACACTGTCAAGACTTTTAGTAATACTAAAAGCCTTTAAGAGTGTACTTGTCTCTTCATTTTGATTAGTTCCCAGCAGTAGAATTTGAGAGTTCCTGATAGATCCAAAGTAGGGCAGTTCCTGGTTATCTTTCTCTACTGTTATCATGAGGAAATGGAAAAAAGTATGGTATTTGTACTTTTTAAATCCTGGTAGAGTATCACTTCTTGGTTTTCCATGTTTGATGCACCCTCTCACAGCCCAGGGCATCCCTGGGGCTCTGTGTGCAGATGGAGGAAGTGAGTATTGCGGCTCCCTCCTTCCCTCTCTTTCTTTCCTACCTTGGCACCCCTAGGGGTTGACTGAGGGACTTGTGTGTGCTAGGTGTGTATTTTACTATTGGCCTACACCCCTGCCCAGAAGTGGGCATTTTGGGGCAGTCTGTAAGATGAGTATACTTAATAAAATGGTAGTTTGATGGGGGTCCTGCTCTGGTCCCCTTAAGTCTCTGATACTATCTGGGGACAGTTTTGATTGCCATCACTGGAGCACATGGTGTAATGGTTCCCTGGGAGTGGAGGCCAGGGATGCTGTTGAGCACCTGTAATGCATGGAACAGACCATGCCACAGAAAGTTACCCTACCTAAATATCAGTAGTGCTGAGCCCGAGAAGTCCTGTTACCGATAGACGCTAAATTGCTAGAGTTCAGAGTGCCCTCACCGCACTAGACATCCAGAATTGAGCTGAATTCATTCTGAGATTCCCTGCCTCAGCCTTCCAGAGCCTTGTGATTATAGGCATGCACCACTATGCCAGTACCATTTATCTTTATATTACCTGAAAATAATTTGTAAAATGTAACATACAGATGCTTCCAAACCAGAAAAGTATTGCTATAATGTACATTTTTCAGAGCTAAAGGCGTGGCTGGACAGTCACTCCGAGTCTGTAAAGGCCCCAGGGCTGTGTTTTCTCGGATCTTACTCCTGTTTTCATTGACTGACTCTGTGGAAGATGAAGAAGGTGCTTGTGGTGGTCAAGGTCAGCTTTCTACGGTGCTTTTGGTCACTCTTGGCCGGATGGAGTTTCCTAGTTATACCGTCAATCGGAAAATCCAGATCTTCCAAGACAGAGAGGATCTTATTAGGTAAGACCGTGTTAACTCACCATAATATTCATTAAAATGTAATGAAAGATTTTATTATTTTTCCTTCCAAGCAAAGTAGAAATGCTACAGCCAAACATGGTTTGAAGTGTATAGTTTTGGTATCTTTTTGCTTTACTTGAATGCATTTTTAAGTCTCTATAGGGAATGTAGAATTGTACTTAGGTGAAGGTTACCAAGTGCAATGGATTTTGAGTTCGTGCTACAAAAATTTTCCTATCTTATGTTCCGAAGTAGCTTTGGCAGGAAACACTTTTTCAATACCAAGACATTTTAACAAACTTGCCTTGTGGATATTTTGTTAGCATGAGCAAGGCAGAAGATGAATGATTTCCTCTTACTAAAACTTCCTGGTGATAACCATAAATCTAATAATAGTTTCTACACGGTATATTAGGGTGACATACCTGGTAAAGGAGAAGTTTTCATTAATAATAGTATGCATACTGTGTGTTAGAATCCCATACATGACATTAGAAATTTTCACTAATTTATATTATTCCTTGTAATGAAATTTAATGAAAATTTAGTTCAATCAATGAAAGTAGGTTTGATAAAGAATAGTATAGTTCTTACAAGAAAAAAAAAACCCACTTGGACTTCCTTCAACAGAACACCTTTTATAATAATAATAATTTTGGATTTCTTAAAATGCCACTTTAGATTCTCGGTTTAGATTTTTGACTGAAATTTAACTGAGATCTATTCAGGTAATTGCTTCCGGGAAAGCTTCAGAGTTGTAAAGCAGCCACGTGCTTTAAAATACACAGTTACTTAGCTCGTTGAGTCAAAGAAGAAGCTGGTTTTCGCCCATTTGCCTCAACTGCCTGAAGCCCCTTCCGCCGCTGCTTTGTCGGAGTAGCTGTCTTAGCGAGACCTCCTAACGGAGTAACTCCTCACAGCCTGTTTCCAGTGGTCTCATGTTTTACCGTTTTTGTTCGTGGTGGCTTTGTGCTGTTCTCTTGTGTGAGGCTGTGTGCCCTGAGGCCAAGCTGAAGTTTCACTGTTCTCATGGATTCTGAAACTACTCTGGGCCTTAGTTTCCTCCCCTGTAAAATGGGGAGAATAGTAGTCTCTTCTTACAGATAACGTGTTGCTGCATGGGTGGTGCCTAGTATGTGTTAGTTATTATTATAAGTACTGTTCCATCTGAGAGGTTTACCTTATAGTTCCATGATGGACAAAACATATTTCACAAGTTCCTAAGTGAGGAGACTCGGGCAAAAAAGCAAGCCATGTCCTGTGCTTTCTATTGCAATAAAATAGTTAAAAATCCCTTTGCAGTACCAAGGCCTTTGCATGTACATGAAATTGGGCCTGACTGACTTGGGAAGGGTCATCTACAGTACCTGGAAATATGACACCATTGCTCACTTCTGTACTTGAGAGAAGTGATCTTAATTTATTCAGTAAAAATGAGTTGAGTGTCAAGTACCTTTCAAATCCCCCACTAGCAGGGTTGGAGCAGTGACCAGGATGGGCTCATTGCCATTATGGGGTTGCATTTCCCTGGACAGCGGGATAATAGTGACAGCACAGCAGGAGGAGTGCTGTAGCAGTTGGGCGGGTGGAAGTTCAGCCGTGTAGATAGGTAGTGTCAGGGAGTGGCTGGGTAAGGTGACACTGGAAATGAGAGCTGAGAATGAAGAGGTCCTGAGTTGGGGTCTGGGCCTCTGCACCCAGGCAAGGAAGTGAGCCCAGCTTGCGCCCGTGATGTGAGGTGGGAAGGACTGGCCAGGATGGAGGAACGCCGGGGCAGCCATCCTAAAGCCCTGGCTGGCGGCAGTTCAGAGGGAAGTCACCCAGGGACCAGGCTGAAGGGGCAGAGGATGCTCAGCCTCAGGCCCCGCGGCACTGTGTGAGTCTGTTTTCTGAGCCACGAGAATTGTCGAGATGTTAGGCCAGTGAGTGGTCAGTTCCTGTGTTTAACCAGAGCAGCCTGCGGACGAGAGCAGCACGAGGAACAGCCGGATAGCTGCTTTGACCTTGGTGGCGGTCTAGGTGAAGGACGGCCATGACCATCCGGTCCAGGCTGGCGGCAGAAGTGAGACGACTGAGACTCAGAAACAGTGATTAGACATAGGGAAGAAGGGAGGAGTGGCTCAAGGATGGCCCCAGTGTCCTGCCTGGAGGGTGACCAGGGCCCGTGGGACATGTACTGCCGCCAGGGTCAGAGCAGGGTTTCCATAGCTGCTTGGGCAGCGCCGGTCTGTGTGGCCTTGGAGCTGCTGTCCAGAGCCCAGCGTGCAGGTCCTGGCTAGACAGAGAGCTGTGAGTCACTGGCCTGTGACTGGTGCCTTGGGCTGTGGCGCAGAGTGGGGTCCACAGAGGAGCTGAGGCGCAGAGTGGGGTCTTCAAGGGAGAAGAGAACACAGTTCCCTGCATGGCCGGCTTTGAGATCCTGGGGGAGGGGCAGCTGCCCAGGTCACGCACTAGTCAGCAGGTGTGACTCAGAAGCCAGAGAGGAAGGCGTCTCAGAGGGGTGCTCGCTCCCTGGTGTAGGAGGGGACATGAGGACACAGGGCTAGGGCAAGGTGCCCAGAGGCTGCGCAAGTGCCATTCTCTTACCAACCTCAGACTCAATTGCCCAGGGGCATGTCATACCATACTTAGACCTAAGAGTTTGTGAGGAGATTTTTATACTTGGAGGAAATTTTTTTTCTCAATGTACAGTGTTTGTACACACTGATATTGGGTGCTTTTCTTTTGGACATGAGCCCAAAATACAGCGAATATGTTCTCAAACTGTTACAGAATCCACCGGTCAAGTGACTTCTTTGCTATCTAAAGAAGCAATGAAAAATCATCTGATGTAGCTACGTGGTAGTAATAAAATGTCAGTGTTGCCATCTTTTAAACTGTGCCCCCGAAGTTATTTTTATTTTTATTTTTTGTACTGGGAATCAAACTCAGGACCTTGTGCTTGCCTGTCCTAAAGTTATTTTTAAAATGTCCTAATTAAGTCTCTTACTTTGGGCAGCATCTTTCTGGCTACATGTGCTTATGAATGATTATCCGATCAATGTCTTACTGTGGTTCTGGAGTCAGTTACATGTTTGCTTGGGGGTTACCAAATGAACAAATGAATTCCACAAACCAGGGGTGAAGAGCTGATTCCTATATTGGGGCTTGTGGTAGAATCATGTACTGTAACTGTTTATCTTGATTGCTGTCAGCCTTTATAAGTTCTCCTGGGCGATTACAGGGGAAGAGTCAGATTTTAAAAGGCGTGTGTTGCTTCTTCAGAGCTTGACCTGGTGGCTGGGATGTGGCAGTGTTCAGGGAAACCCTCCTTACTACTTGGAGCTTGGTGGCATCTCTCCCCAGGTATACAGCGGCTGCGCACACGCTGAGTGACATTTCCACCGCCATGGCCAGTGGAAACTGGGGTGAAGCCAAGGAGCTCTCTGACAGTGCAAAAAGGGAGTGGAGCAAACTGAAAGACCACCCTTCCCTGAGGTAACAAATCTTTTTCTCTTTGGGGCCTGAGGCCTTGCACAGGTCGGGGAAAGTGCTCAACCCATGAGCCACACCTCTAGTGGGTTCCTTTTAAGGCACCCACCGAAAGTGACTCACTGACCACCATCTTTCTGACCTCCTAAGATTTTATTCATAAAGAACTTTCTCCTTGGCTTTGCAGTCACATCAGTGGCAGAATTGGAATTTCTGCTCGTCTTGCACGGTGTCAGAGTGCTGCCTGTAATAGAAGGCAGTGGCAGAGTGTAAAGTGAGTTTTATGTCCCTCGGAGGCCCGGACAGTGGACATTTGGCTTTTAGCTTGCCAGCACCTTTCAGGGCGTGGCTGCCCAGAGCGCTGCAGCGCTGACTTGCCCGTGAGTGTGCAGACTGAGTGCTCTTCTCACGGAAGCCCAGGTCCGCAGTGTTCTGCAGAAACAGCGCAAGCAGGCGTTCGCTGTGGCAGTGCTGAGAGCGCAGTGCACGCTCTTCTGCGGTTCTAATAAACACTGACACCCGCGGCGCTGTGGAGTTTTCCTTTGTCGATGCGTAGCGATGAGAAGAACCAGGATGGTCCAGTGCTGCTTTCATAAAGATATTTAGGATACGTGTTTTATAAAACATAATGTTGATGTAAGATTTGTAGCCAAGAACTTAGAAGCCAGATGACCGAAGAGCAGAGGTTGCTGAACTTCTGTACAAAGCCAAGTAGTCAAGTTCTGAGGGTCTGCAGGCCGTGGGGATTCTCAGGCAGCGACTCCGCCATGTCATCCTGGTGCAGCCACGGAGCACGCTGTAGTGAGGCTCCCTGAGGCGTTAGTTCAGTGTCGCTGTCACCAGTCCCGAGTGGTGTTCTCCTTTGGATGGATTAAATACCTGGAGGCAGGGACGGGAAACGCAGGCTCGTGAGCTGGCGGGGAGCAGGTCCGGTGTGCCGGGGCACAGTACTCTGGATGTGCATAGCGGCTGCGGGTCATTACTCAGAAGAGGAAAAGAAAGGGTTTTGAATGTTTTGCCGTCGTGAAGTGATCAGTGTTGGAGGAGGAAGACATGTTTAACCTGATCACACGATGCATACATGTATTGAAACATCAAGCCATACCCCATTGTATGTGAATATATAGTTGTGTTTTTCTGTATCAGAAACCTTTCAAAAGAAATACTAGCAGCATATACAGAAAAGGAAATAATGAAATGCATTTTGAAGTAATTACTTTAGAAAAGTAAAACTATTTCACTTTTGTATAGGACTAGGAAAATCAGGGGAATTGGCCCTGCCCTGTGGGCTGGTTTGCTGACCCCTATTTACAGTATTACCAGTTGTTCTCATCCTACTGCATCGCCTGAGTGACCAAGGACAGAGTGACTGGCTATGAGAGTGTGGGTTTGTGGTGAAGAAAACTGTGCATGACTGGAAGTAGTTAGACTATAGCTTTTTAAAAGAGTTCTGTGTTCTTTGCCACTCTTCGTAGTTACCTTACAAATAAACCTAATTATTAACCATTGTTACTAGTCATACTTATTAACGGGCATGTGTTTCCACTTCAGGTACCATGAGAGTTTACCACTCTTCCTGCGATGCTTTACGGTTGGGTGGATTTATACGCGGATTTTGTCTCGGACTGTTGAGATACTGCAGAGACTTCATATGTATGAGGTTAGCGCTCTGTCCCTGCCCCCCGTGTTGGATGTGGCATCGACACCCGTGTGAGGGGAGCCCTCCTGAGCTCTCGGCGTTGCCCATGTTTGATCAGCGCGCTGTAGTTCCGTGAAAGCGTATCTGATGTGGGCAGCCTGCTGTCTCAGCTCAGCGGAAAGACCACTGACGGCCACTTCTGCTGTGTTGCTTTGTGAATTTATGAGTCTATGTGCAGAGTAGTAGGGGATCATGGACCGGCCTGCGCAGAGGCCCAGACAGGTATCGCCTGAGCCTGA
Organism: Dolichotis patagonum; assembly: GCA_004027295.1. Lineage (NCBI taxonomy): Eukaryota > Metazoa > Chordata > Mammalia > Rodentia > Caviidae > Dolichotis > Dolichotis patagonum. Next base: position 13,002 of record PVJX010001071.1, on the reverse strand, counting down.
ATCTCTGAGGCTGAAATCTCACATCTCTATGTTTCCCTGTCGGCTGTCTCAGGTGGTCTGGAAATAATTTACAGTTATGTGTCAGAAATGTGGCCATATCTTTATAGCAAACGTTATGAAGCTGCCCGAGTTTCCTTTGGTTGTGTTTCAATATTAAAAAGTGTTTCAAAAAGAGAACATGCTGCACTGAGTTTGTAATCTAAGGTCAGTGGAGCTCAGGAGGCGCCCTGGTGGGCTTTAGGGAATCTATAGATCTCCAGATTGCATGCATACAGGGGTTTCTGCAGTTTTCTGGGTAAGTAATCTCTCAGAGAGATCCATGAACCACAAAAGGAGCATAAGGAGTGGATAGATGTATACATGTAGACCAGAGGGTCTCCCAGCCTACGTGGGGTGTCTGGTCGAGGCCACCCTTTGTTACTGTTCACCTGCCCCAGATCTCAGCTGCGCAGAGCCCTCACCATGGCTCAGCTGCCCGCTGGAGCGTGGTCCCATGGGGCACTGCACTGGCTGATGTGACCTGCTGAGAACGTTGGTGCCGTGCTCACACACGGGCGCAGGCGTGGGGCCAGCAGGTAGGGCCGTGTCAGAGAACTCAGGGCCACACAGCAGGGCACATCTGGTCCTTGGCCTTAGGATGGAGAGATACACAGTATAAATATTCTTTGCCAATCCTTTTTGCTTCTGAATATATTACAGTTGATTGTTTTAGGGTCTAGTGAGCTGTCTTTGTTATTGTTACAATAGGAAGCCGTCCAGGAACTCGAAAACCTTTTGTCTCAGGAAATTTATTGTCCTGACAGCAGAGGCCGATGGTGGGATCGACTGGCTCTCAACCTGCACCAGCACCTGAAGCACCTGGAGCCGGTATGCAGGAGGGCCCTGTGGTAGTCACTGTCCTGGCACTGGACACGGTTCCCGGCACCCACAGCTTGAAGGAGGAGAGGTGTTGTGGCTCCCAGTTTTAATCCGTGACTCCTTGGCTCAGTGACTGTGTCGGAGCTCTAAATGTAATTAGAACATTTCTTTCTTTTGGTGGCATCCTTTGGGTTTGCCCAACCCCAGAAGATATACCAGGAGTGAACTAGTGCAGGTGTCACCATAAAGACAAGACACCCCGTGCTCCCTTTCCCGCCTGCAGAGCTGCACTGCAGGGAACTGCATGGGGGTTCAGGAGTTTGGATCTAGGACGTAAGGGAGAGAGGGTGAGATGTCTTAGCCTGCAGCAGGTGTCTGCTAGCTCTTTTGTTTTTGGGGGAGGTTTCTGTTTTTGTTTTTTGGTATTGGGGATCAGACCCAGGACTTTGTGCAAATGTTCTACCCTGGACCGTACTTGCAGTGGGTTGTTTTCCTTGGAAATGATAATTTGCTTATTGTGTGAGGTCTCCAGGGAGAAAGGCTAAATGAAACACTCTTTGCCTTGCCTTGGTGCAGGTGCTTTGAGAGTCGCTCTCTGTCCTCGTGGGAGTGTTTTGCTCTGCCATGGTCAAGTGTCTGACTAACCCGCACAGGCCACCTCCTCACAGGAGCACCGGGGCTCTCTGTGCTGGGCTTTTGGTTTGAAGCAGCAGGATCCTGTTGCTGCAGCGAGCAGCCGGGGTGGGGCCTCCGAGGCTGCTGCTCAGCCCGGTGGCCACAGTGGCTCTTTGTGTAGCTGCCAACAGTCCCCTCCTGTCTCCATCCAGCCCTGCATTCCAGTTGAATGGAGAGGTCTGTGCCTTTGGGAGGGTTTATTTTTCCAGTGGCGCATTTAGTGCATCACAGTGATGTAGGATGGAAAAACATTGGCCATGTAATCTAGAACTATGACATGGTGTTTGCAGTGCCTTCCACTGAGGAGTGACCTGTTCCCTTAGGTGCCTGAGACATGGCTGCTGGGAGCCATGTCCTGTCATGAGGTGGAAGGTGCTGCCTCCCTCAGGGCTGGTGGAGGCCGAGGTAGCTAGGAAAGGCTCTTGGGCTCTTGAGCCAGGCCTGGAAGGGAGAGGGCCTGTGTTGGTACTGCCTCTTCCCCTGCAGCAGAGGTTCACAGACGTCACAGATAATCCACCTGTGCACAGCTCTGCACACTCACGTGGACCCCTAGTGGCAGGGAGGCCACTGAGCTTACTTTCCTTGCTGAGAAACCTGTGGTCCCTTTTAACTGTTTCCCAGCAGCCTTCCTGGCCACACTGGAGGCTGTCATTTCCAGTAGCTTGCTCTCTCTGCTTAATCCTGCAGAGCACCAGGCAGCCGGCAGGGGCGCTGGGGCAGAGGCAGAGTGGCCTGGCCTTTCCCTCTGCTCCAGGCCTCTGCCGTCTGTGTCCTCTGCTGGGCACAGAGCATGCGCCAGCTTCCCTTCTTCTTGACTTCATTTGTGTCTCAACTCCTCAAGGCCTGAGCTTTCACTTTTTTTTTTTCATAGATTTTTACTTTTTATTTTTCTTTTGTGATAAAAATCTATGTAACATACACATAAAGTTTACCATTTGAACAATGTGTAAGTGTAAAATTCAGCAGCATTATATGCACAAGTTTTTACAGCCATCACTACTGTCTCTTTATCATCCCAAACAGAAATTTTGTAACCACGAAGTAACTGTGCTCCATTCTCCCCTTTGTCCAGTCCCTGCTAACATCTAAGCTACTTTCTGTCTCTGTGAAGGAGCCTCTTCTAGGTATTTCATGTCCTTTTGTTTCACTTGGCATAATGTTTCCAGGCTTCATTCCATGTTAGAGATGCAGAGCTTTCTTCATTTTTATGGCTGAGTAAATACTCCATTGTTCATGTAGACTGCGCCTGGTTTATCCATTGGCGATTGTGGGAAGTTCCACTCTGAATACACATGTACAAGTGTTTGAGTCCTGCTTTGAATTCTTTCGGTATATACCTGGAAGTAGACTGGCTGGGTCATAGGGTAATTTTATGCCTAGCTGTCTGAGGAGCATCTGAACTGTTCTGGACAGAGTCTGCAGCTTTTTTACACTCCTGCCAGGGAGGCACGCGGTTCCCGGTTTTCCCACACCGTTGCCCACACTTGGTATTTGCCATGTTTCTGATTACAGCTGTCCTAGTAGGTGTCAGATGGTCTCTCCTTGTGGTTTTTGGTAATCCTGCCTGTATCTCTCCCTCTTGGTAAGCTCAGGAAGTGTGGTAAACTCCTCAAAGCCTTGGCCCAGCGCTGTGGTCCTGGGTGCACGTGCGTCCCTGGGATTGATGACTGGGCAGTTGCCTGGGCCCCTGCACCAAGGCATCACATGCCTCCTGCCATAGCTGTGGCAAGTGTTTCCTCCAAGGTCTCTCCCGGCCTGCAGCACAGGGGTGTTCTGCCGGTCACACTGATGAGGTGCCACTGAGATCCATTGTCTGCCTTGCTAACGGGCCATTTGTACCTGTATCACATTTACAGTGGGGACTACAGTTGCCCTGTACTGAAAACATCAGACAGATGTCTAAGGAAAGAGCTTGTGTCTCTCCAAGTGCTGTTTGGTTGTGGGCTAGTTAGCAAAGCTGACTCATTAGAGGTGGGCTTTGCTGTCACGGTTCCCTGGGGCCTCCTGGGATCCTGACTCATGGCACCTTATTTGCTAGGCGGTCAGATGCATCACCAAAGGGCTGGCAGATCCGGAAGTAAGGACGGGGCACCGCCTCTCACTCTATCAGCGAGCCGTGCGCCTGCGGGAGTCGCCGAGCTGCAAGAAGTACAAGCATCTCCTCCGCCAGCTGCCGGAAATCTCTCTGGAAGATGTTAAACATGTAGGCATGCAGCCCTAGGTGCGGGCATGCAAGGGCCTGTGGCCCCAGCTCCCTTCTGGGGGCTTCGGATTCGAGTGCCTTGGTTTTTCTGGCTGGAAGCAGCCTAGGAGCAGCTGTAGTATGTGTTTCCTTCTGAACCTGGAAACTCTTGGGCTCATTTCTGACAGTGATGTGATCGCTGCTCACACTGTCACCCTCATCCCCTTGGCTTGATGCAACTGGGCTGGTGGCATGGTCACTCCGGGCCTGGAGGAGCCACAGTGCCTGCCCCTTCTGCGCATGACTCTGTCTGGAGAGCTGCTGCGATGACAGGTGCTCTGCAGTGCCCGGGATGTCACCTGTCGTGTGCTGTCATGGCTCACACTGAGTCCTTTACGGGTGTGGTCATGAGGGAAAGAAGGTTTATCTCAGGGTACTCAAGGCAGTTTCAGGGCTGTGGCCAGACCAGGCCGACAGATGCTGTTCTGTTGCTGTTCTAGGTGACCATCACGGGCAGGCTGTGCCCGCAGCACGGGATGGGCAAGTCCACATTTGTTGTGGAGGCTGGGAACACTGATGCCCCCACCACAGTCCTGTGCTCTGTGGAGGAGCTCGCGCTGGACCACTACAGACGCAGTGGCTTTGACCAAGGTGAGCTGAGGCCGTGTCTCCCATGTCTGTCAGTCAGCCTGTAGGCGGACTGCGTTGCCTGCTGGCATGCCAGGGCCGGGTCCGTCTCTCTGTCCTTCTCTCTGTCCTCTGCCTGCAGTAGAAGACATGTGGCCAGCCGGTTTGGAAAAGAATTTCCCAGCTGTGTTTCAGAGGAGTTTGTCCCCTCACCCAGCCCAGTACTCCCCTCTTACTCCACAAGGGCGGGGAAGTGAGTGCGGCTGCCCTTGCTGTCAGAGCCGACGGTGGGCAGGGGCCGCCACAGAGGCTGGCCAGCGACAGCTTGGCAGGCGCTTAGGGCTGGCACTTCCGAGAGGGCTGAGCAGGCCCAGCGTCCGGCTCCAGCTCTGCAGGCTTGGTGAACCTGCTCCTGGCACTTGGTACATACTAGAGCCGGATGTTGCTAGCAAGAGCAGTGATTTGAATCCCTTATTGGATGAGCCGTCTGTGCCATCCAGGGGAGAACAGATGTCAGCGAAGATTGGAGCTTTTCTCTCTTTGCTGTGACTGGCAGCTGCGTGGTCTTCCTGCCAGCCTGTGTTTATGGACGCAGGCCTCCCTCTGTGGGGGACGGAGCCACCTGAGGAGCAGCCGTGCCCTTGAGGGAAGTGCGGTCTGTGAGAGAAGCCAGCACTGGGTCCCTCGGAGCCCAGCCTCTCTCCCGCCTCCTGCGGCCTTCGGGTTCCCTTTTACTGCTGAGAGGGGAAGGTGCTTGTGCGTGTGTGACCGTGGCCTGGCGGCCTGGTGCAGAGAACAGAGCTGTGGAAAGGCCTGTGTGTGCCCATTGGTGTGAGTGTACAGAGGCGACAAGCCTGTGACCTGCCGCTGAACTGAGGGCCCAAGAGAAACCTAGAAACACCCACTGGCCGAGGACAGGGAAGCACTTGCCAGCTGTGTGAAGGTGGCCAGGCCCTGTCCCTTGCCTTTCCCAGCCCCTGGTGGGAGCAGAGGTGGAGCTGCTCCGCAGCCGCCTCCCCTCCCGCCTGGCTCGCCGCTGTCCCTAGAGGGCCCTGTGCTTCGGGATGTGACAATCTCCTGAGGGTGGGACCCGAACTCCCCCAGGGACCTGCAGGTGGTGCAAGCTTAGGTGTGCGCCAGGCAGATCTGAGAGAGGATGTGCGTGTGTGCGGCAAAACCCCTCAGGAACTGGGACTGGTGCTGTGAGGAAACCCGAGAGACACACTCACGTGTGAGCCTGGCATGCGCTCGGCTCCCCACCCCGACCTTCAGCACAGGCGTTTTGAGGCAGGGAACAGAGTGGAGCCCGCGCCCCTCTCAGAGCTTCGTCCTGGCTGGTGCAGAGGGCTGGGGAGCAGCGCCCCAGCGCCTGGCTGGTGTCTGCAGAGGGCTTCTAAACCACGGCTGTTCCGGTGTCTCTCGCCTGTGGGGATGCCTATTACAGAACAGCAGTGGGAGTCTGATCTTCCCCAAGAAATAGTTAACTCATTTCTCACATAGTTTGAAGTTCTGGTATTTGTGTGTTCACCACCATCAGCCTCTTTCCCCTTTTATTTTCTCTTTGGTCTCAGAGAATGACCAGGAAATCTTGTACTTTGTCTCAGGCCTAGGGTCAAGGGAAGACATCAAGCCCTTTTCTTGTAATTGGTAAAATGAAATTGGTTCTTATTAAAACCTAGTGCTAAGAAAAATAGAAGTACATTGTGGGAGCACAGATTGAAGAGGAAGTTTCTCTCCCTGTATCAAAGACAGGTCAGAGCAGGCCCAGTGGTCCTGGAGACACCCACCGGGCACAACTTTAATCTTTTTTTTGTTTTTAGCAGACTTTTTGTCATGGGAGATACTGACCATAACTTAGCACAAGTGGAGGGTTGTGTGCCGGGCCACAGACCCAGCCAGCCCCGCATCCTCTGCCTTCTGCTCTCACCCTTTGCCCCTGGAGCTCGGAGGCAGGATGGGTGTCATCATGCTGCCTCCATGCAGCCCACCAGGGTCATTCCCAAGGACACCTGTCGAGCCCCACTGTCCTCGTGTTCAGGCAGGACACTGCCTGTGCCTGTGCTGTGGGCAGCTGCGGACGTGGGCTGCAAGACACCGTTTCCCAGAACAGCGTCTCTTTCTGCTGGGTGGTAAGATTCGTCTGTGTAGTGTAGTATCTTGGTGACGTACAGGGAAGGGCAGTGCCCCTAAGGAACAAGCACAGACCCCAGTGAAGACAGACAGCGTAAAACTCAAAATGTTAGAAACTGAGGAGCAGAGTGGAAATCCAGGCCCTTAGATGATGTCGCAGACATGGAAACTGTGCCTTGCTGAGGGAGGCGTGGGCTGGGAGCTGAGCTGCCCGAGGCGCTTAAATTGTTTGTATTGGGGGCTGGGGATTTAGCTCAGTGGCATAAGCGCCTACCTTGCAAGCGTGCAGTCGTGAGTTCGATCCCCGGTACCAAGAAAAAAAAAAAAAATTGTTTATATAAAATTTCTTCATCTGTCAAACGCGTGTAATGAGAATGAGCCAAGTACTCACTGCCAGGCCTTGTTCTGGAGGGATATGGTGTAAGGGCAACCTCCCACCCTTCGGGGAAGGGATTTCTCAAAAGCCCTGCCCCAGGGATGGCTTCAGTTAGAACAGCAGAGTGTGGACGGGGCAGGAGCTTGGGGCAGCCTGACCTTGCTGTGCCGGCCAACCTGGGTTCACAGGGCAGGACGCTGTGTGGAGGTCAGGGCCTAGCTTTCTGGTTGGGCACGGGTCCTGGCACAGGGCTTTCTGGTAAAGCTGGAGGACTTGGCTTCAGCCTGGGGCTCCAGCAAGTCCTGTGTTCCCACTCTGTCCTTCTGTGTCATGGAGCCAGGCTGTGGGGCAGAGGGCAGGAGCCGAGAGGGCACAGAACAGACAGAGCCCAGGACAGTTCAGGAACTCAGCCACTGGCCACTGTTGCCAGAGCCCAGGTCCCCGCCTGAGTCCTCTGGGCACATGGCGGGCACGAAGCCCTGCAAGCCTGGCACCGGGCAGATGCGCTGTGCTGCCTGGTCTCTGCCATCATCCCTGTGCTCACTGTGGCCCATGGGTGTTACCTTGGCTAAGGCAGTGACACACAGAGTGGTGTCCACGCACCCACTTTCCTAGGTCAGGAGTGTGGTGTGCATAGAGCCTGGGTTGGAGAAAGGAGCTGGAGGGGCTGCCCATACCCTTATCCCATCTGGACTCCCTCTGGTTTTTGGTCCCCCAAGACCTAACTGTTCTCAGAGGTGGTCTGCCGGTCAGTGTGAGGTGAGGAGGGACAGCTGAGCTAGGTGGACTTACAGGCTGAGGTTTTCATAAAAGCCGTGGATACTGGAAGCACTGCGATGGCCTTGCTAAGGGTAATGCATGGGTGGTAAGCTGGGTGGACACAGTGCCACTCGGCTTGCGGAGGCAGGGGCGGCTGCTGCTGCCCGGCTTCACCTGCCCTTCCCCATTCAGGAATCTTTTCTTCAAGGGTAGAGCCTCCGGAGGGAACCCGTCTTTAAGAAGGAGTGTCCTTAGGTGGTTCACTAAGGTTGGGGACCCTCTGGTCTGTACTTTGAAGCTGGGCGTGGCGTCGTACATCTGTAGTTCCTGTGCTCTGGCAGCACAGCCAAACTGTCAAAATTCAAAAAATAAAACAAGAGACTGAAGTGTACTTTAAGGTGAAGGCCCTGGATTCAGGCCGTGGTACCAAAAAATTTTTTTCAAGTTCATCTAGGATTGGTTATCCCTAAACGAGACAATACGGTGTTAAGAGAAGAGCTGGGAATAGCAGGAAGACAGCATTTGCTTTGGAATTGAAAATATTTCTGTTATCTCCTTGAAGCTGAGTAAACAGTATGTCATAGTAGCATTTTGGAAAACAGATAACTGGTTTTTCCTCCTGTGTGTTTCTGTCCCAGGTATTCACGGGGAGGGGTCCACCTTCAGCACCTTGTGCGGCCTCCTCCTGTGGGACGTGGTCTTCATGGATGGGATCCCGGACGTCTTCAGAAATGCCTACCAGGTCACTTCTCGGAGACCGCTGCCCGTGTGGACTCAGTTGGCAGGCCTGGCTCCTGGCACAGTCCTGGGGTCACCCACACCTCATGGCGCTAATTCCATCCAAAGAATACCTTTTAGTTTTAGAACTGGATTAGTGGAATGTGTTAAAATTTAAACTTTGTTTAGTTTACCTTCAACAATGCATGGTAAACGTTCACCTTAGAGTCCCTGCAGCCGCAGCCCTGCCTGAGCACCTGTTGTGAGCCAGGTACCAGCCTAAGGACTGTCACGTAGTCAGTCACATGTGCCGGCTAAGAGTCTGCTGATGTCATGTGACAGCTCCCTCTGCAAACAATCACCCTGAAAATGTAGAATAATAGGTTGCGTTTCTGTCACTTTACATATACAAGATAACCTTTGTGTAGATTTCAAGAGAAGACCGCCTCACAGATTGGCCGTTTTCCAAATGCGCAGGTACTGAGTGTCCCCTGCGGGTCTGCGTGCTCCAGGCCACTGTGACAGCTTGCTCTCTGTGTGACACAGGCATGCCCACTGGACCTGTGCACGGACAGCTTCTTCGCTAACAGGAGGCCGGTGCTCGAGGCCAGGTTGCAGCAGATTCACGACGCCTCTGCAGAGAGCCTGCGGGCCTGGGTGGCCGCCACGTGGCAGGCCCAGGAGGGCCGAGTGTCTTCCCTCGTCAGCTGGGATCTCTTCTCCAGTCTTCAGCAAGCTCAGGTAACACAGTTCACTTGCATGGCAGAAAGGGCTGGGTGTCGTCTGCAGGTGGCGTGTGTATGCACGCGTGCATGTGTGTTGATGTATATGTGTGTATGATACTCATCGCCCGGGCCAGAAGTCCCTGTCAGTGACAGAAACATGTCAGCATTTAAAAAGGCCCCGCAGTTCTGCCTTTTCTACCCGATTTGATGGCTCCTTTGTGTGACCTGTGGCTTCTGCAGGGAAGACACCTCTCTCCCTATGTGCCTACCAGTGCCAGCATCTGTGAGTGAGCCCTTCCTTGTCAGATTCTGCCTTCTTCACGTTGCCCAGAATGTCCAACTTGGGCAGAATCCCAATAACTGATCAAGGAGAACAGGTGTCCCGTCAGCTGTCAGCTGTCAGCTGCCAGCAGTGACGTTAGCCAATGGCGCTGGAACCCCAGAGAAGCACCAAAATGGCCTTTAGTGCACTGCCGGAGTCTCCCGCTGAGTGAGACAAGAGTCCTCTGCCTCATGGCCGCTGGCCCTGTTCCGGGTCCCCGTTCAGGGACGTTGCTGACTCCCCATGTGTCTTAGTTACTTTTTACTCATCGCTGAGACAAAATACCTGATGCCCAAAGTTGGGAAAGGAAAGGTTTATTTCTTACAGTTTTTGGAGGTTTCAGTCCATACTCAGTTGGCTCCAAGGCAGGGTGGCATGGCGGGCCGCAGTTCATGGTGGCTGCAAAGAGCAAGGGGGAACCGGCAAGAGAGAGACACACCTTCTTCTTGCCATTACATCACATCCTGGCTCCACCCCTAGGAGGGTGTAGCACTGACACCATCAATCCAAGCACTAGACAATGAACCAGTCACAAATGTACAATGCAAATACATGAGGCCTGGGGCTGCCGACGTAAACCATGACACCATGCATTCTGTGTGCAGGATCTTGTCTCCTGCTTGGGCGGGCCTGTCCTCAGCGGCGTGTGCAGGCGTCTGCTTGCTGACTTTCGACACTGCCGAGGGGGCCTCCCCGACCTGGTGGTGTGGAACTCTGAGAGCCGTCATGCCAAGGTCAGTTGAATGGCAATGGAAAGTCGTATTGTAATTGTATTGGCAGCGGGCTCGGGCCACACTCTAGGCATGTCCCTCATGGTTGTTGGCCCACTTGCATCCCTTGAGAGCACTATGCTCTGGGCTGGGGTTCCCGGCGGCCTCCCCTTGGCCGTGCACCAGGAGGAGGCTGGTTTCAGGGGACTGTGTGAACAAGGCAGAAGGCATGGTCCCCTGTGACTTCACTGTGGAAACAACTGCGTCCCTTGTCAGAACCAGTCACCAGGTGCAGGCCATGCTCAGGAGGATCACACAGGGCAGGGGCTCAAGGAGAATTCAGAGATTGCCCGAGTGAGCGCCCAGCTGTTGCTGTGGGGTACCTCAGTCAGCCCACCCAGCACCCGCCCACTGCCCTTCAGTGGTTGGTTGTCATTGAGGTTTGAGATGTAACATACACACATGTATGAATACCAGTGCGTATTGAATACAAGTCCTTCAGTTGGTTCTGTTTCACTCCCATCTGTGGCTTCTCTTTTTACTTTTAATAGTGTCTTTTGAAGAGTAGAAGTTTTAAATTTTGAGAAAGTTCAACTTCTGGAACTTATTTGTTCTTTAATGGATTATGCTTTTGGCATCAGATACCAGAAATACTCAACCAGGAAACTTAGTCTCAAGATAAAAAAAAAAAAAAAGAATGGACATTGTAGCTCAGTGCGGAAGACCTGGGTTCAGTCTCTAGTACTGCAAAACAAACAAACAAAAACAAAACCCAACAAAAACAAAAACAGCTTGCCTAATCTCAATTCATAAACAATTGTCAAGACATAAAGAGTTCCTGATTTCTTCTTGAAGTTGTATAGTTCTAGATTTTACATTTAGTACTTGTGCTCTGTTTTGAGGTACCTTTTGTGTGTAGTGTGTGCTGTGGACTGAAATGAACTATTTTTGCACGTGGAAATCCAGTCCTAGCACGTTTTGAAAAGACTATGCTTTCTTCACCAAATCACTTTTGCGTGTTTGTCAAAAATCCGCTTGTGTGAATTCTGTTCTTTTCTGTTGATTTGTTTGTATACTGACTTACTAGTTCCAGGAGCTTTTCTTTTTTGTGTTTCAGTGGGTTTTCTACAGAATGCTGTGCTCCCTCTTTCTGGTCTGATGCGTTTCTTTTCTTTGGCCTGCCTGCATGGGCTGGCACCTCGCACAGAGTGTGCACTGAGTGGCAGGACTGGGAATCCTTGCTTGTTCCTGAGCTGGGGAAAGTGCTTCTTAGTCTTATCTTAGTATCAGGTTTCGCAGGTGATTTATAGGTGCCTTTTGTCAGCTTAGATGGAAATAAAGAATTTCTCTTTATTTCCAAGTTTTCTGAGAGTTTTTAAAAATCAGGAATTGATACGAGATTTTTTTCAAGTGCTTTTTAAAAAATCAGCTGCTGTTATGTGATTTTTTTTCTTTAACATACTGCACTTACATTGATTGGCTTTTGAATCTTTAAAAAATTTGATTAAATATTCTGAAAAACCAGTGAAGGCAGTGTTTACTTACATGGTTGTGCACAGTGTGTAATCAGCACGTGTGTGATTCAGAGACAGGCGTGTCAGCAGTCTTAGAAAGTGCTCAGCACGCACCTGGAGCACACAGCAGACACCACTGCCGTGACTGCAGGTGGGAGTTTCCAGACTGGCCTCCCAGCAGGGGCATCAGAACCACCCAGGGGAGTTTAACCCAAAGAAAACTAGAGATTCCGGTACCCAGATCCCAAGTTACGGTTCAGAAAGTTTACGTGAGCTCCTAAGAAAACTTTCCCACACCTCCTGAGGTGATCTGCTCTGTAGGCTGTGAGCCATGAGGCAGAGCACAGTCACTGGTTTGGATGGATCTGCTAGGAAGCAATGATGGTAGAACACTGGACCTTGAAATTCCCCGTAGCATTTCTCCAGTGTGGGCGTGGCAGAGCTGCGGGCTTCCCCCAAGTCATGGTTGGTCATGTTGTCTGCAAGTTCCATCTGCCTGTCACTTTAGCCAGTCACCAAGACACAGAGGGCCCACTGGGCCCAGAAAGCTGGTGAGGAGCCAAAGAATTTCCCACCTAACCGCTCACCTGGGTGGGAGTCTTGGCTGTTCTTACGTAATAGAATAATAGAACTCCAGGCCTCAATATCGAGGCATGATCAGATGTTAATTCTTCAGCTTTGGCTTCCACTTCTCAGTTTGAAGACTGTTCAACTTTTTGCTCCTTCAGAGAGCAATGGGTTGAAATATCTCTACCCTCCTGCTTTTGATAGCTCAGCAGACTGATGCACATAATCTGAGTCAAGGTAAATAAATCCTTTTATCCTGGCTTTTTTGTTTATACCCAGGAACAAAATCCAACATTACAACCTTGAAAGGCTAGCCATCCATCTTTTCAAAGCCCACTGGATTTGCATTTTCTTGATTTGTGTTTTTACTTGCTTCCGGTAGAAAGTGAGCTTTCTCTGGCCAGTGAGTATAACTTTGGAAAATAAGCTTGGGTCTGCTATTTCTTTTAAGAGCATTCAGTCTTTTACCTTCCTGGTGCCTAAAATAAACATGGATTTATCCTGAAGTCTTTTCAGAGCTTTTCAGTGCCTGCTGCTTGGCACTGCCCAGAGGGTGGGACCCGGAGAAGGGTTTGCCTTTGGATGCTGGTTTACTTTCTCAGTGCTGAGGAACCAACCAGGATCTCCTGTGTCCTGGAAAGACCACTCTCTCACTTGATTTTTGAATCTTAAACCTACATTGCATTTACAGATAGACCTCACTTGGTTGTCAGATGTATTCACCTTTTCATATAGTGTTTACCTTTTGGGAAAAGTGTAAAACTAAAAAACAATTTAATCAATACAGGGCAGTTATGTTTCTTCTTGATGGTTTTTATCTATTTCATCTTGATTGAGCTT
>PVJX010001070.1:0-183512 GCA_004027295.1 Dolichotis patagonum | reverse complement strand
TAGCTTGGGGTCACTTCCTCCTTCCGCTGCGACAACTTCCCTTTTCCTTTCCCAGTGGTGCAGAAAAAAGTCCCAATCAGTCCCTTGTGCATCATCAATGCCCACACTAAGCGCCACCCCAGTCAGAGGTTATATGTATATTCCATACCCCATGTTCCAGTCAGAGAATGCCAGGCTGTCTATAGTCATGGACTTCTCTCCATGTCCTTGGAATAAAGGCTACTTTTATTTTACATCTTCTTTCTTATTGCCCTGAAAACCTAACAGCTCCTATCAAAAAGGCAAATGAAAACTGAGGATGTCACCCGGGGCTAGAGCACTTTTCCAGTACGGACAAGACCAGGAGCTTAATGCTCAACCCTACAATAAACAAACAAACCAAAAACACAAATAATTTATGTTGATGACAACTTGAAAAGAAAACTATATTCAGTACTGATGAGAATTTAAACTGGTATGGCCACTTTGATTTTTTTTTTATTTTATTTTGTTTTAGAGAATGGTTTTACAATGTGTTCAAACTGACATTGTGCAAACTATATAGCTCAGTTTCTCCTTGAACTTGTGGTGATTCTTTTACCTCAACTTCCCAAGTGTTGAGATGACAGGTGTGTATCATCACATCCAGCTAGTATGACACTTTTCAAAACAGTAAGTATAGAGGTTTCCTAAAAAAATGCAAACCATGTGTTCCAACAATCCCTCTTCTGGGTTACAGCCAAAAGAATTGAAAATGGCATGTGGAGGTAGGTGTGGTGTCATCCACCTGTAATCCCAGCACTTGAGAGGCTGAGGCAGGAGGTTTGCTGCAAGTTGAAGGCCAATCTTGACTACAAAGTGAGTTCAAGGGCAGTCTGAACTGCATACTGAAACACTGTCTCAAAGAAGACAGAAGAAAAAGAAAGTGATACATGGAAGGGATATGTGTCCTCCTAGGGACATCCAAGTGGTATAGGCAGCTGAGTGAGTTAGTTAGAAATATTACAGGCCATTGAGGGAGTCAGTGCAGAAGACCAGGTATCTTGCAACATTGGAGGAGACAGACTGCTCTGCTGTGAGCCAGACCTCAAGACAAAAGGCAAAACAAATGCAACCACATCCTAAGTGTAAACATCAGGGATTGATATTCTAAATAGGAATCAGCCACACTGAGGAAGCCAGAAGTCATTAACACCACCCCTTCTCAGCTAAGACCCTATTTTGTATTCATGTCCACTTGCTATGTGACTCCCCATTTGATCCCCATTTAATCAATTTTCCCTGAGCAATTACACTTGTAATCTTACTGGTTTACCAGAGTTCTGTCCCACCTCATGCTTGCCTGCCTTGTGAGTTCCCATTTTCCCCCACCTTAGTCCTGCCTCACCCTGTTTTTTTGCTCTATAAAAATTCTGGTAAAGGCAGGGTCCCCAGCAACCCATTCGGACCCCTTCTGTCTCTCTCACTCAGATAGAACCCTTTTTCTCTCAATCAATATAGTGTTCTTAACCTCTGTTGTTCCTAAAATTCATTCTTTGATTTTAGAGAACACGATCTTGTACTAGATATCTAGTAGCTTGGGAATTTCCTTCCCCTATATCCACAGCATTATTCATAATAGTCAATATATGAAAGAAACTTAAAAATCCATCAGTTTGGATGAAGGGATAAAGAAAATGAGGTACAAAGACACAGTGAATATTTTATTGCCTCAAAAAATGCATGCCTGTTGAATGAATGAATGTTATCATTCATGACAATATTAGTGAAACTGAATGACATTGTGCTAAGTAAAATAAGGCAGGCACAGAAGTAGAAAAACTACGTGATCTCACTTATTAGAAGAATCTTTAAAAAATACTCATCTAAGAGAAACCTAGATTAGAAAGATGATTAGTAGAGGGGAGGGACAGAGGTGAGGAAAGGGTAGATGTTGATCAAAAAGGTAACTACTCTGTTAGGAACTTTTCTATTGCTAAGAAAAAACACCAAAGATACACAGGGTAAGTGAGAAGAAGTTTCATCTGGCTCATGGTGTTTTACTCCACTGCCTCCTGGGAAGAGGTATCAGGGGAGAGGGTACAGTCCACCTCACAGAACCAAGAATCAGAGAGCAGAAGAGCCAGGGAGGAGTAGTTCAGGAGCTGACTACAGTACTCAAGGTCCTGCCTGTCCCCATGACCACACCGATTCACCCAGAAGGCTACTTAGCTGACACGCTAGGCATCGCTCCAGCCAAACAAACTGAGGATGACATTAATCACTGTAAGCACAGAATTACAATCAGGCTGGGGGAGTAGTTTTAGTGATCTATTGCCTTACATGATTACAGGCAGTGATCAGGTATTTTAAATTGCTGAGTTGATTTTCAATATTCTCATCACAAAAAAGTTGGTGAAGTGATATGTTAATTAGCTTGATTGAATATTGTCACAATACATACACAGATCAAAATATCACACTTTACCCCAAGAACATACAACATGTATGTGAAAAATGAACTTTAAAATAAATAGATAAAAATGAAGTCCACCTGATTCTTCCCAGGGAATGCTGGACCCAGAATCCCAGTGTAGAAATCTCTTGAAAAGGTAATTATAGCCTAGTTTAGATAGAATAATTTTAACATTACTGAGACTCAAGAGCTCCTCTTATAAAATATTATACATCATTCTCATGCCTTAGTTCTGAGGGACTTGTAAATATTATGTCAAGAGACAAACAAGTTAGTGAAGATTGGGACCTTTGATCACAGCAGTCCATCAGTATAGGGGGCCCAGAATCATCAGTCAGTTCTATTTACCTTAAACTGTTAACAACTACAAGTATTGCACCTGTTTGGCTTAGCTATTTAAAAAACTTTTAATTTTTTTATTTTACAGATAGTAAAATCTATGTCCTGTAATTCTTTCATTCTCTTGAATGGTTTTATACTATTGTGTTATGTTTGATATTATTGTATTTGAAACTATGCTCAACTATAGCAGAGAGAGAGAGAGAGATATTTTGACAGCTACTGTCAATGTCCAGTTGTCTTATTGTAAAGTGTTGTGTTGCTTATGTTGTTCTATTCTGATCTGCTTTGTTCTACCCTCTTTTGTTTTATTCTCTTTAAAATTAAAAAAAAAAAGATAGTAAAATCCAACAGAACAAGATGGAACAACACAAATCAAAACAATGCAGCAAAATTGGTACAGAACTTCAAAGCAGGATACCAGGCAAATGACAATAGCTACCATAATATATCCTGTTATCTTCACAATAGTTATGCGCTCCATCAGATATAGTAAAATCAAACCAAACAAAAAATAGAACCAATCAAAACATAACATTGAATAAAGTAAAACAACTAATCAGAAGAAAGCAAAACAATGAAAACAATATTTGACTTCAAAGACAATATAAAAGGAAATCCCCCATATTTGCTGTATTGTATATGGTCATTCTCCAAAGAAATGCTCAGACTTCTGGCCCCAGCCCTGAAAAATCAACCAAACAATATAAGCATTCAGTTTCTTTGTGTACCTTCTTTCCTATCAAATCAGCCTGTCCTCCAAAACAGTGGGTTGCTTGGGTAGAGAGGAAACAGACAGTGTTTGATTCCTGGCCAGTGCACTGGTAGGCTCCAAGAGGCGCTATCTGACTTTTCTCTCCCTGGAACTCAAAGTTCATGCAGCTTACCAGGAAGGCTGGCTAGCTGATTTCAAGTCCCAGCCTCACTCTATTTCAAATTGATAGAAGTCATACATCTCAAATTCACAGACAACATAATATTGTGTAGTGAAAAACGGAAAGAAACCCTCTAAAACTAACAGTGACAATAGTCAAAACTTTAGCCCAGGCGATTAAGAAAGACAAATAAAAGGTAACAAGATTACTTTGTCATAAAGAAACAGTTTGTACTCTAGGAAACTAAGATGTTTTCTAATAGTATACTACACTGTCGGCTTCCTTCCCCTTTTCTGTTTACGCTGGCCACTCAGGAAGAAAAAGTCATTACAGAAAACAGGGAAGATGTATTTTCCAGGATTAGCGTGCTCTGAGATTTAGTTCCTCTTCCTCTTCCCATTACTTTCAGTCCCTTTCCACCAGATCAGAGAAGCAAATGCTTCTGTCCCTCACTCCTGCCTGTGGTATCCAGTGATGCCATAGCCTAGAAGGAAGAGGAAGACTCTTCCTCCAAGAGGGAGGGAAGGGCTCTCTATTAGCCTAGGAACCAAAGAAACAACTAAAAGTTGTTGCAAATGCTTTCAGAATGTTTATTCCACAGGGAACTTGGGACAGGAGAGAGGTAGCATTGCAGAGGAGCTGGACATGGGGGGGAGATGGGGCAAAAGCTCTGCCAGAGCAAGTAGTTGCCTTCAGGGGACTGCTGGGCTCCTAGGAGTTCTTTGTCAAAACCGACAAAGTAAAACCTCCACTCCAGGAAGAGGAGTGAACCAGACTCAGTGGCTTCCTAGGCGAGGTGCTGCCTCCTTGTCCAAAGTGAGTCCTGCGAATGAGGTGAGTGCTCAGCCCTGGTGAGTCCCCCACAGGGAGAGCTGAGAGAGTCGTGAGGATGGGCTGGACCTTCTGTGATATCAGAGCTGTCCTGGCCCTCTAGTGTGCTTTCCACTGGTTGTATTGCAGGCTGTTCGAATTCCTTCCATGGCACTAATGATGTTGCTCATTGTACTCAAGTCATGCAATGGCTTACTCTCTCTTAGGCAGCCAGTCAGCAGCCTAACTGAGATGATTTATGACTGTAAATAGATATTGCCAAAAGAAAGGATTGAGGTCAAAAGAGAGAAGCTATTTTCTTAGGCTTGAAGCACCTGTGTCATTTGGAGATAAGAAGGAATAGAGAAGGGTTGGGATGAGTGTAACAGTCAAAAAAAAACTTTCTCTTGAAAAAGAATTTGGTGAATATTATCAGGGTTCAAGAAGCATAATTCCTATGGAGAAGGCAGGACTAGTCCCTAGTCTGTGGGAAACCTTGGCGTCAGGGATCATCTCAGTTAGGGGACAGAAGGAGGCTCATGTGTCAGGAAGCCAGATGCCTTTCAGCCTGGACCCACATGCTTTTCCCATTTCTGGTACAGTTCACTTCCCTACTCCTTTACTCTCTAATTTTCAAATTTTATATGTTGGCACCACCCTTAAACAATTGCATGAGTGATCTGAATCCTTTGATCCTAAAATTCCGCAAGCTCTTAATTCTGTATTACCTACACTTCCTCTAACTTTACTGACTGAGCAAAAACCAAAGAATTTTCATTTCTTTTCTGAGAAAGACTTAAACTACAGTTTCTCTGTGGGCATCAACTCAACACAGATCTTAAGGAGCACAGGAATTCCTCAGGTTCACTTCATCTAACTTACTTTTTCTGCAGTTCAAGAAACTGTGGCTTCAGTAAGTGGCAACTGAACCAAGAATACACAGCTGATTCCAGGTGAAACCCAGCTCCCCCCCTCAGTGCACCTTACTCTGTATTACCACTCCAACAAGAAAAGGCCCTGGCCGAGCCTCCTTCTATTTTATTATTTCTACACATCTGCTTCCCCGTTGAATGATGAGGCTGGATGTCTCCAGGTGTAGAATGGTCACCCAGCTTCCTCTGGCCCTCTCTGATGAGATTATGCTGACTCACTCTCGCCATCTGCATTTCCAGGCTGAGCTCCTTAAAAAGAATAATCTGGACCCCAGTGTACCCTAGCAATGGACATTTGATTTATGATGTTAAAAAAAAGTGGAAAGAAAATCTGTGTTACACAGGCTGTCTATAAATTAAAAGTTCATATTATCTCAATAAAAACATCAAAGCTGTACTGCAGGGGAGTAAAGAGTTTGTCCTGTCTACTGGATGTGTGCATTTTACCTTAATTCTTCACTACATCTAAACCGGGTTTCTATGGTTAAGTGAATTAGATGGTTTAATTGATAGAATTTATTGCAAAGGGGCTTCATGTAACATGTGCTATTAACATCATGACCTACGGTACACCTATTTGCACTGTTTCTTGTCCATATATCATTGGACATGATTTACTTAAACGATACAGACTTGCTGCATATACTTAAGAGAGCCTCTCAACTTTCACTTACTGTTTTTACAAGGCACAGTTATATTCATTTGTTCATCTGATCTTACTCAAGATATGCTGAGGTCGCACAGTTTCTATCCATGCATTTCAGAAGAAGACTCTGAGCCTCAGGAACTCACCCATAGCAGGCTAAGGAGGGCGGGGAACTTGGGCACAAATTCCTTGACTTCTCATTCCAGATTTCTCCTGCTCACCATAGCGCAGTTCTCTGTAAGACAGTGCAGCTTCCCTGAGCCCCCCCTCTAAGCTTCCACAGATGCCTCCCTTTCTAGCCAAGTCTACCCAGCGCTCCCCACCCTCCCTCACAGATAGGCATTGTGAAGGATAGAAATGAACACAACCTTGAGCCTTGTTTCAGAGGGATCCAGGAGTATCTGATCCTTGGCGTATCACCCTGCCCCTGATCCCTGGGACTCCTGTTTATAAAATGAAAGAGATAGAATGTTTGGCCTCTATGTTACTTTTAGTTTTCTTCAATTCTGATCACTTTCTGGAGGAACTCCTGGTCCCTGACACCAACCCTGAAAGTGAAGATTGCATCTGCAGTAAGAAGTGGCCTACAGGGGGCAGCAGATCCAATTGAGTAACTTCCTGTACCTACTCAAGGGCAAGGCTCTGTGGGCTGCATGGGCTCCCTGGCAGTACTCAGAGTCCCAGCCGCTGACCCCTCAGTTCTGACCCCACAGGTTAATCTTCGCCCAGGAGAATCCACAGCCAGGGGAGCTCTGGCCACCGAAGAACAGACCTAATGGGAGGCAGCAGGCTCCTGCTCCATGCAGACCTTCTGCTCCCTCCCTCCACGATAGGAATCCAGCCGCTATTTCCAGCCAGGAGAACCATTGAGTAAATTATGCTTTTCAGCCT
The DNA here is from genome assembly GCA_004027295.1 of Dolichotis patagonum. NCBI lineage: Eukaryota > Metazoa > Chordata > Mammalia > Rodentia > Caviidae > Dolichotis > Dolichotis patagonum. Next base: position 176,585 of record PVJX010001070.1, on the reverse strand, counting down.
CTTGAATTTGATTTTGTGGCTCCACCCCAGTTTCTTAATTTGATTTTGTTGCTCCACTCTGGTCTCTTAACAATGATGTACTCCATTTGTATTCTCTTTGGTTCCAGTGGTTTTCAGATGTGCTCTGGTTGGCTTCCCATAGATTTTTATCAAGGACAAATTATTAAAATTTCTTATTTGATTCTGTGGCACCACTGATCTTCAACACACAAATTGTTGACTTTGAAAGGTGTCGTTTCCCAGAGTTTGGCTGAAGTCCTAATGCCTGGTATACTCATACTTAATCTACTAATTATATTTATAAAGCAAGAGATACACATAGAGATAATATTGCTGTTAAGCAAACACATAGAGATAATATTGCTGTTAAGCAAAATGGACTGCCTTTAATTCTGTTTCTAGCAGACCTGTCAGCATGCCGGAAAGGAAAAGAGCTAGTGCAACCCTGAATATAAAAGGACAAACTGGATAATTTGAAATTCAGCGCATTTCTATCACTTCCTGTGCAGTAACAACATGAGTGTCATTGCCTTCCAAATGCTCTCAGACACTTAGGTTTCTATTGTTTAAATATCTGAATAAATGATTGTAGCTCACTGCATTTGGTGCACTACTGTAGTAATTTAATTACAAAACTTCAAATTTAATTAGCAAAGTAATACTATCGCTCATCTTCATACCACTTACCACAATGAACCTTAATTAATGTTTTTGTAATTATTAATTTAATCTTTTTTTCTCTAGTTAAATGACAAGAGTGAGGAACATGGAACCTACGCATTTCTGCGTTTCTGACTCCCAGGCAGGTACCTGAAGCTTAGTTCCATCTCTAGCGCACAGCACATATAAACAAAGTTTGGATCTAAAAGAGTCTTAAGGTCCATTTGCACTGAGGACCAATGAGAAGATTGGAGGACTCCTTTCTAGGGAACGACATATACAGAGTTCTACGGGGAGCATGAAAAGCAACTGCATTCGGGTTTCAGAAAAAACCCTCAGGAACCCAGATAATCCCTGTTGTTCTCATGTGTCTCACTGCCACTGCCACTCCACACTGCAGAACCCTCCCTCCTTTGTTTCCTTTCAGACTTCCCAACTTCCCTAACTTCTTTCCATTAATTCTCTATTTGCTTCTTTTTACCCTTTTGTCTATCATTCTTCCTTCTTTCCCCACCGCTATTTTCCTAGTATCTTCCTTTGGTATTGATAAACGGCATCCTATAGAATTGGGACCATCCAAAGCCCTGGATATCACAGGCACAACATCACGCTACAGAACCTAAGAGTTTAGTGTCAGAGCCAAGTGTCCCTTCCCCACGGTCTTCATTACAATGTCCTCTAATCATCCAGGAGAAAGGATCCCTCCTCAGTGACCCCGTTTCATCTCACATCACAGCTGGGCGATTAACTCAAGACTCCAAAAGTGAGTCCTTCACCTGCCCATTCTGACACTGCTGCCCCCAGCCCAGCAGCCCTGCCCACCTGCTCCATGAGGAGGGACAACGTGACCTGGGTGAGTGAGTTTGTCCTGCTGGGTCTCTCAGATGACAGACAGACACAGGCTGGGCTCTTTGTGCTCTTTGGGGCCACCTACCTGCTGACCCTGCTGGGCAATGGGCTCATCCTCCTCTTGATCGCACTGGACACGCGACTCCACCTGCCCATGTACTTCTTCCTCTGCCACCTCGCAGTTGTGGACATTTGCTACACCTCCAGTGGAGTCCCACAGATGCTGGCACCCTTCCTCCTGGAGAAGAAGACCATCTCTTTTGGCCGATTCGGGACCCAGCTCTTCTCCCTGGCCCTCGGGGGGACCGAGTTTGTGCTGCTGGCTGCCATGGCCTATGACCACCACGTGGCCATCTGTGAGCCCCTGCGTTACATGGCAGTGACGAGCCCCAGGCAACTTCTGGAGCAATGGATTTAAGAGAGAAGCCCTGAAAGTTTCCGGCTGTAGGGGGTAAGAGTAGGTTTATGTCACCCTGGTTATTTTGGCTGTAAGTGTCTTGGTTTGGGGTAGTTCTCATTGGTCAGGGAGTCATCAGGGTTTGGAAGCAAAGTTTTAGCAAAGTTTTGTGGAAGTTGGCAAATTAGGAAGAGCAGTGGAAAACAACCTCCAGAAGAGGGTGACTGAGGGGGTGCTGTGGTCAGGGGTGTCCATGCAGCATCTGGGGTGGGCTGAGGAGATGGGGTGGCATGGATGTGTATGAGATCCAATGACGTCTTCTAGGTTTGCAGCATAAGTTTGGTGAGTCAGTTTAGGCCGCAAGGAGTGAGAGGCACAGGCTGTAAGACACCGGAGTAGAAGAAGCCTGGAGTTTTTCATAAATAGCAGAGCCGCTGCCATGAAATGTGGAGGCGTCTCAGCCACTCCGGGAGAGTGTTACTCAACTGTGTCAAGTGCCAGGCTGCGGGCTGTATTTTTGTGCCGAGAAGCTGAGCTAGGAACCAAAAGCTGAAAGCTGTTTTGGCATTTACATGTAGACAAAAGGTTTATTGTAGTTAGGAGATTGAAAATTCAGAGTTAGAGGCTGATATAAGCAGATTCAAAGTAGGAGACAAAAAGAGGAGGAGAGTAAGGAGCAATTGAGGTCCCCAAAGTGACCTCACAGAGAGGGTGAGCTGGGAGACCAAAGTCTGGCATCTACAGTCAAAAGTAGTTAGCAAACCCCCCGAAAGAAAAGGAGGTCAGATTTTGACTGGGGTGAGGGGATCTGAGAGGTGAGGTCTCGCCGTCTCCTGTGACTCCCTAGGAGCAGGGGAAAGTGAAGTCCAAGGTAGCTGACCTCAGTGTGAAACAACTGGCTTTTGTCTGGAGATCGCATCATTGTTTGGAAAATTAGTAACTTATCAGTGTCTGTTATCTATGGATTCAGAGCAGGGTTGTACCATTAAAATATCAATCACATATTGAACAGGGCAGCTAGGATTTAGGGGAAGAAACAGGAGGTCTTTAGCTGGTGTTTGTCTAAAATGGCACGGGCTGTCACAGAACCCCTGAGAAAGGACAGTTTAAATGAGCTCCAGGGGATTTTCAGTGTTAGAACACAGCCAGGTAAAACTAAAAGGATTTGGGACCTGGAGTCAAGAGATAAATGTATATATCTGAGGTCAAAAATAGTAAAATGAGAGGATCTAGCAATATTGAGGACAGAATGTTGTACGGGTTAAGCACTAAGAGGATTATGGGTAGGGAGACTTTATTGATAGTGTGCAGTTCCTGTGCTATATTATAGAGGCTGTTTGTGCTTTGTTTGTTTGTTTGTTTGTTTATGGCTAGGGGAGAGCTGGTGGGTCTAAGAAGTCTGGGAGTGAGGAGGTTGGAGATAGATTGGGGTTCAGGTCGCTGCATGGCCTGTGGGTTAAGGGGATAATATACCTGTCAGGGAAGGAGACAAAGTCTTTGATAACCTTAATAAGATTGTGATGAGAAGCAGCTTAGTGGTGAATAGGGCCCCACAAGATGGGGTTGAAGTGTTGAGCAGAACCTGAGTCAAAGTGTGTGTAACCTGGGCAGACGATAGCGGTAGGCTAAGGAAAGACTAGTTTAGGCTGGGGAGCTTTGGATAGTAAAGGCAGAAGGCACCTTTGGAAGCACATGTCACCTCATTAATGGCATGGGACATGTGGGAAGCGGTCCAAAGGAACGCCTGAAAATTGTGAAGATTCAAGGCAGAGGCTTGGTACATAGAGTGCTTTAGAGATAGGGCCTTCCGTCCTGTCCCAAAACAGAGATGAGAGAGGGGACCAAAAGTCCTTCATAGTTTTGAAAAGCTATTGTTCTTCTGTGAAAAAAAGAAAGAAAAGAAAAGCAGGGTCATCTTTCTTGCTACCTTTAGACAAATTCTGGCTTCCCTTTCCATGAGGTAAGTCACAGAGACCTCAGAATCGGGCCTAGTCCCTAGTCAGTTGTCAGCAGCAAGTCCCAGTAAACAGGGAAGGGACCTTGGACTTGAACGTTTGACCCTATTCCCAAAGGAATCTGTCCCAGCCCCCCAGCTTTGGGAAGGAAAGGATGTTTTCCTATTTACTTTTCTCTTGTGCTAGTTTTAGTCCCCATTAGTATACATTTTGGTGTGGGGTACCCGGAAGCGAACTCAGAACCTCACCCTTGTTAAGAAAGCTTTGTGTGCCAGAGCTTTATCCCTGCTAGGAGTTCTCCTTAATGTTGTGTTTTATTTATTCTGACAAATCACCAAAGTCAAATGCTTGACAAGGAACAAAATGGTCACCCCTGCAACTGTTTTCAGCTAAGAGGAACATTATGAGGGGCAGTTTTTTGAGTTTGCTGATCATCAGAGGTAGGCTGATTTTTGGTTTAGAGCTGAAACTTGCAATGGGTGATGAGCCCCAAATAGGTTTTCCTAGTAGGAAGGTGATAGCAAAGCCATGAGCGACAACCCAGGGGCACGGAGGTTTGGAGGCAAGAGTCAGCTTGATTCCTGGAGTAGCCCCCACAGGGATCACTCCCACAGAAGTCAGGCCCCATGGCTCAGGGGGAGAGCTTTTCCTGAGATACTAGAGGCAAGAGGACAGAAGCAGAGGGGCTTGTCCTTTGGGGATGGGCTCACATTAAAACGGAAGTCCAGCCTTTACTTGGTTTAGTAATAGCAACTGAAGTAAACTGACAGTTGAAAGTGGCAGTTTCAACCAGCTGGACCTGCCACTATCTTATGTCCTCATGGGTCATTTTCTGTTATAAAATTAGGTGTTGGTTTAAGGCTTGCAATTGAGAATTGTAAATTTGGGAGTACTAAACTGGAGCAGATGGCTGTGCATACATGCATCCAAGAGAATGAGTCAGGAATAAACATCAGTAGCCAATTTTACCATGAAGGTTTTGAGAGCCGGACCCATACTCTTCCATGGGAATGTTTATTGTGCAGTTGTGGCTGCCTCAGTGTCTTGAATAAATGAAAAACACTTACTTTTCATGGACATTTTGACTTTGGGGAAGAGCCATAAGGTACACTGTGGCAAATCTGCTAAATAAGGCTGCTGAACACACCATCGTGCTTTTACGTGCCTGCGTCTCTGTGGAAAGGCATCCAGCGCAGAGTTCACTGCGGTATTGTCATCGTACTTTGTGAGGCCACTCAGCAGAGGCCTGTCCACAGCTGCTTCAGAAAACAGCTGCTTCAAAAACGACTGATGGTCCAAAACGCCTCCTCCTACCAGAAGCTTTTTCTACTTCAAAAGCTCCCTCAGATTTAACCATTTCTAGTTCTGCTTCCAACAATCCTCACCCAGGAAACAAATGCGAGCACGTCCCTCTGCTAATCCTAGCATTTGGGGGGACACTCACAGCACTATTTTCTGACCATTTTTGAGCCTTCCAAGAGGAATCAATGAGCTGCAGTGCCTGGCAGTGAGCTCACAGGGTCAGGAGGTGAGGTCAGGAGACACCCAGGGACCTGCCTAAGTCACAGCCTGAAGCTGCTCTTTAGAAAATCAAACACTCACTTCTTCTCAGAACTCAGCACAACACAGACAGAAGCCACCTCTGATAAGAAAAGGTCATTTATTGGGAATCAGTAGATGTCTCGGACCTTAGCCCAGGTCTTGTAACCTGCTTGTATGAAAAAGAACAGGTTTGCTAAGCAAAGACTTTTCCCCAGGACGGACATGGGAAGCATTGTATGACTGGTCCGGGAGCATAGATCTCTGCAGGGCACAGTGCCTGGGGCAGTGAACAGGGGGCTCTGAGGCTCCAGCCACCGTGGGCCTCCGGTGGAAGTGACCCTTTAATGGCTCTGTCTCCTGGGCAGGGAAGGCAGGATTCTTTCCGTGTCTCTGCTCAGGCTTTGATTGGTCACATGGCTGGGGCACTGTGGCCTGGCCTGCGGACCACAGGCCATATTGCTCAGCATTCTCTTTTGCTGTGTAGAGGAAGCATTCTTGTGGCAGGAAGACCACCTATCTGCCTGGGGTTCCCCTTTCTGCAAATTTTCTTTTGAGGCAGAAAATTCATTGTGTAGCCTCATTTTCTCCTTTACGGTCCCTCTAACAGTGGTCATGAGCACCAGGGTTTCCACCCTCCCTCTGTCCCTAAAGACTCTGCCTTTTGTGCCTGACTCTCGAATTTGGGTCACAGTTGCTGGGGGCTTGGTTTTCTGCAGGGACTAGGCCGCCCCTCTGTGATTCTTGAGCAGTATGTTCTGCAGCGTGTTCCTGACTCGGTTCCCAATGGTGGCTTCTGAAGGTGACATTTTCTTCTCTGCCTGGAGCGGAGCCTTGCGCCCTGTGCTGTCTCTTACTTCCCTGACCTGAGAAGGGGGCGTCAGCCCTCCAAGCCCCCTTCTTCCTACACATCGCTCTTCCTGTCCTCCTGGTTTGGGCCTCTCAAAGCTCCCCCTCTTCTCAGGTGGAGCAAACATGTGGCTCTTGCTCACCCTGGGCTCTTGGGATTTGGGCATCCTGGGATCCCTCTGTTCCTGTCCCACCCTGTCCCTCACTGGGAGGTCACAGATCCCTCGGGAAGGTGATGGGTGACTAGTGATCACCTTACTGGGGCTCACAAAGCCCTGTCCACTCTCAGGTAGACCAAACATGCTGCTCTTGATCTCCTGTGGATCCTGGAGTTTTGAGATCCTGGGCTCCTTTTGAACCTGACTCATTCTGTCCAACATTAAGAGGCTGAGTATCCCCTGGGAAGGTGATGTGCTGCTAGTGGACACTCCTTGGGTGTTGCCTAGACGGGCCTGAGCAGCCAGGATGTCTTTGGTGAGGGGCATCTCTGAGGCAGAGTCTTGAAGGACCTCGCCAGTGGCAAAGTCTTGCAGGAGGACTCTGGTGGCCGAATCCTCAGTCTTCTTTTTTGACGCTGCCTGTATATCCAAAGAGGAGTCTCCTGACTCCTGCAAAGTACAAATACTGGGGGAGGGGAGGGTTTTATTGGATCCCAGAGACTTTAAAATCCTCGGACTCATGTTAAAATTTGGGGAGGGTGACATCACGCTGGCTCCCTTGGTAACTGCCCACTCCAAGGGTTTCTTCACCTCAGTCTCCGAGGTCTTCTGGATGTCTCTGACCCTTGACCATGGAGATCCTACATTCATCTCCCCTGTCAACACTTGATGGGAGGGGTCTCCAGAGACCACACCTCCTCTCTCCTGTGGATATCTGTCCATTACTGAGATTGGTCGTGGACCAGCGCTGCCTCTTCCTGGCCTTGAGACAGAATCAGGACACCGGGCTCTTCTCTCAACGCAGTACATGTGGGGCTGAGCCATCAGGCTGGCCTCCCGTCCAGTTGGTGCAGCTTCTGAGGGCCCATGGTCATCAACAGATGGACTCTTCACTGGGGATTTGAATGAGCGACCAGTGACAGGACCCTGCATTTTGAGAACTGGCATGGTTGCTCTCACCTCCTCTCTTGGAATTCTTTGAGATGGTTCTCCCTGCAAATTGACATCCTGGTGGGTGGAGTCAGCCTTGGAGCTATGGGAGGCTGAGGAGGAAGAGGCAGGCTGTGCAAGCAATGAGGTGTGAGCTTTTTTCAGTCTCAAAATGACCCTGATGACCTTGAAGGCCAGGCCCCACCTGTGTCTCACACAGAACCTTTTCAGATGTGCTTCCAGCCTCTGCTGAGTCCCAGCATCAAGGACAGAGAGGTCCTGGGTGTTCCTGCCATACTGCTGGCCCCACAAGGATGGTTCATTCCCAGTTTTCATGGGGATGTTTGAGTTTCCAGGACGGTCACAGGCATTGTCCACAGTAAGGGTGGAATGATCAGTGTCCACAGGAATTCCTCCCTCTGTGTGCTCAACCTTCCCACCTCGACAGATGCTCTTTGTCTTTTAGGTCCTTGTCTGGACTGCTTGCGGGAACATTGTCTGAATCACTTCTAAAGAGTGTTGACTCCTTCCTCAGTGATGCTGGACCACAGAAGGACTCTAGTTCATTCACCAGTGAGATTTCTGCATCCTTGGATAGGTCTTGTGGGGCCCTCTCCAGGTCATTGCTTGAGTGTTTCCCTACCTGGGATATTTCTGAGAAGACTGACATGGTCATTTGTATAACCTCACTGCTTTTCTCTGAAATCACTGAAGTCTTGGAAGGTCCATAATTTTCTTTTGTCAGACTTGTTCCTGGGCCTTTTTCCCTGTCAAGAGACAGTGGAACCTTCTGGGACAACCCAGACATCAATCTTTTTTGAAGATGTTCCTCCAGTTGTTCCCAGATCTTACAGTAGATAATGTCCACTGGGAGCTTGCCAGGGGACTTGTGTTCCTCGATGGCCCCATGTTTGTCAGCAGGCTGGCTAAAAACTCTCAGATTTTTTAACCACAGGAGGAAAACCTCTGTTTTCTTCTGCGTCCTTTAAAAATTTGCATTGTAGGTGTTGAACAGTACATGATATAGGACATTGCTTCCCGTTCTGATCTTTAAGACTAGAAACTTTCTGGGCCCTGGATTGAGGTGAATGGCAAGGAACAACTGGGAGAGATGGAATGTGCTGCAGGGTCTGCTTCTGAGACACAGATGGGGGCTGGGATGAAGGCAGGGCTGGAGCGAATGTGTGGGGCTGGGCCACATGGTGGACCAAGGGCCGAGGGGGAAGGAGTTGTGGAGAAACATTGGATTGAATTTGTGCTGGGACATAATTACAGAGTCCATTGAATAAAATGGTGGAAAACTGTAGTGAGGCATCAGGCACTCTGGTGTTATCCACCAGGGACTCACTGTGTAGAACTGGGAGACCCCAGAAGAGCAGGCTCCCTTTTTGTTGCATGTGGTCCCCCTCAAAGATCTTTGGGTAGGGGAACTGTGGGAAAGCAGGAAGCTGGTCTGCTTCTTCTTTTGTTTTCCAGAAAGGTCTCAGGGTGAGAGGGTCCTGATCTTTGCCCAGGGACTTTAACACATTCCCCAGAGAATAGTGGGGGCTGTCTTGCCCCTCCCCTTTAGAGTTCTTACAAATCTTCAGTTGAACTTTCTTGCTGATGAGTATTTCCAGCACCTTCTGGACATCAGGATTGAGGAAATGGAAACTACCATTCTCTACCTGTGTGGGGGTGGTGTCTGCCAGGAATGAGGCCGCTGGTGTATGGGGGATAAGGTGACCTCCCTGGACCTCACTGTTGGATAAGCTGGAGTGGCACAAGGGTCCAGGAGGCTCCCGACACTCGGCGAGGGCTGAGATGGCACAGCCTGAGTGACCAAGAAGTGAAATTGCTGGGACAGGGGAAGGCAACGAGCGGTGGTTGGGTGGAGAGGAGCTCTGTGGGACGGTCCTCAGTGGGAGAGGTGACGAATCCTGCTGAGGAAGAGCCAGGACGGGGTCTGGCAGAGGTGGTGGGGAGGCGATGGGACCAGGAGTATGCAATGGGGAAGAGGAGAGTGAAGATGGCTGGGGTGAAAGGCATCCTGGAGGAACTGAAGGCCTTGGTGGTGAAGAGGCCCTCAGGGGTGACTGTGACCCAGGAGACACCGGGAAATTCTCCAGACCTGGTGACAAGGTAGAGGTCGGAGGAGTGAGGTACTCAGTTGAAGAAGCCTGGGAAACCAGGGAGGATGAAGGGGTGACAAACATGTCCTCCAAAGGCTGCCTACTTGCTCTGTCAGCTCTAGCAGATAACGGTTGGCACGTCTCACCAGGGGCATCTTCTCTCAGGAATTCATTAAATCTGCTGCCATGTAGGAGTTTCCCCAGGTGCCTGAAGAAGACAAGAGGCACAAGCTATAGACAGGAGCAGATGGGAGTGGAAGGTCAGGCAGGCTGTGAAGGGAAGACCACTGCTGTCTAGGGCCTCTCCAGGGCCCCACATCCTGACTCTACAAAGGCCTGCACCCAGGGTTTTAGGCACACCCCACTACAACTTGTAGTGCTCCCACCATACCCCAAGCTCAGCCCAGGCCATATCCGAGCCCCTGGTAAGAAGACACAGAGAGAAGTGGAAAGTTTCTCACCTATGCAGAAGTGAAGACCGGTCATTAAACTCTTCTGGTTCTTCGCACAAGTCTCTGCGGCCTAGAAAAGGATGGTGGGAAGGGTTATAGTGGAGATGAGAGAACATTGAAGGGAATATCTCTTTGGAGAAAAATGAGGAACTCAAGTGTGGAATCTATGCATCACTGTCCAAACGAGTGACAGTGACACCAAGTCACACAGAGAGGCAGCACCTAGTCATTTACCAGGTGCCTCCATCTCCACTAACCTCCAGGTCCTTCAAACCTTCCTGTGGAGGAGAAAGGAAAGATCATCTCAATGAGGGATGTGTCATGGTGAAGTGAAGCAGTTCTCCACAGTTGTAGGAAGAGGTCACACCAGGAAATTCCGGCAGCACTGCTCCGCTGAGACACACTCCACCTCTCCTGGACACCACCCGTCCCCAAGTCTGTCACAGCTTTGTTCCAAGCACAGAGCCTGGGAAATGTCCTCAGCTCTGCTTCTCTTCCCAGGAGGCAGCCACCCTCCCCTGCCTCCCCAGCTGCCATCCTCGGAGAGGGAGACTCTAGTTGCCCAGGGACAAGCAAGGTCAAGGCACCTCTGGGTGGAAGAAGGAAACCTCACCTCTCAGAGTGCAGCTCCTTTTTTGGATCCTACTCCAATCCTTCATCACCATGTGGTACTGAGAGACAGAAAGAAAGGCGGGCTTGAGTCCAGTGCTCTCTCTCCTCCTCCTCCTAGACAATGCTACTGATGTCCCTGAATAAGGCAACTTTCTAATTTAGCAAATGAAATTCATTCTTAAGGTGGAATTTGTTTTCCTACCTTGGAAAGCGCAGATTTTCTAAGCGAGCTCTGCCATGCTGTCTTTTCACAGCACAGGAGTTCTGCTCAGAAATCAGAGGTGTCTACAGGCACAGCTCAACTGCCAAGTGGAATCTGCTTGCCAAGGACAGAGGTGACTCTAGGCTGCACTTTGAAACTCTTAGGGGCTCAGCACTGCCCATGGGTCAGCACAGGACACAGGCAAGACTTGGCCAGAGGAACCTGCTCCAAGAAGGGGTTCTGGGAACCAGTGCTGTGGCTCTGTCCTACTGCAGAGGTCTCCTGCTCTCTTGGAATCTGGTCCTTGGGCACTGAAATACAGTTCAGTGTCTGATTTAAAAAGAAAGCAAAAAAGAAGAAAAGAAAAAAAAAGAAATCCTGCCTCAAAAAAGAAAAGTAAATAAATGAATAAGCAGAGAATGATGTTCTAATCTTTCCTGAGACTTTTTACCTCATTTGTCTCCCCTTCATTCAGAAAAATAGTAGAAAGAAGAGTAGAAAAAAGAGAATTGTTCTTTGTTGCACGCGGCCTGAGGACCTCTTACCTTTCCGGAACTTTTCTTCTTCCTCAGTGGTGGTGGTAATGTTGGTATCTATGGACTGTCCTGGAGGAGGGGCAGTAACAGGAGGAAGACCGCCAGTCCACCCGCAAAGGCGAGGATCACATCCACCGCCCAGGAGGTGGAGCTGAGGTTTAGCCATGTGGCACAAACGCTGTTAAGAAGAGAGACAAGATTCTCTAACATCTGAATCGCACAGTAGCTCTCAGGCAACTGAGCCCTCAGATTTTCCTGCAGACCAGAAAGGAGGGCTGCAGGCCTAGGTCACAGAGCTCTACTATCCCTGTCACAAAGCACCCTCCAGTGGGCAGGGGAGGGGTGACAGGAACCTGAGGCTCAGCCACAGCCCCTCCCCCACCATGCAATGTGGAAGCCCCACCCCAACCTCCTGAGCCTCCCAGGTCCCTCCTGCCAGCTTCCCCTTCTCAACCTGCCAAAGGCAAAGCTTAATCTGTCTGGAATTCTGCCCCTCTCTTTCAGCTGCTTCCTTAGAAACCTCTGCCTGAGCTCCATCAGTTTCCTGATTGCTGAAAAGTTTTAGTTTTCTTTGGAATTTTTAAATTTTATTTTAAAGAAATAATACAATAAAAACTATAATACAGAATTTCAAAACAAGATGATAGAAAATTAATAATGGTCAATATATTGCATATTTTTATCCTCAGTGTATTTATTCAGATTAAAAAACTCACGCCTAAAAATTGATCAAATAATATAAGCAGAAATCTTTCTTGTCAATGAACTAAAAGAAATTAGTGTAGTGATCTTAGCTATCTTTTATGTGTATATATATTTTTTTTTCTTTTCCGCTTTCCTCCATTCCAACTGTTCTTTTTTTGGAGGATTCTTCCCCTTTCACGATATGCTTTGCACATTTTGGATATTGTTGATTCTTTGAGTGTCTTACACTAGGAAGACAATATGATGTTTACACATGCACACATCTGATTTAGCTCACCTGTCAGTATGGCCTCTAGTTGCATCCATTTACCTATGAAATCCTCAATTTTATCCTTCTTTATAGCTGAGCAGTACACCTTGTATAAAAATACCACATCTTTTTAGTCCATTCTGCTGTTGATGGACACTTGGGTTGTTTCTAAGGTTTAGGTACGAAAAACCATGCTGTTATAAACATGGGTGCACATACATCGCTGGGGTATGACCTTTTTAATTATTCTAGTTAAACCCAGAAGGGAACCAGGATTCAATGGGACACCTAATCCTAGCTTTGGGGGGGAATCTCCACACTGGTTACATTAGTAGTTCTACCAGTCTACATTCCTTCCCACCAACAATGGAGAAGGGTTTCATTTTTTCCCCACATCCTTGCCAGCATTTGTTACTGGTTGATTTCTTGAGGATTGGCCTTCTTTCTAGAATGAGATAGAATCTCAGTATTATCTTAATTTGTATTTCTTGAAGGACCAATGATGTTGAACTGTTTTTCATATATGTATTTGCCATTTGTATTTCTTCATCTCAGAAGTATGTTTTCATCTCAAATGTCCATTTTTGAATTGGATCATTTAATTTGGCAACCTGATTTTTTTCAGTTCTTGATCCAGTCTAAATAAAAGTTTTTTGTCTGAGGGGAACTTGGCTAATGTTTTCCCCACTGTGTGGGTTATCTCTTCACTCTGCTGGTGATTTCTTTTGATGTGCAAAAACTTTTTTAAAAGATCAGATCCCAGGCAATGATTCTTTGAATTACCTCCCATCCAGTTTGGGTTTTGTTCATGAACTCTCTGCCTACAACTATGTTTTCCAGATTTCCACCTACATATTCTTCCAATAGATTTAGTGTTTGTGTTTTAGTATTTAGATCTTTGCTTCATTTTGACTTTAGTTTAGTGTGTTGTGATGGACATGGGTCTCACATTAGTCTTCAGCATGTGAAATGCCACTTTTCCCAGCATAATTTATTAAACAGGCTACTTTTATTCCAGTGAAAAGCTTTGGCCTCTTTATCAAAGATAGGGTGGCTGAGTGTGTCTGTATCTTCTAAGCTGTTCCATTAATCAACATGTCTGATTTTTTTTTAGTTTGTTTTTCATGCTGATTTTATCAGAGTCGCTTTGTAGTATAATGTTAAATCATTGATTGTGATTCCTCTGCCTTTTTTTATTGTCTAGGATTGCCTTTTGCTATTCTAGGCCTCTTCTGTTTCCAAATGAATTTTTAAAATGTTCTCCCTACATATATGAGGTATGCGCATGGTACTTTGATTTGAATTGTATAAGAGTTTTGGAATTATGGCCATTTTCACAATGTTGATTTTTTTCTATCCATGAGCAAGGGATATCTTTCTATTTTCTGAATTTCTCTTCAATCTCCTTTCTTGGAGTTCTATAATTTTCAATGTATAGATCTTTTATTTCCTTTTTAAAGCTTTATTCCTAAGTATTCCATCTTTTTAGATGTTATTTTGAAGTATGGCTTCCCTAATTTCTCTCTCAGTGAGTTTGTTGTTTTTCTATAGGAATGCTATTGAATTTTTAGTGTTGACTTTGTATCCAGCTATGCTACTGAATTGGCTTAGTAAATCCAGAAATCTTTTGGCGTAGTTTTTGGGGTCTTCTACACAGAGTATCATGTCATCTGTGAATAATCATAATTTAACTTCTTCTTTTTGTATTTTCATTCCTTTTATTTCTTTCTCTTGTCTAATTTCTCTTGCTAATGTTTCCAGAATTATATTAAATAGGAGTGGTGATACTGGACATCCTTGTCTTGTTCCTGAGGTTAGAATGAAAGCTTTCAGCTTTTGTCCATTTAGTATAATGTTGGCTGTTGGTTTGTCATGGAAAGCTTTTATCAAATTGAGGTACAGACCAGCTATTCCTATTTTCTCTAGGGTTTTTATCTCAAACAATTGTTGGAATTTATCAAAAGGGGGTTTTTTGTGCATCTATTGAGATGACCACATGATTTTTGTCTTTGGTTCGGTTGATATGGTGTATTATGTTTATTGATTTGCATGTGTTGAACCATCCCTGCATTCCTGGAATGAATCCTACTTAGTCATAATGTGTGATCTTCTTGATGATTTGCTTCTATTTGCTAGTACTTTATTAAAGATTTTTGCATCTATGTTCATTCAGGATATTGGTCTGTAGTCCTCTCTTTTCATTGGGTCTTTCTCTCTCTCTCTCTCTCTCTCTCTCTCTCTCTCTCTCTCTCTCTCTCTCTCTCTCTCTCAGTGTAATACTTATGTCTAGAAATGAGTTAAACAGTAGTGTTTCTCTTTAAATTTCATTAAAATTTTGAGGAATTGGCATTAAATCTTTTCTAAATTTCTTGTAGAATTCAGCAGTGATTTGATTAGGACATGAGCATTTTGTTATTTTGTTGTTGGTAAGTTTTTATTATATTTTCAACAACAGTGACTTATATTGGGTTATTCAGAACTTTTATGCATTCTTGATTCAGCTTTGCTAAGTCATTCGTTTCTGAAAATCTCCCCATTTCTTCCATGTTTTCCATCCTGTAAAAGTATGGATTTTTCATAGTAGTTATTGATGATCCTCTGATAGCTACCAGATCTGTAGTATTTCACTTTTGTATTTCCTTCTTGTATAAATTTGAATTTTTTCTTTCCTTTTGTTGATAAGTTTGTACGGGGGTTTATAAATTTTATTATTGCAGAGAACCAACCCTTCAGTTCATTAATTGTTTAAATTGCTTTCTTAGTCTCAATTGCATTGATTTCTGATCTGATATTTATAATTTTCTCCCTTGCATGAGCTTTGCACTTGACTTACTCTTCATTTTTTAGAAACACGAGGTGCAACATTGGGTTATTTCTGTTCATTCTGTTTTCCAGATGTGAGAATACACCACTCTAAATTTTCCTATTAGGACTCCTTTCATGCATTCCATAAGTTATGGTAAGTTGTATTTTCATTTTCATTTGACTTCTTTAATTTCATTTTTGACCCACTGATTGTTTGGGAAAGCATTATTTAATTGCCATGTGTTTATGGAGGTTTTGCAGTTTCTTTTGTCATTCATTTCCAATTTGATTGCACTGTGGTCAGATAATATGCATGGGAAAATTTAAATTCTTTTGCATTTACTTAAGCATGTTTTATGGGCTACTATATGGTCTATTTTAGAGAATGTCCTGTGTGCAGCTGAGATGAATGTGAATTCTGATGTCACTGGGTGGAACACTCTAAACACCTACTAAGTTCATTTGTTCACAGATGCAGTTCAGTTCCTACTTTGTTTGTGTTTTTGCTTTTGTGTTTCTGTTTTTGTTTTGCAGATTTTTTTGTCTAGGTGATCTCTCACTTTGTGACAATGGATATGAAGGTCTCGCATTACAACTGTGTTACTGCTTCTCTTATTTTTCATGTCTATTAATATTTGTCTTATAGAGTTTAGTGCTTCTTTATTTGGTACATATATTAATGATTGTTATCTCTTTGTCTTCAATTGTTCCCCTAGCAAGTATGTAGTGACCTTCTTTATCTCTTTTAATTATTTATGGTTTGAAGTTCACATTGCCTGCAAACAGAATAGCTAGCCCTGCTTTTTCCTGCATTCCCATGGTGTGGAGTGTTGTTTTCCCTCAGTCTATGAATCTCCTGTTGAGTTGAATATGTTTCTTGCATACAGCATATTTCTGGTCCTTACTTCTTGATCCATTCTGCCAGTCTGTTTCTTTGGACTGGTGAATTGAATCCATTTACATTGATTGGATATAACTGATACATATTGGTTTGTCAGTATCTTGTTAGTTTCCTGTCTGTTGCTTTCTTACTTTTTCCATTTCATTGATTTTCTTGCTTGGTGGTCTCTTTCTGTGGTTATTCTTTGAATTGAGATCATTTTTCTCCGTCTATAATAGCTTTCAGTACCCTTTGTAGTATATTTTTGGTGGTCATGAATTTCTTCAGCTGTTCTTTTCATAAAAGTATCTTAATTCTCCATTAATTTTGAAAGACAGTTTGGCAGGATACATAAGTCTGAGTTGGAAGGTGTTTTTTTTTTTTCGGGACTTGAAATGTAGCACTCCAAGCTGTTCTTGACTTGATGGTTTGTGTAGAAAAGTTTGCTGTGATTCTGATGGGTTTTCCTTTATAGGTGATCTGTTTCTTTTCTCTAACAGCCCTAAATATTCTGTTCTTGTGCTGAGCTTCTGGGATCTTTATCATTATATGCCTGAGTATAGATTTACACTGATTATGACTAAGTGGTGTTAAATATGCCTCACTCATGTCAATGTCAGATTCTTTTCCCATGCTTGGAAAATTTCCTGTTATTACTTCTGAAAGTATTTTTTTAATGTCATTTGCGCTGACTCCTGCTGTTTTATTATCGACATCTATTAATGTTATATTAATTTTGTTTGCATCATGTTGCAGCTGTTGAATTGTTGTTTCCTGATATTTTGTAGTTTTCAAGATATTTTCCTTTCATGATCAATAGCCACAATCCTGTCTTCAAGGTCTGAAAGTCTGTCTTCAGTTTTCCTCAAGTGTTTTTACCAACTTACAATGAAAATTTTAAATTTCCTAAATGAAGTGGTTTTGTGAACAATGTAGGGATCCAAGCAGCCAAACTGATAAATTTGGGATTTTACTTAGCTGAGCTCAGTGACCACCCATGGACGCCTGTATCAGATTCTAAATGAGTGGCACTGAACTGGAAAGTTACAGTGCTTTTAAAATAGAAAACCACAAAAAGGACATCCTGTTGGAAACAATTTAGCTAGAATCTTACATTAACTTTTGGTTGGCACTGTAGCATGCTTCCTTGTTGAACAGATTAATTTTTCTCTTGTGGGTGCAGCTGATTCTGCTTTTCTCATGGGACTTAAATCATGAGTAATTTTTTATTCTTTTGGTCAAGTACAGGGCACAAGATGGTACTAGTTATGCCAAGCTACAACATTCACCAGTGGTTTTAGTACATTATTGAAATCTTTGATTCCTGGTCATCATTTTAAAAGTTATCTTTCTCGTCTACATTTTGTTAATTCTTGTATTGGGAATGTATAACAATTAATTTAATAGATTGGACTTAGCTTTGCATATAATGCATTAAACATTTTATAAGTCAGAGGCCAATACCAGTGATCAGCAAGAGGAAAACTGGGGGTCCTGCAAGAGCCAAGTGTAGGGTGGTCAGCCACATGGTGGTGGAGAACAAATTCTCATATCAACTCTGTTGACCATGTCTCTCATTTTCCCTACCAGCGAGGTACTTTCTGAGCTAAGATTGTCCTTAATAACTCCTTAATAAAAAGATTAAGCCCATATGTATCCTACCTCCCTCTCCAGAATCCCAGTACCCTTGGGGAAGAACATGAGTTGAGATACAGAGACAGGGTTAGGTCCAGTGAAGACAGCCAGATGAGTGAAAGGGGTGAGGCCATTTGTACAGGCCAACCAAGTTCCCAGCAAGGAGACTAAATGTTGATAGGGGATAAGAGACGTTTTGTACATACACAGTTGAATTACAATTGATTTAAAATGGGGAGTGCTTTAAGGGGAAATTTACAGACTGAATACAAAGTCCAGAGCCCTGAATGTTTCCCAAAGTGAGGGACTTAGGTCCCTGTCCCTACCACCATGAAGATCCAGAATCAAGGTTTGAGGTGTTTACCAACTGGGTTTGATTTTTGGTCCCAATAGTTACCCACTTATTAGCTATACATATAAACAGACTTAGGGTCTGCATCTTTGGCATTTTAATTTTAAAGGGTCAGAAGACTTAGTCCACTTAGCTGGAGTCTCTGGTCTTCTGGGCTTGAAGTGGAAGTGATGAAGCCAATGGCTCTTTCTGGAAACCTTGATGGTTGTGGGATAGGGTCCTTTTTGTTGATGTAGATTTGATCACCTGTTTGGGCTGCTAGGGAGGAATCAAGCTTTTTAGGAATGGTCTGGTGGCCCCAGAACAAGTGGAGGATCAAGTGGAGAAGGGGCTGGAGAACCTGTAAGTACTTAACAAGTTCCACACTAGTGAGAGCAGCCAATTTCTCATTTTGAATATGGATGATTCAAGGGGCAGTTTGCCATACATGGCCTCAAAAGAGATAATGCCCTGGAGATACATGGTACATCACACATACAGAAGGACAAAAGGAAGGAGATTTCCACAGTCTCAAGACCCAGATTTGATACAGTTTTCTTTATGGTTCTGTTTATTCTCTCTACTGGCCTGAGGCCGGTAGGCACAATGTCATTTCCAAATGATTTCTAAACCTGCAGCTAAATTTTGAGTAATTTGAGCTATGAAAGTTGCATCATTGTTGGGCCTCAGGAAGGTGGGCAAACCAAACTGAGGCATTATCTCATAGCGTAGTTTCTTAGCTATGATGAGAGCTGATTCAGTCCCAGGGGTGAATCCTTCAGTCCACCCGATGAATGTGTCTACAAGAACCTAGAAATATTTATATCCCCATCTTCATGGGTGCATTTTGGCAAAGTCTGTCTCCAGGAATAAGTGCCCATTATCTCTTTCAAACATCAGTGGGAGCCATCTTAGGTTTCAATTGAAAACATTGTGGGCATTTTTGGCTGACAACTTTAGTCAGATGAGATAGCTTGATCAATTTGGTTTTCCCCAAGTACGTGGTCCAGTGGATCTCCTAGATGACCTGGGGGTCTAATGATTCTGGGATGAGCATTTTCCCCATCTAGCAAGGTCTTCCAGCCTTCCAGAGAGAGCTGGGCTTCTAGGTTCTTGGCTGGTCTCAAGTCTGAATCTGAACAGGATGACTTGGGTAGCATGGGTTGTGGGAGAGCTGTGAGGAGCAATATAGACCCCACTGGCTTTAGTGCCACCTCTTTGGCTGTCTTATCAGTGAGGGCATTTCAATGAGCTATTGGGGTGTCTTCTTGCTGGTGCCTGAAACAGTGCATTATGGCAAACTTTTGGGGAAACTAAATGGCAGCCAAGAGGTCTAAGTTCTTGAGAGCATTCTTGATGTTTCTTCCTGCTGAGGTTAATAGTCCTCTTTCCTGGTAAGTGGCTGCATGAACATGGATGGTGACAAAAGCATACTGACTATCTTTCTCCATCTTAGAGTTTGAGTAAGGGCTATCAGTTCTGCCTGCTTATCTGAAGTTCCTAAACCTCAAGCTTGGGCCCACATTACCTCAGTTTTGGTGGTCACCATAGCTCCTGCCACTCAAGTATCTTGGTGGAGGTAACTACAGTCATCTGTGAAAAGGATGGCTTTGAGCTGGGCAAGTGGGACTATAGTTAGGTCATCTCACAAGCTTGAGACCGAGTCAATAACGTCCACATAATATATCAGAATTGAGGGATCATCATCTGGCAGGAGGGTAACTGGATTGAGGGCAGAGGTAGACAGGAACTTGATGTGCTCAGTATTCAGTAGAAGGGCTTTTTACTGGACAATGAGAGTGTTGGAAAGCCATCTATTGGGAAGTGACTGCAATAGTGTCTCCACAGCATGTGGGGCCACTATCTGGAGTCTCTGGGGAAAGTCAACTTAGAGGTTTCTGTGGTGAGTATCGCAAGGCTGCAATTGTCCGTAGGTAATTTAGTTACCCAGTAGCCATGGTGTCTAATCTCCAGGAGAGATAGGTGACAGGCTTCTTCCAGGTTCCTAGGTAATGGGTTAAGACCCCTTTTGTGATCCCATGATTCTCAGCCTCGTGCAATTGGAAAGGCTTGGCTAAGTCAGGGAGAGCAAGGGCTGGAGCATTTACGAGCACCTGTTTTAAATCACTGAAGTCTTGTTGCTAACTCAGTCCAGGTTAAAAGTCCAGATGGGTCCTGTCCAGTAGAGATGTAGAGTGGTTGAGCCATGTGGCAAAGCCCAGGTTCCACAACCAGCAGTAGCCCAAAGCACCTAGAAATTCTCTAACTTGACGTTTAGTCTTTGGGGAAAAAATTTTTAAAATGTTCAAGTCCCATGGACCTTCTTGGTTGTGGAACCTTTTGGGTTATCTCCACTAACTATGAGAGTGCCTTACCTTTGAATCCTTCTAGCCTTTAAAGATTTTTTCTAATATTTGTGGCCAACTGAGAGACACCTGCTGTATTTAGGGTATGTTTATTCTCAAGTGCCTCTGGATCAATAGGTGTATAAATATGATACGCCTCTAGGAGGCACTCCAAGAATGCAGATGGAGCCTCTTCAGGTCCCTAACTTACCTCTGCTTTGATAGATTAGTTGGTTTCTGAGCAGCTGTTTTTAAACACACAAAAGAGTCTGGCAAAACCCTATGTGAGCATCCTTAACTTAGATAGGGGGAGTGAGTGGAAACATGAGGTCCAAATGGGCCAGGTCCCATCTGGGTCACCATTCAGTGGTGGGACCACTTTTGGTCTCAGGATGTGGATGCATTCTTGTTCCTCAGAAGTGAAGAGACTCTGGAGAAACTGTTGGCAGGGTCTTCAGGGGGAGGGAGTTGGGAGAGCAGGGTCCTGGGGCTAAAGGCCAGACAAGGGGAGCTGCAGCTGGCCCGGCTTGTACCCACCAGGGAAACCATGCTACTGCCCATGCTCTCAGCCCTGGAGAGGTGGAGGTCACCATTGCCCTCACCACTTGGTGTAGAGTTTGGCTTCAGCTCTGGCTCCAGCTCCTCTTGGACTGTGGGAGCTGCTACCATCTCGTTGCCTGTGCTGCTGCTGCTGCTGAGCTGGGAGTCACTGGGCACGAAACAATCAAGAGGCCACACTCACTCAGGCTAATTACTCAGCACGCAGGGACAAGGAAGGGAGCACCGAGCTGTTTTCTGTGGTGGGAGCCCAGAAATATCAGGGCCTCAGTTTTCAGAGTGCGGGGCACACGGTGGGTGTGGGGCCTGCAGGCAGGGGTGAGCACCCCTCTCACTGGGGGACCTGATGGGTGGGGTGCCTGCAGCTGTGGCAGTAAAGGCAGCTGCAGTGGTAGCACTGCAATTTTTCAGAGTTGAGGCAGACCTGCTGACATGAAGGGAGGTTAGAAGTAACTTAAGGAGGCCAGGAGTCTCCAAAAGTGGGCCATTCAAACTCACAAAATGTTTGGAGCTTAACTGGGTAAACAGGTCCACCATGGGAAGAGGATGTCTGAGAAAATTCCTGAAAATAGTTAAGAACACACTGCAGGGGCAACAGAGAAGCACAAACAGACTGACCCATTGACATAAATAACAAACACTAAACCAGTGGCAAAGAAGATTAACGAAACAGAGACAGAGACTAACACACTGACACCAAGAACCAGTTTGACCCTATGACCAACAAGTCCCAACCAACGTCTTGGCCTGGGAGAGTCCCGGTGATGTTGCGTTCAAAGTCTCCAAAGTCTCCCAAGGGGAACCTCAAAAAACTAAAACCATTTTACCAGTAAGGATCCGGATGGCTCCTTCTGAATTTAGCATGCAGGGTTTTGGTTTTGGATTCTCTTTGAAATGAAGAGATTCCTTGGGGGTCAGGAGCATCTCTCTCAGCAGTGCCCCTAAGGAATAATTCACCTCAAAGTGAGGCTTGAATCCTATAAATCCCTAAATAGCGATCCAGGGAGAGCCCCCAAATGAAGTGGCTTCATGGACAATATAGCAACCCAAGCAGCCAAAATGATTAGTGAACACACGTGGACTCCTGTTTCAGAGTCCAAATGAGTAGCACTGAGCTGCAAAGTTACAGAGATTTAAAACAGAAAAACACAAAACACATCCTGTTGGAAACAATTTAGCTAGAATCTTATGGTAATTTTTGGTTGGCAGCTGTAGGCTTCTTCTTTGTTGAGCAGGTTAATTTTTCTCTTGTGGATGCAGCTCATTCTGCTTTTGTCATGGGACTTGTACCCTGAGTAACTTTCCACTTCTCTGGGTCAGATACAGGGAACAAGATGGCATTAGTTATGCCAAGCTTGTTGAAGATTTGGTAGACAAAATTTAAGAACCTGCCATGAAAGGCATGATCTCAAAACCTCAACTGAAAACCTGTCCTTTCTCCCAAAGTTACACTAGTGAAATCCAAGAGTAACAGGAGAATTTAGTTAGTCATAGGGTACGCTGGTTAGAACTCAACAGGAATTATTGACTCATACTGATATGCAAGTCAGTATTCTGAATGAAGGCACAAAATAAAATAATATGTATAGAAGAAACTAGAGGGGAAATAGTGTAAAAAACAACATCATGTTTGAATCCGCACAGCAACTAATGAACTGTTAGCCAGTGAAGAGGTAAACTGATGGTTTTCCTCCTTGCCAGGCTAAAACTTAGTATCAGAGAAACTCTATGGGCTGTTTTAATATTCCTCACAAAACAGAATGCTGAGCTCTGCATTTTAGGTATATGTAGTCTTTCCAGTGCATTAGCACATCTTCTTCTGTTTTTCTGTGTGTCCATGTTTCCCACCTTGGAATGTCTTATCCGAAAGTACAAAATGAACCAGAAAGTGTAAGTTCCTAGTTGAAAATGCAGCCATGGTAGTGGCCTGATCCTTACTAACTAAATCTACTTTGAAATCAATGTTTACAAATGAATCCTCATGTAGTTTAATTGGCTTCTCAGGATATTAACTATAAAAATTCTATTTTGAAAATGTGCCAGGCAATCAGGATAGTCTCTCACAAGCAGAATCCCTCTCAAGTCCACCAAATGTCAATCAAAAGACTAATCCAAAGAGTAAGTGTCTGTCCTTCACTTGGTTGTTAAGTAGCAGTTGAACCAAGTCTTCATTACTGATTGTCAAAGGATGTACACAGGCAGTGATTACCTATTCAACTTTTAAACAGGCAACCATGAGATATCTTATTGTTCCTTAGCCATTTTTAGTTTTATATTCACTCAGTCTTTGCCAACTTTTTCAGGATGAATATTGATAATTACATCTCATTCATAGGGATCACAGAGGAATTTCAAACACAAGAAGGCACCTGGTATAAAAATGATGCTGATATATATATTTCTCTGTGTCAATAGAAAAGGGTTTGCTAGTCTTTCAGATTTAGAGGACATGGCTGAGCTCAATGATACAGTAATGCAATATAAAACAAGAAAAGAACACGAAAAACAGCAATAGCTGTTAGATGATACAAAAAGGACTAATCTAATAGGAATTAGTGAAAAATCAGAAGACAGCACAAAGAGCATTAAGAAACTTGCTGATAGAAGTAATAACAAAGAGATTTGCAGACATGAGAAAGTCACTTAACATACAGAAAAGTGAACAGCTAGAACTCCAAAGAGCCATAATTGGGAAAAAAATTCACATGTCACATCGTAACTAAAATACCAGAAAGCCAACACAAGGGCAGAATCTTATAAGCAGTTAGAGAAGATCAACAAATCAGTTAAAAAGAAAAATGCTTCAGAATTAGGTTAGACTTCCCAGCACAAATGTTCAGTGGAGAGACAGCGTGGAATGAGGAGGTAAAGCCCTAAGCAAAAGCAATTTCCAACACAATCTTATCTATCCTGAAAAGTCCTTTTCAGAATTGATGGAGAAATGAGATATTTCAGTAATAAAGAGGGACAAAACCAGTACTCAAAAAAAAAAATTCTAGTACTATCCTAGAAAGGGACAATGAAGTAAACAATTTGAAAATGTCCAAACAGATTTACAAAGCAGGACAAGAAGTTAAGTAGAAGGAATAAAAGCAACAATAAAATAATAGCATGACAGAATTAAAGTGATATCTATCAATTAGTACTATGATTGTGAATGGTCTCAATTTGTGAATTATAATCTCAATTGTGAATTATTACTATTATTGTGAATGGCCTCAATTTGTCAATCAAAACACACAGATTAACAAAATTAGTCAAGAAATAAAATCAAGGCCCAGAAATTTAGTGCAGCACTGTAAGTGCCTGTGTGTCTGCCATGAGGTCATAGGTTTGATCTCAGGTACCAAAAATGCTAAGTAAAATAAAATAAAATAAAGAAACAACAGGATGCTATGTACAATCCATACAGGTTACTCTAAAAGAAACTCCTATAGCAAAAATCAAGCATAAAACAAAATTCTACCTCTTCTATTACATTTTTATGTATAAAAAATGAATGCCTGACTTTTTCATTTATAATTACTCTGGACATATAATTTAGAAATCATAATTTTCCCAATCATCCTAATATATTTTTCATGCCATCGTAAAGATATATTCTCCACTTTTGTGGAAGATTCTCCCAATGTTATTAGCTACATTTTTTTTTTTACAAAATCCCTCTGATAACAATTTAATTTCAACAGTGGTTACACCTACATGTTTTATATTAGGTTTTGATCTGTGTTATTCTCCAATCAATATCGTAGTCAAATTCTGAAAGAACATCAAAAATAAAAGTAATAAATGTCCAGTGAAATAAAATGTTTGGTCTTAGTTTATAATATAAATTATTTTGGGGCAGGATATATATAGCTCAGTGGCACCATGCCTGCCAGGCAAACATGAGGTCCTGAGTTTAATTTCTGGTACCACAAATATACAAAAGATAAAAAAATATATGATTAGCTGGACGTCAGCTATCCTGGAGACCTGCACAGACAAAAGCACCAGTGGGCAGAGCAGTGGATGTGATGGACTGCAGTGGCTGGATTGCTGGGATTATAGACTACTGCTCCCTAATCCCAGTTCCTAGGATCCTACAATACAGATGTGGGCTTTGTGTAATTCCTTTGTCCACCACCACGGAGAGCAGAGACAAGCCCTGAAGTAGACACTGCCGCAAAACCCCCCAAAATTACTGCAGACTTCAGATCACAATAAATAAATAAATAAATAAATAAATCACTTCTGCTTTGTGGTTCTGTCTTTTTTTTTCCTATTTGTTTGCTGTTGTTGAATGTATATTCTTGGGGTTTTTTTTTTTTCATGACTGATAACATTTCCTTTAGTTTTGATGTTTTTGTTTAGTTCTCATTTTTGTTTCATCCTTCTTTGCGTTTCTCTAATCTGGTTTACCAGGCTCCAAAAGCTTGAATTTTCTCTGCCCTTCAACCTTGCACCTAATCTCCTTCCCTTCTACTTCCCTGTAGTTTCCTGCTATTCCTTTATTTTCAAAAGGCAAAATTGATTAGCTAAGGAAACATTTACTCAATATAACTTCCTGGTTTGTTTTAGCTGCTGCTATCCCACTATAAATCTTCTTCATACAGCAAAAGATAGGAAATTGAGAGAGAAGCCAGTTTTCCCTTCCCATAAGCCATACAAGTCATGTGGAGCTCAGGAAAACAGAAGCCTGTCTGCCCCTCCCTTTAGCTGACAGAAGCTATGCAGGGTCTTGAAGGTGTACAAGAAGAAGTCAGTTTCCCCTTCCTGGAAGCCACAAAAGCGAGGCAGAGGCCAGGAAGAGAGAGGTTAGTTCACCCTTCCCATGAGCCAACAGGTACATGCGTTGAGAGTCAGGAAGCCCTCGCCTCCCCCTGTAAGCAACCTGAGGTACAAAAACAACTAAACGCTTGTGTTGCTTAATTGACCTTCCAGGCCTTAGGCCAGTAGTCTGAGCATCTGTTGGGAGGATGACAGTATGCAATATAGCAAACATGGGGGACTCCTTCCGTCTTGTTTTTGAAATCCAACATTGTGCTCACTGTTTGCTTTTGTTCCCATTTATTGTTTTGTTTCACTTAATGTTCTGTTTTGATTGGTTTTGTTCTGTTTTCTTCTATTTGGTTTTACTGTGGGTGATGGTATAGACAACTATTGTAACAATTATGAGATATATTGTAATAGTCATTGTTGGTTTTCTATTACACTCTTTTGAAGTTCTGTACCACTTATATTGTTTTGTTTTGAATGGATTTATTCTGCTTTATCTTTTTAGATTTTATTCTCTTTAAAATAAAAAAGAGATAGGAAATTAATTTTTTCCAAAGTTTGTCATTTTCTAGGCTGCATTAGATCCTATTATCACTAATTTTACTACTTTCATCAAACTGACATAATTGTTCTAATCAGCTATTCTTCCTTCTATACTAAGATCAAGATTGCCTGAGTGTCACAAACAATAAATACTATTCCAAAAACAAAGAAACAAGGGCTTCAAAAAATAGGCTATATCTTCCCATTTCTCATAAATTTAAGAGATAAAACATTGTGACAGATTCAAATGCCAAAACTGAGTTACACCTGGAAGATGTCTCTGAAAAGTAACTATTTCCTAATGTGTTCCACATACAAGAAATACTTCCAACAACCATAAGAAGTTTATAAGAATCAACGCAGAAAATAAATCTTTTTTTAAAAAAAATGAGAATACATGATACCAGAATGCAAGCTCACACCTCCCATTCACCTGAGGTAAATGCAGGGAGCAATGAGGCTGAACAAAATAAAAAACTACCTTTCTCAACTGTCTAAAAGTATCAGAGTGGAAGCAGCACCTGAGGTACAGGAGGTTGTAGAAAGAAAAGAATCTAAAATAATTTTACAGATAACTAAATTATAGAACATAATGAAGGATATGGTTAATGAATCTTGAATAGGTATTGTTAATAAAAAATAAGAGGAGATTAGGAAAATGAGGGAAACCACAAATGCCTAACACAGGAAGTTAATGGGCTGCATTAAGCAGATTGAAACAGATATTCAGGAAATTAAAAATTCTATGGAAAGTCTATGCCTCAGAATGACACATTTGAGGACAGAATATCAAATCTATAATGCAGGTTCAAGGTTAGGAAACATCAAATGAGAGATTTATTTAAAAATGGCACGAAATCAAGCCCCCCAAATTCAAAGACCCTCTCCAAAAATGAAGATATACAATGGCAAGTGAATACATGGAGAAATGTTCACCATCACTGGTCATTCAAGAAATGAAAATTAAAATAGCTTTGAGATTTCATCTCACTCCAGAAAGAATGGCTGCCATCAAGAAAACAACTGATATCAAATGTTAGCAAGGCTGTGGGGAAAAAGGAACACTGCTCCACTGTTGGTGGGAGTGTAGACTGGTGCAGCCACTGTGGAAATCAGTATGGAGATTTCTCAGAACACTAGGATTGGAAGTTCCATTGAACCCAGCTATTCTTTTCCTGGGTATTTTCCCAGAAAACCTGAAAAGGTCATGTCTCAGTGATATATGTGCACCTATGTTCATAGCAGCACAATTTGTAATAGCTAAATCTTGAAAACAATCAAAATGCCCATCAACTGCAGAGTGGATAAAAAAGATGTGGTATTTTTATACAATGGAATAGTACTCAGCTATAAAAAAGGATGGTCTTGAGGCCTTCATAGGTAAATGGAGGCAACTTGAGACTATCCTCACTAGTGAAATAAGTAAGAATCATATTTATAACTATCACATTGTGTCTGTAGTGTAAAAAGTAGTAAGAACTATAGGTGTAATAAAACCCAAAATGTGTAATTGCTATTGTCAAAAAGAGGGGAAAAGAAAGTGCTCTAAAAGATATAACTGCAGGTATGTTTAAGTGTGTAAGATAGATGACCATATTACTAAGATTTTTTTTTTGGATCATTGAGCAAAACTGTTTGCAGTCTCACTGTTTGAATGTCCACTTTGTGTGCTTTAATTTAGTAACTTGAACAACTATTTCTAAGATGACAGTATGTAATTTATCAACTAGTGATTTCTTAGTTTTTTTTGAATTCTATATTATTGCTTCCTTTTTTTCTGTTTTACTTTTTTCTCTTTAAATAAAATATTTTAAAAATGCAAGAAATAAAAAATAAATGAATAAAAACCAATGAATCCAATAGCTGATGGAAGATGCAAGGAGGAAAAATATAATATAAATCACAGTCAACATATACTTAACATATAATGAAAAGGTTATAAAAACTTGTACAAAAAGCTAATAGGAGAATACTTCCAAAGCATGGAAATAGACTTTGACATTAAGATAACTGAAGAATATAGAACTCCAATTAGTCATGATTTTTAAAAAATGCTCCACCAAGGTATATAAAAGTCTAAACTCAGGAAATTGATCACAAGAAAAGCATCCTAAAAGATATGAGAGAAAAGAAACAAATCACCTATAAAGGAAAGCCAATCGAAATCACAGCAGATTTCTTTGCACAAAACTATAAGTCAAAAAAAGTGAAGAGTGAAGTATTACAGCACTAAAATAAAGGAATCTCCAATCCAGACTAAGTACCTTACAATGTATCTTGTAAAATGGATGCAAAATAAGATACCGCCTTGACAAAAACTACCTGAAGAAATTCGTGACCACAAAAAACCAAATGTTCTAAAGGCTGTTCTACAAAGAAATAAAGAAGACTATGATACCTTGAACCTGAATAGAATTAATCCAATAGTCAAGTTAAGCAATTCAACAGAGGAAAAAGAAAGAGCTAGCAGTAGGCAAATAGCAAGACCAGAAAGAGTCAATGCATATCTGCTATAACCATCCATTTAATGGTCTAAATTCACCAATCAAGACTGGCAGAAAGGATAAAGAAACAGGATCCAACAACATGCTTCAAGCAAAGGATACAAAATGCACTGAGTAAAAAAATAAATGTATGTACTGTAAGTTAAAGAATGGAAAACAATACTCCATGCAGCGGAGAGGAACCCAGGAAAAACTAGGGGCAGCTATTCTATTTCAAGACATTCTATTTCACCCCGAGATTGATTGAAAGAAACAAAGAAGATGACTACATACTTGTTAAAGGAATAATCCAAGTGGAAGTAATAACAACCATAAATATATATGAGCCAAATACCAGCAGGCCCAACAATTTAAAAGAAATATTAGTGGACATGAAAAATCAAATAAATATTAATACAGTTAAAATGCAGACCCTGAAATCTTCACTATCACAAGAAGACAGAACTACTAAACAAACATAAACACATACATGAGACCCTTGATTTACTCACTCAATTAGCTTTTGAGGATTGATTGTAACCCAAGTTAGTTTTAAGTCAAGACTCTTTTTCCCATAAAAAACAATGGAGGACTCTTCCTCCAAATGGCAGGGCCCAGTTGGGACAGGGACTCTGAATGGAAGCCTTCCTTCCATCCAGACAACCCCAGCAGGCTTGTAAGATGTGGGTGACTCCTCTCCCTCATCTACATGGCCCAGGCATGGTAGTGAGATCTCCAGGGACACAGCGGGGCCAAATTGGGGTGCACAGGATGGCTATGGGATAAGTAACCTGGAAAGATCCAAAGCAACAGAAGCAATACAATAGCTACTTTTGGAGAACCAGAACAGTGCTTAGGCCAAAGAGACACAGACTAGAAGGGAGCTGGCAGGGACATCTATTTTTTCTTTCTCTCTTTTTCTTTTTTTTCTAAAGGATGGGGGAGAACTCCAGCCACAGAAAACTAATCCTATATCATGGAATGCAGAGGCCAAGACTAGATCAGTACCCAGCAGAAATCCATCTGTGAATTTGGCTAGATTCGTTATCGCTTGAAGGCAGGCATAGTGGTGCATGCCTGTAATGCCAGCACTCGGTAGGCAGAGGCAGGAGGACTGTTGCAAGTTTGAGACCAGCCTGAGTTACAAACTGAGATCAAGGCCAGCCTGAATCGCCTAGAGAGACCCTGTCTTGAAAAGACAAAAACAAAAACAAAAAATTGGATAGAGTGCACATTTCTGGGATCTGACTTGGACCTACCACAAAACTTTAGACACTAGAGAAATTTTACTACTTTAACCTTTCTCTGGCTGCTTCGTTTTCCTCTTTGTGTCTGGCTGAGTTGGGTTTTTTCCCACTCTTCTATTTTTTTCTGTTTTGTTTTTATTTCTTTGTTTGCAATTTTTTTCTGTGTGTAGTTCTTTCAGTTTTCTGGTTTTCTCTTGCTTCTTTTCTTTCTTTCATTATTCACATTTCTAAAATTTTGTTTGGTTTACTCCTACTCATCTTTTTACTGTCTCTCATTAATGACCTAGCTTGAAATTGCGATACTTCCATGAGATTAAATATTGTCCCTTCTCTTTATGGTTCACTTCAGTACTTCTCAGCTTTCTCTTCCAATCCTTCTCTCTTGTGTCCTACAATAACCCACAATTTGGATGATCATCACTTGCCCTCCAGCCTTGCTCCCAATGTATTTAACCTCATTCATCTCTCCATCCAAAACTCTATTCCTCTTAACCTCACCCCACCAGGGTAAAGTCACTCTAATTAGTGCAAAATCATTACATACAAGTTCCTGCTGTGAGATGGATTATGTTAGATAGCTGTAGAACTTGCTCCTATAGTTAAAGATATCAGACTAATAGTTTCCGCAGTTTGTCAGTAGCCAGCTTGCGTGTTAGTCTATCATTATTGCTAACCACAATAATTTAACTGGGATGTCAGACCTGTTATAATCAGCTTTTTCCCTGTAGGACAACACTGCAACTGTGAGGAATTTCAATCATCACCGTAGTCTAGAACCACAGGAATGGGCCCTGAGGCAAACTGAGAGCAATATCTCATTCTCAGAATACTTTGATGGAAG
Source organism: Dolichotis patagonum (assembly GCA_004027295.1). Lineage (NCBI taxonomy): Eukaryota > Metazoa > Chordata > Mammalia > Rodentia > Caviidae > Dolichotis > Dolichotis patagonum. The sequence continues at coordinate 145,954 of PVJX010001070.1, read as the reverse complement.
ATTCTTGTGCTACACATAAAGACCAAGAACCAACTACAGATAGAAGACATCCTGAGGACCAGACATTCCCAGGACAACATAGATACCAGGGACAGAGCTATCTAACGTAAGAAATCTACAAGCATCAACACAGAAAACAAAATAAAATAAAAAATATAGAATTCAAAATGACCACACAAAGGAGCAAAAGACAACCCCAAATGCCCAGCCCACACAGGACAAGTCCTGAGTACACAAAGATAGAAGAAATTGCAAACCAACTGCTTGAAATCATAGCAGCAGAATTGAAAAGCAAATGAAGTGGCTATACTAAAAATAATCTCTAAAGTGCAAAAAGAAATGATGATCAAAATGAAAGATGCAAAAGTTGATGCAGGTAAAAAAAATGGCAGGAGCCCAGGAAAATGATGGAAACCATGGATGTCTAACATATAAAAGAAACACAATCAGTAAAACAGATTCAAACATTAATATAAGAGATTATAAACCCCATTGAAATTGTATGCAGTAGATTGAATGAAGACAAGGATTGAACATCAGATAAAGAAAACAAGGTGGTTACTGGTGACAAGAAAAAGAGAGGTACCTTAAAAATGTCAAGAGACAATGAAAAATCAACCAACAGCCACAAGGTGAAGCAGAGAAGGACAACGTAAGATAGACTGAAGTAAGTCTGAAATCTGCAGACAGGACAAAGCATTGAAACCTCTTCACAGAAATAATGGCAGGAAATATCCCAAACATAATTAAAGAACTTGACATATATGTTTATGTTAATTCTGGTGGCATGAGCAGCTATTTAAAAGATAGCAAGATATGTTTGGAAGCCATTATGTATTTCTTACTAGCTTGTTTTGATGTCCTTTATTGCACTCATTGCTTTGTTTTTATTGTTACTATTCCATTGCTTTGGTTCAATTTTTAATGTCAGAAGATGGTATCTGCAGCTATTTTGAAGGCAACAAAGGCATTGTGGTAACTAATGTTGATTTCATAAGGTTTGGAGTCCCACATCACTTTTTCTGGTTTATTTTGATTGATTTTATTCTGTTTTATTTTCCTTGGTTTTTTCCTCTTTAAAATAAAAAAAATTTAAAAAAAGAATTAGACATACAAATTAGCAAAGCAGATAGAACTCTAAACACCCATGACAAAAATAAATCCACCCAAAGACATATAATAATCAATTCCAAAAATTCAGCACGACGAAAAAACATTAAAGGAGTTTGAGAAAAGAAACAAATCACCTATAAAGCAAAGCCCATGAGAATCAGAACAGCCCATGAGAATCTCAACACAAACTCTCAAATCAAGCACAGCTTGGAGTGAGGTAATTCAGGCCCTAAAAGAAAACAATCTTCAGCCCAGACTGGTGTACCCCCACAAACCTGACATTCAAGATCAGAGGAAGAGGTAACAGTCATAAATATGTATGTTCCAGGGAACAAATCATGGCTTCCCATGGTCAGGTTCCACCATAAAGATCATGAGGAGACTCAGCAAGGAGACAAAGCACGCCTTCCCATGACCCAGCCTGCACACGGGCTGGGAAACCAGAGTATCCCCTCCAACCCCAGTAAGCTACTGGCTGAGTCAGAGGACTCAGGGTGAGATGGTGCCAGCTGAAGATAAAGGAAGAGCTTGGTGCTGGTGCTGTTTGATTGACTTTGCAGGCCTGGGGCTGGGGGTCTGGGCATGGATTTGGAGGATGGCAGTGTGCATTGTGGCAACTGTGGGGGATTTCCTTCTGCCTTGTTTGTGAAATTCAGTGTTTTTTCTTGTTTTCCTGTTTTCTTTTTTATTCCTGTATCTGGTAACCTGAGCAACTATTTTGAAGATCACAATATTCAGTATAACAACCATTCTTAAATTCCTTTCATTTTATTTTGAAAACCTATGTAGCTATTGTTGTTGTTTTGGGGTTTTTGTTGTTCTTGTTGTTTTGTTTTTTAGCTGTTTTCAGGTGTTTTTGCATCATGATTTTTCACGTTTTTTTTTTCTCCTTAAAATAAAAAAAAAGTGTAAGAGATATTGTGAGTTGGAAAGAGACTGTTCAAAAGAAATGACAAACTGTGATGGGTAAAGGAAGAATGGGTAAATTTAGGGGTCAGAGATATAGTTCAGTGACACAAGTACCTACCTGGCAAACTTGAGGTCATGAGTTCAATCCCAGTACCAAAAAATAAATAAATAAAAAACATAAAAATTCAAAAAATTATATATATATTATATATAATATATATAATATATAATATATATAATATATATATATCTTCCAAGACATACAACTACATGAAACAAATATTAACTGATTAACAGAAAGGAAAAATCAAATAAGCACTAACATAATTCTAGTGCAGGACATTTGTACCCTACTCTTACAAACAGATAGATCAACTAGATTAAAAAATCAACAAATAAATATCAGAAATAAATCAAGACTGTGTATGAAGGGACTTGATAAATGTCTACACAGTGTTCCACTCCGCAAAACAACAAAATACACATTCTTCTCAGCTGCGCATGGGATATTCTTTAAAATAGATCACACAATAACCCATAAAATGTGCTCAGGAAACTCTAGAGGAACTGAAATGATCCCATTTGATGATTGTGCAGTGAAAAAGGAAATCAATTACAAAGGAAATCACAAAAACTACATCAATATGGAAATTGTACAACACACTTTTGAGCAACCCATGGGTCACAGAGATAATTAATGATGAAATTAAACAGTAAATGGTAATTAAGATGCAGTATAACAGAATTTTTGGGATGCAATGAGAGCAGTCCTACGAGGGAAAGCTAGAGTCATGAACTTTGGCATCAGGAAAACAGAATGATTTAAAATAAACAACCTAATCTTGAACCTCAAATTTTTAGAAAAATAATTCAAACCCAAACTCATATGAGGGAGGAAATAATAAAGATAAGAATAGAAATTAGTGCAATTGAGACTAAGATCACAATAAAAAGATTAAAAAATTGAGAACATTATTTGTTTAAAGAATAAACAAGATTGATAAACCAATAGCCAACCTCATAAAAAATGAGGAAAGAAAAAACATAAATTCAAACATTCGGGAATGAAAGTGGGAAAATCACAATAGATCTCACAGAAATCCAGAAGATCATTAATACCAGTGCTGAGAACCTGTACTCTAGTAAGATGGAAAACATACCAAAAATGGACAGTCCTAGGCACAATGAAATTGCAAAAACAAAATCAAGATGTAAAAGTTATAAATAACCCAATATTAGCTAAGAGTATTGAAAATGTAATTAAAAACTTACCAACAGAAGGTCCATGTCCTGACAGGTTAACTGTTGAATTCTACAAGAAATTTACAGAAGAACTAATGCCACTATGCTAAAATTATTTAAGGAAATAAAAAGGAATCCAATGCTTCCAAAATCGTTCCTGAAAGGAAATATTGTGCTGATTCCAAAACCAGACAAGGACTTCCCTGGCACCCACAAAAAATTACAGACTACTCACCCTACTGAGCATAGATGCAAAAATCCTCAATGAGATATTTTCAAACAGCATACTACAAAGCATTAAGAATACTAGGCCTCATTAAGAAGTAGACTCCTTCCAGAAATGCAGGGTGGTCCAAAATATGTAAGGCATAAATGTAATACACCATAGTAACACAACCAGAGATGAAAATTGCATGATTATCTCAATAGATGCTTAGAAAGTACTTGAGAAAATCCAACACCAATTCATGATAAAAACCCTACTGAAAATTGGAATAGATGGTCTGTACCTCAAACTGATAAATGTCAACTATGACAAATAACAACTAATATCATGATAATGGTAAAAAACTGAAAGCTTTCACACTAAAATCAGGAACAAAACAAGGATATTCACTGTCTCCACACCTGTTCACTGTAGTTCTGAGGACATTAGCCAGAGCAATTAGTCAAGAGAATGCAATAAAAGTGATAAGGATATTAAAGGAAGAAGTTCAATTATTCTTATTTGCACATGCCATGTTACTCTACATAGACTCCAAAAACTCCACCAAAATTCTTCTAGATTTAATAATCAAATTCAGCAGTGTAGCTGGATACAAAGTCACAAGTCAAAGATTAATAGCCCTCTTGTGCACAAGTAATTTCTCAGAGAGAAATTAAAGAAACCACCCACTTAACAATAACATTCAAAAAATGAAACACTTAGGAATCAATCTGAAAACAAAGCAAGTAGAAAGTCTATGCATTGAAAATTGCAGTGCCCTTAAAAAGAGGAATAAACAGGATATCAGAAAATAGAAAGGTCCCATGCTTCTGGATAGGAAGGACCAAAATAGTGAAAATGGCCATACTCCCAAAATTATTATATGGATTTAAAGCAATTCCAATCAAAATATCTGTAGCATGCCTCAGAGAGGTAGAGAAAACATTCCTGATATTTATTTGGAACCAGAGGAGACCTCAAATTGCAGAAGCAATTTTGGGCAACAAAGGCAAGTCAGGGGACCTCAGGATCCTTGACTTGAAATTACACTACAAATCTATTGCGAAAAACTCTGCATGGCATCGTCAAAAACTAACCTGAGGATGAGTGGAAAAGAATAGAAGATGCAGATGCAACTCCAAACACACTCAGCCACCTTATCTTTCACAAAGTGACCAAGCATATTCAGAGAATGAGAGTCTCTTTAATAAACAGTGCTGGGAACAATGACTTTCAGCATGCTAATGACTATTACCAGGCCTGTGTCTACCACCATACATTAATCTGAAGTCAGAATTGATCAAAGGTCTACATATTAAAACAGGAACACTAAATCTACTGGGAGAGAAACTAGGTAGAAATCTTGAAGACATATACATAATCAGAGACCTCATGAAGAAAACAGAAACCACACAGGAAACACTACCAGCAATCAACAAATGGAAAGTGGCCTTATTAAAAAAGCTTTTGCATCACAAAGGAAATCACCAACAGAGTGAAAAGATAACCCTCAGAGTAGGAAAAGAATTTTAACCAGTTGTCCCTTGGACAAGGGATTTGTATAAATACAAAGAACTGAAAAACATCAGGCCCCTCAAACTCAAAGATTCAATCTGAAACTGAGCATTTGAGATGAACACACACTTCTCAGAGAAGAAATACAAATGGGAAATAAACACATGAAAAAATGTTCAGCATCACTGGTTATTTGAGAGATGAGAATTAAAACAACTCTCACTCCAGAAACAATAGCTGTCCCCAAGAAATCAACCATTAACCAATGCTGGAGGGACTGTGGGGGAAAAGGAACCCTTCTCCACTGCTGGTCAGTGTGTGGACTGGTGCAACCATTGTGGAACCCTTTGTACATTCCTCAAAACTAGGATCAGAGGTCCCATTCGATTTAGCTCTTCCCTTTCTAGATAATTCCCTAGAAGAATTAAAAACATCATACCGCAGTGATATATCCACACCCATGTTTATAGAAACACAATTTTTATAGGTAACTCTGGGAAACAACACAAATACCCATTAACAAAGGAATGTATTTAAAAAGGTATGTTTTTTATGTAATGGAATACTACTCAGCCATAGAGAAAGATAAACAAGACTTTTATAAGTAAATGGATGCATCTTGAGACCACAGTCATAAGTGAAATAAATCAGACCAACATGTGTAAATATCGCAGTCTCACGGTGTGAGAAGCTGAACGAGAAAATGGGCTCCAAAATGTGCAAGCAAATATTGTGAATTGAGAAACAATTGTTTAAAAGAAAATAGAAACTATCATGGTAGAGTGGTGCAACCACTGTGGAAATCAGTGTAAAGACTCCTCAGAAAACTATGACCAAATGTTCAATTTGACCCAGGTAGTCCTTGTCTTGTTATCTTCCTGAAAGTATTAAAAGCATCACACCACAGCAATATATGCCCACCCATGTTTATAGCAGCACAGTTTGTAGTAAGTAAATCATGGAAAAAAATGCCTATCAACAGATGCATGGATTTGGGGGGGGTACCGAGGATTGAACTCACGACCTCGCGCTTGCCAGGCAGGGACTTAAGCCACTTGGTTAAATCCCTGGCCCTGATGAATGGATTTTTTTAAATATTGTTTTTACATACAACAGAGTATTATTCTGCCATAACGTTAAAGTGAGACAATTCTAGATGAATGAGTTCACCTCAAGATGATATATGTATGTGAAATAAAGGGGACACACATGTTTAATATCACATTCTTTTGGTTGCAAGAGAAAGAAGAACCACAAATAAGAACCAAATTGATGACAAATATAGGAAAGTAAGTAGGAATGTTCAAATGGGCAAGAAAATGGGAGAATATGATTCCAAACCATTCCAAGATTTAAAATAAAACAAAATATAAATATGAATGAGGATATTATCGGAGCAAGACAACCTAATTGCTAGGAAGTGGGAGCAGTTCCAAGGGCAGTCTGCCTTGGTCAGCCTCCTGCCTTCTCAGGCGGGGAGAGTCTTTGCCCATGAAGCCTCCAACTCAGAACTGAAATTCGAGGATGTTTCCAGCAGACGACCTCCACTGATGGTTTGTGCCCTGAAAAGCCTTCCTGTAGGCAGGTCCTAAAGGTCTCACTGCATATCCTGGTCCCTCCTTCACTTCCTAGGCTGCTGCATATCTATTTAGGCAGCTCTCCACGGTGTCTCCACACCTTGGCATGTCCCATGAAACCAGTCTGCTCTCGGGGTCCTTCCCTCACACTTCTGCTGCCGCTCAGGGGCCCAGATGACTTCCTGGAGAAGCTGAGCTGCAGAAGTGATGTCAGAATGTCATGCATGGTCACCCTGGCCCAGCTTCCTGAAGGTTCAAGTGAATCAAGTGGAGAGTGGGAGGAAGGCAGTGCTGGGATTCATGAGAGGCCAATCATGCCGAGAACCCAGAGACTAGAGGAGACATCTCATCTCAGAGGGGTACGGTGAGGCTGTCTGTGTCTCCTAATTGCAGATCTTGCTGGAATAAAGATAAAAATAGAAAAACAAAATTGCTTTCTCTCTTCTTTGCAGCAGAGACAGGCAAGCAGTTTATCTCATGGCCCAGCCAAACCAGTGAGCCCTCAAGAGCTGCCAAATACGTTGAGCCTGGAGAATCAAACCTCCTCTTGGGAGGATTCTGATGCATTTTAAACAGGAACAGAAGCCAGGTTCGCATAGCTCACACGGAAGCTCTGAGAAAACAGGACAGGGACCCAACCTCCAGCTGCTTCCCTAACTGAGATCCTTGAGACCAAGGGTGGTTAAAGACCAGGGTGCCTCATTCGTTCTGTACCTCCAAATCCTCTCCACGCAGGTTGTAACACCGAGTTTTGGGTTAATTGACATCATTTATTGCAATTCTTCATTTCAGTACCAGAAAGCAAAATAAATTGTCTCTGTTAATGGTAAATATATACACTCGTCCCTCCCGTATTATATAAATATTCTTGCAAAGAATATGTGAGCTACCGATGGACAAATTATGTAAAAGTGGGATTTGGGAATTTTGATTCATTAGAGGGAAAATGTTGGTATGATAGATTTATATGAAAATGAAGATACTACAGAAAGAAGCAAGGAAGTTCTGAATTATGGATTGAGAGTGAAGGCATAGAATAATACTTCCAGCAAAAGGAAATTAGAGTACAATATAGTATGGACTGATATTACATTTCAGAAAATTAACGTATTTTTTTTATTTTAGAACTAGAAATTTAATTATTGTCAGTGAAGTCAAAATACATGATAGATTTTGTGTGACTTGGAGGATAAGTCTTCTTTTGGGGTTAGAAATAATATGGAAAAAGCATGGAGGCATTAGATAACAGAAAACTGAGAGTGGGGCACAGCCTTTTAGACTTCAGAAATTTTTACAGGATGTTTGTATGTAATTTCTACCTTGAAATTCATCTCCTCTCGTGCACCTGAACAAAAACATCCCAAGAAACTCCTGCTAAGCTCAAAATCATCCACGTGCTGTACTCTCTGCCCTACAGTGTCCAGCACATGGGAGGTGCTCAGAGCAGGACCTGTCATTGTCAGATCATTAAACGCAGTGTAATCACAGTAAACTAACCCTCACTTCTTCCCGGTCCACAGTAGTACCTATGTCCAGAAAATCCCTTAGCTTAGCAGCCCGTGCACCTGTGAGATACACTGGGAAACTCTGACATTACAACTATGTAAACAATAAGAGGATTGAGTGTTCATTACTCTCTTGCTCCTGGCACGTGAACAGTCCTGCAGGTCAGCTGAGCTGTGGGCGCCCAGTAAGTGGTCACTGCAGAGCGTGGCTGACCTGTGCTCAATGCAGAGACCGGAGCCTGGCAGTCCAGCACACTGAGATTTACTTTATGATATGCAAGATATATCAAGTTCCAATGTTTTGTTTTGATATAGGGAAATGTTTTCTTTCTTAGAAATGAATGTTAGAACCTTAGTTTCCTGGTCATGCAATAATTGGATTCTTATAAGGCAATTTTAAAATCTTGAAATCAAACAAATTTCAGTTAATGTACTTCAAAATACCTAAACTCTAAATGGAAACAGGATTTTTTATACCCACACTGTATCTCCAGGAATTGGGAAATACAACTTTTGATTGCAAATGTATTGCTTTCACAAATATTAGGTACATCACACAAGTATTAAATATGAAGTAGAAACGGATTAAGGAGAAATATATAACAAAGTCAAGTTTTTAACATGTTGTTATCTACTCAGTTGTTCTTACCAAGTTGCAAAGTTATTATCTGAGTGCAGATCACTAAGAATGAGATTCGCATTGCTTTATAGCACTTGGGAAAATACGATGAATTCTGCCAAATTAGTCTACTAGTTCCAGTAGGCTATAATGTGGTAGCTCTAATATAATGATACAAATACATAGCAGTTTGTTGGTTATTTTTTTCATACATTCACTTATTTTGCATTCACCAAATGTGTGTTAATCACAAGGCTGTAAAAATTGGGAAGATTATTTACCTGTTCTAATATAAAGAAAAACTGAAATAAAAGGACGGCATTGCTGAACATATACTTAGATATTGGACATCTTTACCCGTGTTACCATTTGGCTATCAGTGTATTATGCATTGCACTGTGTGTTTTTTCCTTTGTCTTTTAGTTCATGTGAAATAAAGGAAAATTGAGAAAGAGAATTAGTATTGTATACCTGAGTTTTTCTTTCACTGATTATGTATTTTCTATGTCTTATGAGTTGAAGAAGTTTAGAGAGTTTATCAATCATGGAAATTCTTAACATCAACTGAAAATCATATCAGTCTCAGTCTCATGTGAAGATATTTTAAATATATTATGTAGGTGATTGCATGGCAAGATGATTTGATCTTTTATCAATAATGCTTGATATTCTGTTGTCTTAGGAAAGGGCTCTTTCTTTCCCCAAGTCTTGATAAATGAGGTTAGAGCATGCTGAGGTTTACTCATCTTTGAGGTCCAGCTTGAGAAACTGTGTTAGGAACTGCATCATGCCAGCCTAACCTGCAATGAGACAGGACATAAGCCAGAATACCTAAGTTCCCACTTATTTAAAACTCAAAAGTGTATCTGCACATTGAGCAAAGAACCATGCTCATCAACACACTTCTTTGGAGAAATAATCTGCTCCAGGAAAGAAATTATTACTTAGGAGTTGACTGGAGAATTAAGGTCAGGAGAGCCAATCAGAGACCTTCCTTGGTCGGGATGTTGGTTACTGACCACATAAAGCATCTTCGTGAACAGTGGACATCCGGCCACCAGGTGGCGTGCACCCAGGATCCCCTCCTCCCTCCTCTGAGGGGTAAGCACTGCTAAGTGCTGCCCTTCTGCCCTGGTGTCACATTGATCAGCAGCTTCCTTTTCCTGCCCTTTCTCCACACAGGCTCCTCATGAAACTCACTACATTTGGGCCCACTCACCTACTCAGGCTCTCTTGCCCTGCATCTGGAGGAACTGTATCAAAACATCTGGAATAGATTTTAAAGTGCCCAAACTCTCCTCATCCTTATTTCCTGGAGTTTTTTTTAATCTCTAACTAGTTATTCTCATCAGTTATATGTGTGTTTGTCACATGTATTCTTCAGAATGCAATCCTGTCTTTTAAATGCAAATTCTTTGGACAACACTGCTTGACATCTGAATTGCTAGTGATGCCACTTAAGCCAGGGACTGACCAAAACTTGTAACAGTGCTCATAATAATAAGAGGAAAGTACCTAAGACTGAGGCTGATTTGCATTTGTAAGAGCAGTGACAAATGTTTGAACTACAGCCTGATTTATTGAAGAAAGTATGAAATAAGAGTTAAGGTCCAAAAGTGTAATTGCTCAATTTAGCATCTCTCCTATTCATCGAGTAAATATTTTATTACCCATTTGCTGATGCAAACTTTGAAAAGTGACAGATACACTGAATTACAAATTTGTTGATATTTCCCATCTCTTGCCTATACATTAATTGCAAGAAAATTATTTTTGCTGTGGTCAATCACTGTTTCTGTTCAAAGCAGATACCACTTTGGATCCAGGTACACTTAGTTTACTAAAAATATGAAGGATAGAATTAACAGCTACGAGGTCTATTTCCACTTTTTAGAAACCTTAGGTATATTTAGTCTGAGACAACCTAAAGAATGAGCTCTATATAGCTAGTTCATGGGAAATTACATCTGCAGGTATTTTTACAAACATATGCATATAGGTCTGTGGATACAGATGTTCCAAATCCCTGGGAGCAGATGGGAACACACTTCCACATGCGCAGCAGTGCACACAGAGCCAGGCCTGTAACACTCTGCAGCTTGATGAAAACAAGTGACTGCCAGATCTATGCACTGTTAGAGAAATTCTCTGTGTATATAATTGATAAATTCTGTGAATCGTCCAGATGGCCAGTTGCCAAATTTGAAAAGTTGATTTCCTGCCATTCTTAAAATAATATTACATTTTGGATGCAGAAGTACATGTCCATGAATGCATATATATTTCTATAGAAATAAATACAGAGAGCTTTACACAATGCATATCTTCATACACACATATCATCTGCACTGCTTTCTTCCTACTCCTTAACTCAAAACTACTTACTTCTACACATGTATTAGAACATCACACTGTACAAGCCCATCTCCTTCGTGGGCTGCATCACTCAGACCTTCCTCTTTTTGACGTTTGCACACACAGAATGTCTGCACCTGGTGGTGATGTCCTATGACCACTGTGTGGCCATCTGCCACCTGCTCTGATATTGTGCCATCATGGATTGGAGAATCTGCAGCACTTTGGTTATCACTACCTGGGCCTGTGGCTCACATCTAGCCCTGCTCCAAACAAGCCTGATCTGGAGGCTGCCCTTCTGTGGCCCTAACCAGATCAATCACTTCTGTGAAATCCTGTCTGTCTTCCACCTGGCCTGCGCTGACACCAGGCTCAACAAAATCATCATCTTTGCAGCCTGTGTGTTCATCTTAGTGGGGCCCCTGTGCCTGGTGCTGGTCTCCTACACCCGCATCCTGGGTGCCATCCTGAGGATCCAGTCCGGGGAGGGCCACAGAAAGGCCTTCTCCACCTGCTCCTCCCACCTCTGTGAGGTGGGGCTCTTCTTTGGCAGCACCATTGTCATGTACATGGCCCCCAAGTCCCGCCCTCCTGAGGAGCTGCAGAAACCCTTTTCCTATTTTACAGTTTTTTCAACCCCATGCTGAACTCTGTGATCTACACCCTGAAGAGTGCAGAGGTGAAGCGTACTCTAAGAGGGGGTCATTGGACAAAGAGAGTCACTACTAAGAGCGTTCACTTTGGAATCACCATTGTCACTATTCTCTTGAAATCATGTGCTCAACTACAGCTTAAATCCACAGCCTGGCTCTGTTTCCACATACTGAGATGTGCAGAGCTTCCTACACTTTTCCTTCTCCCCTCAGTTGGCTTTGAGCAATGAGAGTCAGTCCAGCCAGGTGCTGATGAGTAGTCTTTGAAGCAAGGCCACAGGTCAGCCAGTGGCACCTAAAGAACAAGTGTGACCTGTGTGGGAGGGAGAGCCCTGTTCCGAACTGTTGGGTGGGACTGAACCTCAAGATAAGAGGCTGTGACTTCCCAAGGCATAAAATTGCACATCACAGCTGTGCAAAAACTTTAGATTCCACCTTGTCCCGCATTACACATGTTACTCTATCTGCACATCTTTCTCTCTGAAGAGTGAAGAGGTGAGTTCAGGCCTCCTACCCAGCTTGGCTGACAGCACTCACTTCTCACCATTGTCACACTCACTCATCCCCAAGTCACTCTCCTCTTTAAGAATTCATAAAGCCTGGGTTCAACCCTAGATCAAGACCTTAGTCTGGTTAGCCATCGCCCTCACTGGACTTGGGACTCCTTGTCTCCCCACAAATATAAATATGCTTTAATGTCTTTATTCTCACCATGAGTTACACTGGTAGTCGTAGACTGGAATTAACTAGCTAGAATTCCAAGAACTACAAGAATTCCATGGGATTACAAATATATACTTCCTGAACAGAAATGAGGTCTGGAAAAGGCTTTCAATAAACTGGGAAATCTAGCTTTTTGTTTCTGCATTCTTTATGTGTTTTGGGCATTATCTCTTCATTGATGTACAAGTATTTTCCACCTGTGGACTGTCTCTTCACTCATTTCTTTTGCTATGTAGTCGTTCCCTGTAAATGCATATGTCTATTTTTGCTTTTTTGACCTGTGCTTTGGAGTTCAATCTATGAAATCATTGCTCAGATTAATGTCATGGAACTTTCTATATTTTCTTAGACATAGCTTTCATGAGAATCCTCTTATTTTATTGGTTATTTATTACAAAATTAATAAAACAATAACATGTGTAGTTTATACTTTAAGTCTGTGATTAAGATTCAGTAGTAAATCAGGTTTTGTGAGCTCAGCATAAAATCTTTTTTAGATGTTTTCACATTGCAATACCACCTGAAGAATCTAGTTAGAAAGGTCTTTTAAGACCCAGAGTTTTTCCTAATTAGTAAGTATCCTTCAGATATTTTTGATCTCTCCTTAAACAGATTTCTTTTGAATTCCAATACTCAAATAATAGGATTAATAGGAAGAAAATTTTGACTATCCCCATATTTAAATCTGTGGTTTAATGAATCAGTATTTTCTTTCAAAAAAGTACATTTTTTACACAAAAAGTGTATACAATTTTTTTGTTAATTTTATTGGTACATTTCAGGTATGCAAGATGATTGCATTCATCATAGGGAATTTGTATCTGTACATGATGTATCTTTATTCTGCCTTTTTTCTCTTTCTTTCCTTTCTATTCAACCCTACTTTACCTTCTTATTTACAAAGGCTTTAATTTCATTCTTTCCTTCTCTTTTTTCTCTTTTCACTTGTTTCTGTTCCCGTCATCCCAAGTTGCTCTTTTGATCATTTTCTTCCTATTTCACAATCTCTGTTACAGATTTTGTTCCTTATCAGTGTTTTTGTTTTGCACACCAGACAAACCGTGTGTTATTTGAATGTGTGTGTCTGGCTTATTTCCCTTAATAGAGCAGTCTCCAGGTCCATCCAGTTACCCAGAAATGGCTCAGATTGATCCTTCTTTATGGTACAATAATAGTTCATTGCATTAAAAACTCACATATTCTTTATCCATTTATTGGTTGATGGACATTTGGGCTGTTTCAAAGATTTGACTTTACAAACCATGCTGCTGTAAACATGGGCATGCATATAGTAGTGTAGTATGATGCTTTTAGTTCTTTCCAGAAAAAACAAGAAAGGAAACATCTGGGTCAAATGGAACCTCTAGTTTTAGTTTTTAAGGAACCTCTATATTGATTTCCACAGTGGTTTAACCAGTCTACCCTACCACCAAGAGTGGGGAAGAGTTCCTTTTATCTCATGGCACTGACGGCATTTGTTATTCATTGATATTTTTGATAATAACCATTCTTTCTGGAGATGGAATCTCAGTGTTGTATTAACTTGCCTCTCTGAAATGATCAGTGATATCTACATTTTTTCATGTATTTTTTTGCCATTTCTATTTCTTCATCCGAAAACTGTCTATTCATGTCAGGTGCCCATTTTTGGATTGGGTCTTTAAATCTAGGGTCAATCTCATCTTTTTTGCTTCTTTGTATATGTTAGATATTGGTCATTTGTCTGAGGAACAGCTGGCAAAAATGATTTTCTAACTCTGGGTTGTCTCATCACTCTGTTGATGATTTTTTTTTTTTGCTTTGCACAAACATTTTAATAAGATGAGATTCCAGTTGTTGATTCTCTGTGATATTTCCTGTGCAGGTGGAGTTTTGCCCATGAAGTCTTCCCCTACACCAATGTCTTCAAGAGTTCTACTTATTGTATCTTCCAGCAGATTTAGTGTTTACATTTTATTATTTAGGTCTTTGATCCATTTTGATTTTAGTTTAGAGCATAGCAAGAGAAATGTGTCTAGTTTTAGACTTTGGCATATAGAAAGCCATTTTCCAGCACCATTTGTTAAAGAGACTATCTTTTTTCTAGTGAATATGTTTGACTCATTTGCCAAAAGTAAACTGGATGAGAGTGTTTGCAGTTGTTTCTGGATCTTCTATTCTGTTTCTTGGGTCCTTTTTTTTTATAGTACCATGCTGTTTTTATCACTGTAGTTTTGTAGTATAATTTCAAGTTGGAGATTGTGATACCTCCTGCTTTGCCTTTCTTGACCAGGATTCCTTATATTATCTAAGATCTCTTCTGCTTCGAAGTTAATTTGAGAATTGTTTTCTTCAATTCTATAAGGTATCCTATTGGAATTTTAATGATGGTTGTGCTTTAAATCTGTATAAAAATTTTGGAACTCTGTACATTTTTATTGCATTGGGTTTTCCTAGCCAAGGACAAAGAATATCTGTTGATTTTCTGATATCCTTTTTTAGAGTGTTGTAATTTTAAATGTAAATGTATTTTAGTTCCTTTATTGGATTTATTCCTAAGTATTTCATTTTTTTTTTCTATTTTGGGTGTTATTGTGAAAGGTGTGGTTTAAAGTTCAGGGAGGCAGAGGCCAAGCTGGGGGACTGATGGTCCCGTAGATCATACCCACCCCATAGGACACAGGACTGTGGCCTGAGCTTCTGCGGGCTCCAGTTCACCATGCCCAGAATCCGCCTTACAATTTAGGGAGCCAAGAGCCTGCAGAGGGGAGTTAGGACTGTTCCAGGTGAGTCCTACTTCCCCAAGGTGGGCTCATGGAGAGCTGGCAACCTGTGCTCCAGGCAATTGAGCTTCTGGCTAGCTACCAGGTACACTGGACTGAGTACTGGAAGTTCCACTGCCTAAGTGCACCACGCCCAGCAGCCTTCTCTCAGTTTGGGAGACAGAGGCAGAGCTGGGGGACTGTTGGCCCAGTGTGGGCTGGCATAGGGAGAGCTTAAAACCAGCACTCCCAGCGGGTGAGATCAAACCAAACCCCTAGGACACAGGACTGTGGCCCGAGGTACCGCAGGCCCCAGTTCAAGAGTCCCAGCTTCCACCTTTCAATTTAGGGAGCCAAGAGCCTATGGGGGAGCCAGCACTGCTCCAGGAACTGAGAGTGCAAGAGGTAATTCGCCACACATCCAGGGGAAGCTTTGGAACACTGCTCAAAGCAAGGAAATATAGAAAAATGACCAAAGGAAAGAGCAAAAGGCAGGCTCAAAACTCCAGCCTACCCCAAGAAAGCTTAGGAGCCATGTATCTATAAGAAAAAAGAAGCCATATACTTGAAATGTTTGAAATGATATCAAATGAATTAAAGATGCAACTAGGGGAAGCTATGGAGAAATTCAAATCAGAAATACTTGCTCAGGTAAAAGAAGAAATGTGAAATGTGAAAGAAGTAGTGAACACACCCAGTGAAGACACAGCTAAAAAATTAGAGGAACAAAGCAAACAGATAGAATCCCTAAATGAACACTATAAGAAGCAAACAGAATACATAAAGCAGATTCAAAGAGATGTACAGGAAATCAAACTATGCTATTGAAAGCTGCCAACACTGCCTCAATGAAAGTGAAGATAGAATTTCAGACCTCGAAGATAAGATTGCAGCCAGCGAGCAGGAAAGGGAAGACCTTTTAAAAATAACAAAGAAGCAGGAAATAACAATTCAACACCTGCAAGATGATGCAAAGAAAAATAATGTAAGATTAATAGGGATAAATGAAAAAGAAGGGGACAGCCCAAATGATATCAAGAGGATATTTACAGAAGTAATAGCTGAAAACTTCCCAAACATGAGAAGAGAAACTGACATTTGGATAAGTGAAGCATATAGGACACCAAACAGCCATAACCAAAATAAAACTACACACAGACACATAATAATCACTGTCCCAGAAATCCACCATAAGAACAGAATACTAAAAGTGGTTAGAGAGAAAAGAAAGATCACCTATAAAGGAAAACCTATCAGAATCACAGCAGACTTCTCAACACAAACAATGTAGTCATGAAGAAGAGCATGGAGTGAAGTATTTCAGATCCTAAAGGAAAACCACTTCCAACCCAGACGGACATACCCAGCAAAACTGTACTTCAAAATGGATCAAGAAATAAGATACTTCCATGACAAAGAACAGCTGAAGAACTTCATGAACACCAAACCAACCCTACAAAGAATACTGAAAGACATTCTAGATACACATAGGATAAAACCACCAAGCAAGGCAGAATTGAAAGCTAAAGATACAACAGCAGACAGATAACATGTCAACAATAAACCAATATGTAACAGTTACA
This sequence comes from Dolichotis patagonum, assembly GCA_004027295.1. Taxonomy (NCBI): domain Eukaryota; kingdom Metazoa; phylum Chordata; class Mammalia; order Rodentia; family Caviidae; genus Dolichotis; species Dolichotis patagonum. Next base: position 129,214 of record PVJX010001070.1, on the reverse strand, counting down.
ACCATTAATGTAAATGGCCTCAACTCACCAATCAAAAGAAACAGACTGGCAGAATGGATCAAGAAACAACATCCAACCACATGCTGTCTACAAGAAACCCATCTAACGCCAAAGGACACTCATAGACTGAAAGTCAAGGGATGGAAAACAATACTTCATGCAACAGGAAACCAAAAAAAAAAAAAAAAGTGGGAGTAGCCATCCTGTTTGTAGACAATGTGAATTCCAAACCAAAAATGATCCAAAGAGATAAAGAAGTCACTACATACTAGTTAGGCGAAAACTTTAAGAGGTAAAGATAACAATCTTAAATATATATGCACGAAATTCCAAAGCACCCAGCTATATAAAGCAAATACTAATAGAAATGAAAAATCAAATAAGCAATAATACAATTATAACAGGAGAATTTAACACACCACTGACACAAAGGGACAGATCAACTAGACAGAAAATCAGCAAAGACATAACAGAACTGAATCACACCTGTGAACAAATGGACTTGATAGAAGTATAAAGGTGTTCCATCCAACAACTTCAGAATATACCTTCTTCTCAGCAGTACATGGAACATTCTCTTAAATAGACCATATACTAGCCCACAGAACATATTTAAGTAAATGCAAAAGAATTGAAATTATCCCATGCATGTTATCAGATCATAGTGCTGTGAAACTAGAAAATAACGATAAAAGCAACCGCAAAAACCTCAAAAACACATGGAAACTGACTAATACACTCTTGAGCAACCAGTGGGTCACAGAGGAAATTAAAGAAGAAATTAAACAATATCTACAAGCAAATGAATATACAAGCACAACTTACTGGATTTTGTGGGATGCAATGAAAGCAGTCCTAAGAGGAAAATTTATTGCATTGAGTTCCCACATCAGGAAGACAGAACAAACACAAATAAACAACCTAATGCTACAACTCAAACATCTAGAAAAAGAAGAGCAAGCCAAGCCCAAAGCCAAAAGAAGGGAGGAAATTATAAAGATCAGAGCAGAAATTAATGCAACAGATACTAAGAAAACAGAACAAAGGTTCAATGAATCAAAGAGTTGGTTTTTTGAAAGAATAAATGAAATTGATAAGCCCCTGGCCAACCTTATGGAAAAAAGGAAAGAAAAAACTCAAATTCATGCAATAAGGAATGAAAAAAGGTGAAATTACTACAGACTTGGTGGAAATACAGAAGATCATCAACACCTATTTCAAAAACCTCTATGCTCATAGGTTCGATAACACTGAAGAAATAGACAGATTTCTAGATACATATGAATTACCAAAGCTGGATCAGGAAGATGTAAAACTGCTGAATAGCCCAATTTCTAGTACTGAAATTGAAAATGTAATTAAGTCCTTGCCTACAAAGAAGAGTCCCAGATGGATTCACTGCAGAATTCTACAAGAAATATAAAGAAGACTTAACTCCAACACTCCTGAAACTCTTCAATGAAATTGAAAGGGAAGCAATTCTGCCTAAATCATTCCTGGAAGCAAATATCACTCTAGTAGCAAAAGCAGAGAAAGACCCAACTTAAAAAGAGAACTATAGGCCAATCTCCCTAATGAACATAGATGCAAAAATTCTCAATAAAATATTGGCAAACAGGATGCAGCAAATCATCAAGAACATAATACACCACGACCAAGTGGGATTCAACTCAGGACTGCAGGGATGGTTCAACATACATAAATCAATAAATGTAATCCACCATATCAATAGAGCCAAAAATAAGAACCACATGATCATCTCTATAGATGCAGAAAAAGCTTTTGATAAGGTCCAACACTCATTCATGATAAGAACCTTACAGAGAATTGGAATAGAAGGTCTTTATGTATTTATGGTAAAGGGCATCTATGACAAACCAACAGCCAGCATCATATTAAATGGTCAGAAACTGAAAGCCTTTACCTTAAAATCAGGCACAAGACAAGGATGCCCCCTGTCACTGCTCCTATTCATCATAGTACTGGAAATACTAGCCAGAGCAATAAGACAGGAAAGAGAAATAAAAAGAGTAATGATAGGAAAAGAGGAAGTTAAATTATCATTATTTGCAGATGACATGATACTATACATAGAAGACCCCCAAAACTCTATTGAAAGACTCCTAGATATAATAAATAAATTCAGCAATGTAGCTGGATACAAAGTCAATTCTCAAAAATTGATAGCATTTCTATAAACTAACAACAAAAGTACTGAGAGAAAAATAAGAGAAGCCACACCCTTCACACTAGCATCCAAAAAAAACCCTGAAATACTTAGGAATTAATCTCATGAAAGAAGTAAAAGAGCTATACATGAAAATTATAATACCCTGAAAAAGGAAATCAAAGAGGACCTCAGAAAATGGAGAGACATCCCCTATTCATGGATAGGAAGAACAAACATTGTGAAAATGGCCATTCTCCATAAATTACTATACAGATTCAACACAATCCCAATCAAAATACAACTAACATTACTCATAGATCTAGAGAAATCACTCCTAAATTTCATCTGGAGCCAGAAGAGACCTAGAATAGCAAAGGCAATTCTAAGCAACAAAGGCAAGGCAGGAGGCATCACAATCCCTGACTTCAAATTATACTACAAAGCTACAGTAATAAAATCAACATGGTACTGGAATAAAAACAGACCTGAAAATCAATGGAATAGATTGGAAGATACAAACACAACCACAAACTCACTCAACCACCTTATCTTTGATAAAGGGGCCAAACATGTTTGCTGGAAGAACGATAGTGTCTTTAACAAATGGTGATGGAAAAATTGGCTATCCATATGCCAAAGACTAAAACTAGACCTGTGCCTATCACCATGTACTAAACTAAAATCTAAATGGATCAAAGATCTAAATCTTAAAACAGAAACACTAAATCTGCTGGAAGACAAAGTAGGTAAAAATCTCAAAGATGGAAGGATAGGAAGAGAATTCATGAACAAGAATCAAACTACACAAGAAATACTTCCCAGTATCAATAACTGGGACCACATCTTATTAAAGAGATTCTTCATGTTGAAAGAGATTTCCAGCAGAGTGAAAAGAAACCCCACAAATTGGGAAAAAATCTTAATGGATTGTCCCTCAGACAAAGGACTTCTGTCTAGAAGTTATAAGGAATTTTAAAAAATCAGACCCTCGAAATTCAAAGACCCAGTCCAAAAATGGGCATCTGAAATGAATACACAGTTCTCAGATGAAGAAACATGAATGGCAAATAAATACATGAAAAAATGTTCATCATCATTAGTCATGAGAGAAATGCAAATTAAAACCACACTGAGATTCCATCTCACTTCAGAAAGAATGGCCAGGATAGAAAATACCATCAACAACAAGTGTTGCAGAGGCTGTGGGGAAAAAGGAACTCTTCTGCACTGTTGGTGGGAGTGTAGACTGGTGCAACCACTGTGGAGGTCAGTCTGGAGATTCCTCAAAAAGCTGGGTTTGGAGGTTGCATTTAACCCAGCTCTCCCACTTCTAGGCATATTCCCAGAAGATCTGAAAACATCATACCACAGTGATATATGTGCACCCATGTTTATAGCAGCACAATTTGTAATAGCCAAATCTTGGAAACAACCTAAGTGCCCATCAACTGAGGAATGGATAAAAAAGTTGTGGCATTTTTATACAATGGAGTACTACTCAGCTATAAAGAATGATCACATTGAGATATTTATAAATAAATGGACACAACTTGAGACCATACTCATAAGCAAAATAAACCAAACTCACATGTGTAAATACCACATAGTCTCCTTAGTATGAGAGTTGATAAGAGTATATTAGATTTTACGGTAATCATGTGTCCTCATCTCATAGCTTTGAAGCCTTTCAATGTTTTCATTCATCAGTTGGAATGGTTTTATTCTGTTTTGTTTGACTTTATTATGCGTGATGGTATGATCAGCTGTTCTGAAGAAAACAAAACATTATGACAGCTATTGCTGATTTAATATCATCCTTCTTAGAAGTCTTACCATGCTTCTATTCTTCTATTACCATTGTTTCTATCTATCACATTGTGTCTTATTGGGATTTGAATATGTGTGATAGTATAAACAAATTTTTTTATTGAAAATGAGATATTATAGTACCCATTGATCATTCTCTGTTATTCGGTTCAGAATGCCCTGTAATTCTTTCACTCTTTGAATGGCTTTATGGTATTTTGTTATGTTTGATATTATTGTATTTGAAACTATGTTCAACTGTAGCAGAGAAAGAGATATGGTGATAGCTACTGTTGATGTCCGGTTGTCTTATTGTGAAGTACTGTGTTGCCTATGTTGTCCTGTTCTGATCTGCTCTGTTCTGCCCTCTTTTGTTTTATTCTCTTTAAAAAATAAAAAAATAGAAAGGTATGGTTTCCTTAACTTCTTCCTCAGTTGATTTGTTGTTTCTGTACAGCAACGTTATTTTTGTTTGTGTGTTGATGCTGTATTCAGCTATGTGACTGAATTTGTTTATTAAATATAGAAGTTATTTGGTAGAATGTTTGAGATCTTCTATATAGAGTATGACATCATCTCCAAATAAAGGCAATTTAAATTCTTCCTTTCCTATCCTTATTCCTTATTTTCCTGTTATCTAGTTCCTCTGCTCGTGCTTTCAGAACTATATGAATACGAGCAGTGACAGTGGACATCCTTGCAGTAGGTCTAAAGGAGAAACATTTCATTCTCTAGCAATTCCTCAGCAGTGCTACTCCTCCAATTTCTTCACGACCTAATTACTTTCTGAAAGTGTCTGGTTCATGTATTTGCTGATGGTCACTTACCTTCTAGTACACTTCAGATTCCATAAAAGCTGGGATGCTGCTTATCTCTTTGCCACCATATCCCCAGTGACTGGGATGGTTCCCAGCTAATATACGAGGCCTGTTTGGAGAACATACTGAAAGTTTGAATTAAAAACATTTGTCACAATAAAAGACATTGCCACCTGGGTGTGGTGGCACAAGCTTGTAATCCCATCACTTAGCAGGAAAATTACTATGAGTTCAAGATCAGCCTGGGTTACAAAGTGAGCTCAAGACCCGGCCTCAAAAAACACAGAAAAAAAAAAAAAAGAAAACAGATGTCAATGCCTGAGACCCATCAAAATACTCTCCCTTGCTTCAAAACAGCCTATCATTATTATCACATTCTTAGTTTCCTGTCCTTGAGGATTTATTCAATTTTGTAAATTCAGTCTTGTGAGTTTTTAATTTAGTAATTTCATTTTTAAGACTTTGTGGATGAACAATGTCAAAATTAATTGAAAAGATCACACATTTTTAATCAACACTCACAAAGCTAAATAAGTATGAAAGGAATTTTAGTCCTATGTCTGAGTCTATGTAACGAAAGAACACATTGCATAGGAAAGCAGTGGTTGCAAAGCAGAAGCATCAAATGTGTGAAACGCTCTGTCAATGGGAAAAATTCCAGGAAAGCCTAGGGCTTGGATCACAGCTTCTGCAGAAGAATCTGGGTGTCGGAGTTCTTCCACCACACCATGGGACCAACGGCCAGTGTGAGGGAAATCCCAGCTCTCAGTAGCCAGCCCTTTACTGCCATTTTTGTCTTGTTTTTCTTTGCCTTTTCCTTCTTCTTCCTCTGTTCCTTTTTTTCTTTCCTTCTTTTTTTCCTTTTCTTTGCCTTTTTACTTTTTCTCTCTCTTTTCTAAATGACTGGGGAGAACTCCAGCCACAAAATCTAATCCTGTCCCCCAAACTCAGAGAATCAGTTCACATAGTCCCTCAAATACTCCTTTATTCTTTCTTTTCTAACCCCTACGTTAGTTTCCCAAACCTTGAGTAATCATTCTTTGTCTTCCAGCCTTGCTTCTATTTCCCATCTAATTATCTTTGCCTTATACTCTATCCTCCCTATGTCTCCCCACCACAGGTAAAACTGTACTACCAAGGGGAAACACTGCGTAAAAGGTCTAAATTTATGACGAGTTCGGTTATATAGCTATAGACTTTGCTCCAGTGGTCTAAAGCACAGAAATAAATACTTACCACAATTTGTCAGTTTCTAAATTATCCTTGATCTTATAGTTATTGCTAATTTTACAACCTCAGCTAGGATGTTATATCTGTTGTAGTCAGATGCTCCACCCTCTGTAGCAATACTGGGAAACTCTGGGGTAATAACCTCTCCAGAGCCCTACAAAAAAGGATTGGAAACTTAGCCAAACAGATTCCATCATCCTGTTCTTAATAAATTGGGATGAGAAGATCTTGGGACATACACAGACCAATAATCTCCTATACACTGAAGACATCCTTGAAGAAAAGACTTCTCCTATAGAGGCCTTGATATCTGTCATATAGTTACTTACTATAAAAATTCACAAGGATCATCACCCAAAACACAACAAAATTCTTCTCAAATGTACAATGATAAAACAAATAAGCAAAATACAATCTCAGACCTCCAGCTCACGTAGAACAAGTCTTGGGCACATAGACGTAGAAAAAATTGGAAGATGCCCTCTTCATATTTCTGAAATGATAGCAGCTCAACTAAAGAAACAAGTTCATGAGGCTACAGAGAAAATCAGATGAGAGTTAATGTCTCAGGTAAAAAAGGAAATGTCCTGTGGTGGACAGTTTAGTTCAGCTGCTATCATTTAAGAAACCTCAGCTGGGGGTTTAGTTCAGCAGCATTAGTGCCTGCCTGGCAAGTGTGAGGTCCTGAGTTTGATGACTAGTTGAAAAAAAAAGGAAAAGAAAAGAAAGGAAAGAAAAAAGAGAAGAAAAGAAGAAAAGAAATTTCAAGTGTGCATCTGCCAATTTATTCTATATCTACAATCAATGTGTCCTAGACTTCTCTGGGTTATTGGAGGTTTGAAACTGCATTTTGTTTATGTTTATTTCACTTTATCATTTTATATTATGCATAACTATTTCAAAGAAAACAAGAGACAATATGGTAGTCACTGTTGGTTTCCTGTTGTCTTGATTTATAGTCCTGTGTTGCTTTCATTGTTCTGTTTTCATTTTCGTTGTTCTATTCTGTTTTGTTTTCCTTTACTCACTTTAAAATGAAAAAAAATTTAAAAAGGAAATGTCAACATTTATAAAGGAAATACTCAGCAGTTGTAGATGCAGAAATAGTTGATGAGAGGAGGAGCACGAAAAGTGCTAAAGATCAACACACGAAATAAATAGAATGCATGAAACAGATTCAAGCAGACATTTAGTGTTGTAGCTTGACATAACTGACACCATCTTGTTCACAGTGTCTGACCCAGAAGAGTGGAAAATTACTCAGGGTACAAGTGCCATGAGAAAACCAAAATGAGCTGCACCCACTTGTGAAAAATTAACCTGCTCAACAAAGAAGCAGGATACAAGTGTCAACCAAAACTTAATGAAAGATTCTAGCTAAATTGTTTCCAATAGGATGTCTTTTTTGTAGTTTTCTGTTTTAAAAGCTCTGTAAATTTCCATTTCAGTTTTACTCATTTGGATTCTGAAACAGGGGTCCATGGGTGGTCACTGAGCTCAGCTAAATAAAATCCCAATGTTATCAATTTGCCTGTTGGGATTCCTATATCATCCACGAACCCACTTGCATGATCTATATAGAGAGTGACTATATGGTTGGGCTAAAGAAGCTGATGAATCATGTATAGCTTTGGGGTCCCAAAGAGACAAATAATCTTTAATTTTACAGAGGAAATAAGGAATAAAAAAGTCATTTCTGTTAAAGCCTCAGCTCATGATATCATCAAATCTTAAATTTCTCCTTTCCCAGAGGAGGGTAGATGTGCTCTTGAGCAATTTAGACATGTGTTGGAAGTGATTGGTGAACCTTTGTGGATTTAGGCTGTAGTTCAGCGCCATGATTTCTAGAGAATATGACAATGGTGATTCTGAGGTGATGCCCTCTAGGAGAGACTTTGCTCAGCGACCCCTTCATGGTGTGCTTCACCTCTGCACTCCTCAGGCTGTAGATCAAGGGGTTCAACATGGGGATGAAAGAACTATAAAATAGGAAAAGGAGCTTCCGCTGCTCCTCAGGATGGTGGGACTTGGGGGCCATACACATGACAATGGTGCTGCCAAAGAAGAGCCCCACCACGCAGAGGTGGGAGGAGCAGGTGGAGAAGGCCTTTCTGCATCTCCCTGGACTGGATCCTCAGGATGGCACCCAGGATCCCGGTGTAGGAGACCAGCACCAGGCACAGGGGTCCCACTAAGATGAACACAGAGGATAACAAATTTGTAGAGCCAGTGTGAGCACAGGCCAGGTGAAGAACAGACAGGATTTCACAGAAGTGGTTGATCTGGTTAGGCCCATAGAAGGGCAACCTCAGGATGAGGCTTGTATGGAGCAGAGCTAGACGTGAGCCACATACCCAGGAAGTGATCATCAAAGTGCTGCAGATTCTCCAATCCATGAAGGCACAATATCAGAGTGGGTGGCAGATGGCTACATAGCGGTCATAGGACATCACCACTAGGTGCAGACATTCTGTGTGTACAAACGTCAGAAAGAGGAAGGTCTGAGTGATGCAGGCTGCGAAGGAGATGGGCTTGGCTGGGCTCAGCAGGTTCCCCAGCATCTGGGGCACCGTGTTGCAGGCGTAGGCGATGTCCACAATGGCCAGGGGGGAGAGGAAGAAGTACATGGGGGTGCGCAGTCACCTGTCCAGGCAGATGAGCCCCAGGAGGAGCCCGTTCCCCAGCAGGGTGAGGGTGTAGAGGAGAGAGAACATTCCAGAAAGGACTACGTGAATCCTTAGGCCAAAACAAAATCCCAGCAAGATGAATTCTATGACCATTGTCTGATTTTCTTACATTTCAGTGTTAAAGAGACAATCAGGTATCTATGTGAACCAATTATTTTACAGTAGTGATTACCTTCGGAAACATTTTGAAGAATACATTCAATTTAAAATAAAGTATTATGTATTAAACATATAAATTTATTTTTTATTGTGAACCTAAATTTAATTTGATAACCATCTTTTAAATGACAAATAGGTCAGCAATTATTTAACCAAAGCCAAAGACACATTGATGTAATTAGGAAACTGCAGTGTCAAAGACATAAAATACACATGAAAATATACTGTTTCAGACATTCTTATGTAGAAATCTGTTACAACTATTGGACAGTAAACATAATTACTGAAGAACTTCTAAAGCAAAAGTAAATCATGATGAAAGTACTATCATTTAAATCATAACTGTAATCCAGAGGGAGCCTTATATCACCTTATTCAAAACAAATCATGAAATATCGACTTTATATTATGATACTGTTTTCAATTGCTAAATGACTGCATGCAGGTATATTGTACAATGTAATGTTTTAATACATGTATAAATGTAAGTAGTTTTGAGTTAGGGAATAGGAAGAAAGAAAGGTAGATGATATGTATGCTTATGAAGATATGTATTATGTAAAATTCTGTGTATTTATTTCTATACAATATATGCATTCATAGTCACTTACTTTTGCATCCAAAATGTGTTATTATTTTAAGAATGTCAGGAAATCAACTTTTTAAATTTAGCAACTGGCCATCGGGATGATTCACAGAATTTATCAATTATATACACAGAAAATGTCTCTAACAGTGCATAGAGCTGGCAGTCACTTGTTTTCATCAAGCTGCAGAGTGTTACAGGCCTGGCTCTGTGTGCACTGCTGCACATGTGGAAGTGTGTTCCCATCTGCTCCCAGGGATTTGGAACATCTGTATCCACAGACCTATATACACATGTTTGTAAAAATACCTGCAGATGTAATTTCCCATGAACTAGCTATACAGAGCTCGTTTTCTAGATTTTCTCAGACTAAATATACCTAAAGTTTCTATAAAGTGGAAATAGACCTTGTAGCTGTTAATTCTATCCTTCATATTTTTAGTACACTCAGTATACTTGGAATCAAAATGGTAATTTCTGCTTTGAACAGAAACAGTGATTGATGACATCAAAAATATTTTTCTTGCAATTTATACATAGGTAATAGAAGGGAAATATCAACAAATTTGTAATTAAGTGTATCTGTCACTCTTCAAAGTGTGCATCAGCAAATGGGTAATAAAATATTTACTCGAATAGGAGAGATGCTAAATTGAGGAATTACACTTTCAGACCTTAACTCTTATTTCATACTTCCTTCAATAAACCAGATTGTAGTTCAAGCATTTGTCACTGATATTGCAAATGCAAAGCAGCTTCAGTCTTACTTTCCTCTGATTATTATGAGCACTGTGACAGGTTTTGGTCAGTCCTTGGCTTAAGTGGCATCACTAGCAATTCAGATGTCAAGCAGTGTTGTCCAAAGAATTTGTATTTAAGAGACAGGATTGCATCCTGAAGAATAGATGTGACAAACACACATATAACTGATGAGGATAACAAGTTACAGATAAAAAAAAATTCCAGAAAATAAGGATGAGGAGAGTTTGGGTACTTTAAAATCTACTCCAGATGTTTTGATACAGTATGCAGGGAAAGAGAGCCTGAGAAAGTGAGTGGGCCCAAATGTAGTGAGTTTTAAGAGGAGCCTGTGTGAAGAAAGAGCAGGAAAAGGAGGCCGCTGATGAATGTGGATGTGGACACCAGGGCAGAAGGGCAGCACTTAGCAGTGCTTATCCCTCAGAGGAGGGAGGAGGGGATCCTGTGTGCACGCCACCTGGTGGCTAGATGTCCACTGCTCACGAAGATGCTTTATGTGGTCAGTAAGCAACATCCCGACCAAGGAAGGTCTCCGATTGGCTCTCCTGACCTTAATTCTCCAGTCAATTCCTAAGTAATAATTCCTTTCCTGGAGCAGATTATTTCTCCAAAGAAGTGTATTGATGAGCATGGTTCTTTGCTCAATGTGCAGATACACTTTTGAGTTTTAAATAAGTGGGAACTTAGGTATTCTGGCTTATGTCCTGTCTCATTGCAGGTTAGGCTGGCATGAAGCAGTTCCTAACACAGTTTCTCAAGCTGGACCTCAAAGATGAGTAAACCTCAGCATGCTCTAACCTCATTTATCAAGACTCGGGGAAAGAAAGAGCCCTTTCCTAAGACAACAGAATATCAAGCATTATTGATAAAAGATCAAATCATCTTGCCATGCAATCACCAACATAATATATTTAAAATATCTTCACATGAGACTGAGACTGATATGATTTTCAGTTGATGTTGAGAATTTCCATGATTGATAAACTCTCTAAACTTCTTCAACTCATAAAGCATAGAAAATACATAATCAGTGAAAGAAAAACTCAGGTATACCATACTAATTCTCTTTCTCAATTTTCCTTTATTTCACATGAACTAAAAGACAATGGAAAAAACACACAGTGCAATGCATAATACATTGATAGCTAAATGGTACCATAGGTAAAGCTGTCCAGTGTATCTAAGTATATGCTCAGCAATGCCATCCTTTTATTTCAGTCCTTCTTTACATTAGAACATGTAAATAGTCTTCCCAATTTTTACAACTTTGTAATTAACACACATTGGGTGAATGGAAAATATGTGAATATGTGAAAAAAATAATCAACAAACTACTGTGTATTTGTAGCCTTATATTAGAGCTACCATAATATAGCCTACTGGAATTAGTACACTAATTTTGCAGAATTCATCGCATTTTCCCAAAGAAAATCAAGCACTACAAAGAAATATGTATCTCATCCTTAGTGATCTGTACTCAGATAATAACTTTGAAACTTGGTAAGAACAGCTGAATAGATGACAATGCGTTAAAACCTTGACTTTCTTATATATTTCTCATTTTTCTATTTCTACTTCATATTTAATACTCATGTGATATACCTAATATTCATGAAAACAATCCACTAGAAATCAAAAGTTAAATTTCCCAATTCCTGAAGATAGAAGTGTGGGTTAAATATATCCAGTTTCCATTTAGAGGTTAGGTATTTTCAAGTACATTAACTGAAATTTCTTTGATTTCAAGATTTTAAAACTGCTATATAAGCATCCAGTTATTGCATGGTCAGGAAACTAAGGTTCTAACATTCATTTCTAAGAAAGAAAACATTTCTCTATATTGAAACAAAACATTGGAACTTGATATTTCTTGCATATCATAAAGTAAATCTCAGTTTGCTGGACTGTCAGGCTCCGGTCTCTGCATTGAGCACAGGTCAGCCACACTCTGCAGTGACCACTCACTGGGAGCCCACAGCTCAGTTGACCTGCAGGACTGTTCATGTGCCAGGAGCAAGAGAGAAATGAATACTCTACCCTCGTACTGTTTACATAGTTGTAATGTCAGAGTTTCCCAGTGTATCTCACAGGTGCACGGGCTGCTAAGCTAAGGGATTTTCTGGACATAGGTACTACTGTGGACCGGGAAGAAGTGAGGGTTAGTTTACCGTGATTACACTGCGTTTAATGATCTGACAATGACAGGTCCTGCTCTGAGCACCTCCCATGTGCTGGACACTGTAGGGCAGAGAGTACAGCACGTGGATGATTTTGGGCTTAGGAGGAGTTTCGGTGGGATGTTTTTGTTCAGGTGCAGGAGAGGAGATGAATTCCAAGGTAGAAATTAAACACAAACATCCTCTAGAAATTCTTGAAGTCTTAAAGACACTGTCAGTTTGCTGTTATCTAATACCCTCATGCTTTTTCCATATTATTTCTACCCTCAAAAGAAGACTTATCCTCCAAGTCACACAAAATCTGTCATGTATTGCGACTTCACTGACAATAATTAAATCCCTATTTCTAAAATAAACAAACTATGTTAATTTTCTGAAATGTAGTATCAGTCCATAACATATTGTACGCTAATTTCCTTTTGCTTGAAGTATTATTCTTGCCTTTGCTCTCAATCCATAATTCAGAACTTCCTTGCTTCTGACATTCTGACATCACTTCTGCAGCTCAGCTTCTCCAGGAAGTCATGTGGGTCCCTGTGTGGCAGCAGAAGTGTGAGGGAAGGACCCCGAGAGCAGACTGGTTACATGGGACATGTCAAGGTGTGGAGACACCGTGGAGAGCTGCCTAAATAGATATGCAGCAGCCTAGCAAGTGAAGGAGGGACCAGGATATGCAGTGAGACGTTTAGGACCTGCCTAAAGGAACGCTTTTCAGGGCACAAACCATCAGTGCAGGTCATCTGCTGGAAACATCTTCGAATTTCAGTTCTGAGTTGGAGGCTTGATGGGCAGACTCTCCCCGCCTGAGAAGGCAGGAGGCTGACCAAGGCAGACTGCCCTTGGAACTGCTCCCACTTCGTAGCAGTTAGGTTGTCTTGCTCCAATAATATCCTCACTCATATTTATATTTTGTTTTATTTTTAATCTTGGAATGGTTTGGAATCATATTCTCCAGTTTTCTCTCCCATTTGAACATTTCTACTTATTGCCCTACATCTGTCATCAATTTGGTTCTTCTTTGTGGTTCTTCTTTCTCATGCAACCAAAAGAATGGGATATTAAACATGTGTTTCCCCTTTTTTTCTATCTACACGTATGGTCTCCCATTCATCTAGAATTGTCTCACTTTAACGTTATGCCAGAATAATACTCTATTGCATATAAAAACAATATTTAAAAAATCCATGCATCTGTTAATAGGCATTTTGTTTTTTCCCATGATTTATTTAGTACACACTGTGCTGCTATAAACATGGGCGGGCATATATTGCTGTGGTGTGATGCTTTAATACTTTCAGGAAGATAACAAGACAGGGACTACCTGGGTCAAATTGAACATTTGATCATAGTTTTTGGAGGATTCTCTACACTGATTTCCACAGTGGTTTTACCACTCTACCATCACAGTTTGTGTTTTCTTTTGAAGAGATTTTTCTCAATGCTCAATACCTGCTGTACATTTTGGATCCCATTTTCTTATTCAGCTTCTCACACTGTGAGACTGCAATGTTTACGTATGTGGGTCTGATTGTGCATGGGTGTGCATATATCACTGTGGTAAGATGTTTTTAATTCTTCTAGGAAATTACCTAGAAAGGGAAGAGCTGGATCAAATGGGACCTCTGATCCTAGTTTTGAGGAATGTACAAAGGGTTCCACAATGGTTGCACCAGTCCACACACTGACCAGCAGTGGAGAAGGGTTCCTTTTTCCCCACAGTCCCTCCAGCATTGGTTAATGGTTGATTTCTTGGGGACAGCTATTGTTTCTGGAGTGAGAGTTGTTTTAATTCTCATCTCTCAAATGACCAGTGATGCTGAACATTTTTTCATGTGTGTATTTCCCATTTATATTTCTTCTTCTGAGAAGTGTGTATTCATCTCAGATACTCAGTTTCATATTGAAACTTTTAATTTGAGGGGTCTGTTATTTTTCAGTTCTTTGTATTGATATAAGTCCCTTGTCTGAGGGACAACTGGTTAAAATTCCTTTCCTACTCTGAGGATTACCTTTTCACTCTGTTGGTGATTTCATTTGTTGTGCAAAAGATTTTTTTTGTAAGGTGAGATCCCATTTGTTGATTGTAGTGTTCCCTGTGTGGTCTGTGTTTTCTTCATGAAGTCTCTGACTATTTGTAGGTCTTCAAGATTTATACTTAATTTCTCTCCCAGTAGATTTAGTGTTCCTGTCTTAATATCTAGATCTTTGATCAATTTTGATTTCAAATTAAAGGATGATAGTAGATATGGGTTGAGTAATAGTTGTTAGCATCTTGAATGTCATTGTTCCCAGCACTATTTATTAAAGAGACTCTCATTCCCTGAGCATGCTTTGCCACTTTGTCAATGATAAGTTTTCTCAGTGTTTGGAGTTGCATCTGCATCTTCTATTCATTTTCACTCATTGTCAGTTTGTTTTTTTGCCAGCACCATGCTGATTTTATCACAATAGATTTGTAGTATACTTTCAAATCAGGGATCCTGTGGTCCTGTGACTTGCCTTTGTCACCCAGAATTGTTTTTGCAATTTTCTGGTTCCAAATAAATATTAGGAATATTTTCTCTAGTTCTCTGAGGTATGCTAAAGGTATTTTGATTGGAATTGCTTTAAATCTATATAACAATTTTGGGAGTATGGCCATTTTCACTATTTTGGTTCTTCCTATCCAGGAGCAAGGAATCTTTCTATTTTCTGATAGCCTGTTTACTCCTCTTTTTAAGGGTACTGCAATTTTCAGTGCATACATCTTCTACTTGCTTTTATTAGATTGATTCTGAAGTTTTTCAGTTTTCGTATGTTATTGGTAAGTGGGTGGTTTCTTTAATTTCTCTCTGAGAAATTACTTGTGTATAGGAGTGCTATTAATTTTTGAATGTTTCTTTCTATTCAGCTATACTTCTAAATTTGATTATTAAATCTAGAAGCATTTTGGTGGAGTTTTTGGGATCTTCTATATAGAGTAACATGGCATGTGCAAATAAGAATAATTGAATTTCTTCCTTTCCTATCCTTATCCCTTTTATTTCATTCTCTTTACTAATTGCTCTGGCTAATGTTTCCAGAACTATGATGAATAGGTATGAAGATAGTGAATATCCTTGTCTTGTTCCTGATATTATTGTGAAAGCTTTCCACTTTTGACCATTTAGTAAGATGTTGATTTATCATAGATGACTTTTGTCAGTTTGAGATACAGACCATCTATTCCAATTTCCAGTAGAACTTTTATCATGAATTGGTGTTGGATTTTCTGAAATTCCTTTTATGCATCTATTGAGATAGTCATGTAATTTTTATCTCTGGCTGTATTAATATGGTATATTACATTTAAAGCTTTACATATGTTGAACCACTCTGCATTTCTGGAATGAAGCTACTTGTTAATGAAGCGTAATCTTAATGCTTCTTTGTATTCTGTTTGACAATATCTTATCAAGGATTCTTGTAACTATGTTCGTTAGGGCGAGTAGTCTGTACTTTTTATTGTGGGGGTAAGGGGAGTTCTTCTCTGGTTTTGGAATCAGCATAATTCTTTGTTTCAGTAATGATTTTTGAAACATTGGTTTCCTTTCTATTTCTTTAAATAATTTTAGCATAGTGGCATTAATTCTTCTCCAAATTTCTTGTAGAATTTAACAGTTAATCCATCAGGACCTGTACCTTTCATTGTTGGTAACTTTTTAATTACATTTTCAATATCCTTGGCTAATATTATTTAGAATTTTTACATCTTCTTGATTTAGTTTTGGCAATGTTATTGTATCTAGGACTGCCTATTTTTTGTATGTTTTCCATTTTGTTAGAGTACAGGTTCTTAAAGTTGGTACTAATGATTTTCTGGATTTTTGGAAGATCTATTGTGATTTTCTGACTTTCATTCTTAGTCTCAATCACATTAATTTCTCTTCTTGTCTCCGTTATTTCCTCCCTCATATGAGTTTGGGTTTGAAATTTTTTTCTAAAACTTTGAGGTTCAAAATTAGGTTGTTTGTTTTATCTCATTCTGTTTTCCTGATGTCAAAGTTCATGACTCTAGCTTTCCCTCATAGGACTGCTCTCATTGCATCCCAAAAGTTCTGTTGTATTGTATCTGAATTATCATTAATTGTTTAATTTAATCAATAATTCTCTATGACCAATGGGTTGCTCAAAAGTGTGTTGTTTAATTTCCATATTGATGTAGTTATTGTGATTTCCTTGGCAATTGATTTCCTTTTTCACTGCACTATGATCAGATGGGATCATTTCAATTCCTTTAGAGTTTCCTGAGCATGTTTTATGAGCTATTGTGTGATCTATTTTGAAGAATATCCCATGTGCAGCTGAGAAGAATGTGTATTTTGATTTTGAGGGGAGTGGAACACTGTGTAGACATTTATCAAGTCCCTTCATACACAGTCTTGGTTTATTTCTTGTATTTCTTTGTTTTTTTTTAATCTAGTTGATCTATCTATTTGTAAGAGTAGGATGCTAATATCTGGACTATAATTATGTTAGTGCTTATTTGATTTTTCATTTCTGTTAATCTGTTAATATTTGTATTATGTAGTTGGATGCCTTTTATTTTATTTGTATATTTTTTGGTATTACAATGGAACTCATGACCTCCAGTTTGCCAGGCAGGCACTTGTGCCACTCAGCTATATCTCCAACCCATAAGTTTTATTTTAAAGAGAAAAAGAGAGAAACAAACAATGAAAATGAGTTTCAAAACAGGGATGTAGGACAATTACAATCCATGAAAGACTGCCTACTGGTGTATTATAGTAGTTACTCAGAATAAAAGATATAGATATAGACATTCTCTTGCCTAAACAATATTGACACAAATCATTCTTTTCAAGGAACAAGCAGAAACTAGCTGTATAATTACCTTAACTCTCTGGTATATACATATATTTTTTCCTTTTACCCATTTTTCCTTTACTCATCACAGTTTGTCATTTCTTTTGAACAGTCTCTTTCCAACTCACAATATCTCTTGTACAATTTTTTATTTTAAGGAGAAAAAAAACACTGAAAAATCAAGATGCATAAACACCTGAAAACAACTAAAAGAGCAAAACAACAACAACAATAGCTACATAGGTTTTCAAAATAAAATGAAAGGAATTTAAGAATGGTTGTTATACTGAATATTGTGATCTTCAAAATAGTTGCTCAGGTTACCAGATACAGGAATAAAAAAGAAAACAGGAAGACAAGAAGAAACACTGAATTTCACAAACAAGGAAGAAGGAAATCCCCCACAGTTGCCACAATGCACACTGCCATCCTCCAAATCCATGCCCAGACCCCCAGCCCCAGGCCTGCAAAGTCAATCAAACAGCACCAGCATCAAGCTCTTCCTTTATCTTCAGCTGGCACCATCTTACCCAGAGTCCTCTGACTCAGCCAGTAGCTTACTGGGGTTGGAGGGGATACTCTTCTGGTTTCCCAGCCCGTGTGCAGGCTGGGTCATGGGAAGGCGTGCTTTGTCTCCTTGCTGAGTCTCCTCATGATCTTTATGGTGGATCCTGACCATGGGAAGCCATGATTTGTTCCCTGGAACATACATATTTATGACTGTTATCTCTTCCTCTCATCTTGACGGACAGCTTTGTGGGGGTGCACCAGTCTGAGCTAGCTGAAGCTTGTTTTCTTTTAGGGGCTGAAAGACCTCACTCCAAGCTGTGCTTGATTTGAGACTTTCTGTTGAGATTCTCATGGGCTGTTCTGATTCTCATGGGCTTTGATTTATAGGTGATTTTTTTCTTTTCTCAAACTCCTTTAATGTTTGGTCATTGTGCTGAATTTCTGGAATTGATTATTATATGACTTTGGGTAGATATATTTTTGTCATTGGTGTTTAGAGTTCTATCTGCTTTGCTAATTTGTATGTCTAATTCTTTTTTAAATTTTTTTTTATTTTAAAGAGGAAAACACCAAGGAAAATAAAACAATAAAATCAATCAAAATAAATCAGAATAAGTGATACAGGGCTTCCAAAACTTATGAAATCAAAATTAGTTACCACAATGCCTTTGTTGTCTTCAAAACTCCTGCAAATACCACCTTGGGCCATGTTATAAACTGAATAGAGCACAATGGAATATAAACAACAAAAACAAAAACATGAATGCAATAAACGACATCAAAACAAGACAGTAATAAATGCATAATGTTTACATAACATGTCTTGCTACCTTTTAAGTAGCTGCTCATGCCATCAGAATTAACATAAACATATACGTCAAGTTCTTTATCCATGTTTGGGATATTTCCTGCCATTATTTCTGTGAGGAGGTTTCGATGCTTTGTCCTGTCTGCAGATTTCACACTTACTTCAATCTATCTTACGTTGTCCTTCTCTGCTTCACCTTGTGGCTGTTTGATTGATTTTTCATGGTCTCTTGACATTTTTAAAGTATCTCTCTTTTTCTTGTCACCAGTAGCCACCCTGTTTTCTTTATCTGATGTTCAATCCTTGTCTTCATTCAATCTGTTGCATACAATTTCAGTGGGGTTTTTCATCTCCTACATTTATGTTGGGATCTGCTTTACTGATTGTGTTTCTTTTATATGTTGGGCATCCACGGTTTCCATCATTTTTCTGGGCTCCTCCATTTTGTTTTATCTGCATCAACTTTAGCGTCTTTCATTTTGATCATCATTTCTTTGTGGTCCTTTGAGATGATTTTTACTATAGCCACTTCCATTTGTTTTTCAATTCTGCTACTATAATTTCAAGCAGTTGGCTATTAATTTCTTCTATCTCTGTGTACTCAGGACTTGTCCTGTGTGGGCTGGGCATTTGGGGTTGTCTTTTGCTCCTTTGTGTGGTCATTTTGAATTCCCTATTTTTTGTTTTATTTTGTTTTCTATGTTGATGCTTGTATATTTCTTACATTAAATAGCTCTGTCCCTGGTATCTATGTTTTCCTAGGAAATGTCTGTTCTCAGGATGTCTTCTATCTGTAGTTGGTTCTTGGTCTTTATGTTTAGCACAAGAATCTTCCTTCAGAGTATTCTGAGAATGAGATGTTGCTGTCAATTTGCTTCAGGGCCCATGATGAGTGCAAATTCCTTACAGTTGCAGTGTTGTCCTACAGAGAAAAAGCTGATTATAACAGGTCTGACATCCCAGTTACATTATTGTGGTTAGCAATAATGATAGACTAACACACGATCTGTCTCCTGACAAACTGCCGTAACTATTAGTCTGATATCTTTAACCATAGGAGCAAGTTCTACAGCTATCTAACATAAGCCAGTTCACAGCAGGAACTTGTATGTAATGATTTTCCACTAATTAGAGTGATTTTACCCTGGTGGGGTGAGGTTAAGAGGAATAGAGGTTTGGATGGAGAGATGAATGAGGTTAAATACATTGGGAGCAAGGCTGGTGGGCAAGGAGTGGATAATCTAAATTGTAGGACACATTATTGTAGGACACAAGAGGGAAGGATTGGAAGAGAAAGCTGAGAAGTACTGAAGTGAACCATAAAGAGAAGCGATAATGTATAATCTCATGGAAATATAACAGTATCAAGCTAGGTAGTTAATAAAAGACAGTAAAAAGATGAGTAGGAGTAATCCAAACAAAATTTTAGAGATATGAGTAATAAAAGAAAGAAAAGAAGAAGAGAAAACCAGAAAACCAAAAGGAAACAAATAAAAAGAAAAACAAAACAAAAAAATAGAAGAATAGAAAAAATCCAACTCAGCCAGACATAAAGAGGAAAACCAATCAGCCTGAGAAAGGTAAAAGTGGTAAAATTCCTCTAAGATTTTGTGGTAGGTCCAAGTCAGGTCCCAGAAATGTGCACTTTATCAAATTTCTTTGTTGCTGTTGTCTTTGTCTTTTGAGACAGGGTCTTGCTATGCAGTACAGGCTGGCCTTGAATTCACTTTGTAACCAAGGCTGGTCTAAAACTTGCAGCAATCCTCCTGTCTCAGCCTCCCGAGTGACGGGATTACAGGCATGTACCACTATGCCTGGCTTCAAATGATAATAAATCTAGTCAAAATCACAGATGGATTTCTACTGGGTATTGATCTAGTCTTGGCCTCTGGATTGGTGGGATAGGGCTAGTTTTCTGTGGCTGGAGCTCTCCACCATCGTTTAGGGAAAAAAGAAAAAATGAAAAATAAAAGTAGACAGCCCTGCCAACTCACTTCTATTCTGTGTCTCTTTGGCCTAAGCCCTATGCTGGTTCTCCAACTCTAGCCTTGTATCCTTACTGTTGTTTTGGACTTTTCTGGGTTACTCATCCCATAGCCATCCTGTGCACCCCACTTTGGCCCCACTGTGTCACTGGAGATCTCACTACCATGCCTGGGCCCTGTAGATGGAGGGGAGGAGTCACCCACATCTTGCAAGCCTGGTGGGGTTGTCTGGATGGAGGTAATGGTTCCATTCAGAATCCCTGTCCCAACTGGGCCCTGGCATTTGGAAGAGGAATCCTCCATTGTTTCGTATTGGAAAAAGAGTCTTGACTTAAAACTAACTTGAGTTACAGTCAATCCTCACAAGCTAATTGAGTGAGTAACTCAAGGGTCTCGTGTATGTGTTGATTTTTTTGCGTAGTAGTTCTGCCTTCTTGTGAAGTGAGGATTTCAGGTTCCGAATTTTAACTGCATCGATGTTTATCTGATTTGTCATATCAATTAATATTTCTTTCAAATTGTTGAGTCTGCTGATATTTGATTCATATATATTTTTGGTTGTTATTATTTTCAGTTGGATTGTTCCTTTAACAAGTATGTAATGATCTTCTTTGTTTCTTTTGATCAATCTCGGCTTAAAGTAGAATGTATTGAAATAGAATAGCTACCCCTAGTTTTTTCTGGGTTCCTCTCTGCTGCATAGAGTATTGTTTTCCTTTCTTTAATTTTCAGCACATACCTTTATTTTCTACTCAATGCATTTTGTATCCCTTGCTTGAAGCATG
This sequence comes from Dolichotis patagonum, assembly GCA_004027295.1. Lineage (NCBI taxonomy): Eukaryota > Metazoa > Chordata > Mammalia > Rodentia > Caviidae > Dolichotis > Dolichotis patagonum. The sequence goes on along the minus strand of PVJX010001070.1, from coordinate 107,889 downwards.
TTGCTGGATCCTGTTTCTTTATCCATTCTGCCAGTCTTTTTCTCTTGATTGATGAATTTAGACCATTAAATAGATGGTTATAACACATATGTATTGACTATTCTGGTCTTGCTATTTTCCTATTGCTAGTTCTCTGTCTCGTTCCTCTGTTGAATTGCTTATCTTGCCCATTGGATTAATTCTGTTAGGGTTCAAGGAATCACAGTCTTCTTTATTTCTTTGTAGAACAGCCTTTGGAACATTTGGTTGAGCTAGTTTTGTGGTCACGAATTTCTTCAGGTAGTTTTTGTCATGGCGGTATCTTATTTTGAATCCACTTTAAAAGACAGATTGTAAGGTACTCAGTCTGAATTGGAGGTTATGTTCTTTTACGGCTGTAATACTTCACTTTTCACTCTCTTTGACTTATAGTTTTGTGCCAAGAAGTCTTCTGTGGTTTTGATTGGCTTGCCTTTAGAGGTGATTTGTTTCTTTTCTCTCATATCTTTTAGTATCATTTTCTTATAAGCAATTTCATGAGTTTAGATTTTATATACATTGGTGGAGTGTTTTTTTACTATCATGACTAATTGGAGTTCTATATTCTTCATTTTTCTTTATGTCAAAGCATATTTCCATGCTTTGGAAGTATTCTCTTATTAGCTTTCTGTACAATTTTTTAATATTCTTTACATTATATCCTGAATATTCACTGACTGTGATTTATATTATGTTTTTCTTCTTTGTGTCTTCTGTCAGCTATTGGATTCATTGGTTTGTATTTATTTATTTTTTATTTCTTGCCATTTTTAATAAATCTCTCATTTGATGTTTCCTAACCTTGACCCTGCATTCTAGATTTGATATTCTGTCCTCAAATGTGTCATTCTGAGGCATAGACTTTCCATAGAATTTTTAATTTCCTCAATATCTGTTTCAATCTGCTTAATGCAGCCCATTACCTTCCTGTGTTGGGCATTATGGTTTCCACCATTTTCCTAAACTCCTCAATTTTTTTAATAATACCTACTTGAGATTCATTAACCATATCCTTCATTGTGTTCCATTTTTTAGTTATCTTTTAAATTATTTTAGATTTTTTTTCTACAGCCTTCTGTATCTCGTGTGCTACTTCCACTGTGATCCTCTTAGACAGTGAGAAGGGTGGCTTTTGATTTTTTCCACTTCACTGCTCCCTGCATTTACCTCAGGTGCACAGGAAGTGTGAGTTTGCATCTTGGTATCATGTTTTCTCATTTTGTTTTTTTAAATTTATATTCTGCATTGATTCTTGTAAATTCCTTATGATCAATAGCTGTATTTCTTGTATGTAGAACACCCTAGGAAATGATTACTTTTCAGAGACATCTTCCAGGTATAACTGGGTTTTGGCATTTGAGTCTATCACGATGTTTTACCACTTAATTTTATGAGAAATGAGAAGTTATAGGCTGTTTTTTCAAGCCTTTGATTTTTTGGTTTGGGGTGGTATTTATTGTTTATGACCCTCAGACAATCTTGATCTTGGTATAGAAGAAAGAATAGCTGATTAGAACAATTATGTCAGTTTGATGAAAGTAGTAAAATTAGTGATAATAGGATCTAATGCATCTTGGAAAATGACAAATTTTGGAAAATATTAATTTACTCTTTTTTTATTTTGAAGAGAAAAAAATCTTACACAAATCTTATGATTGTTACAATAGCTGTCCATATCATCTTCACAGTAAAACCAAATAAAATAAAACAGAACAAAACCAATCAAAACAGAACATTAAGTGAAACAAATCAATAAATGGGAACAAAAGCAAAGAGGGAGAACAATGTTGGATTTCAAAAACAAGACAGAAAGACAGTATGCAATGTAGCAATATGTTTGCTATATTGCATAATGTCATCCTCCCAACAGATGCTCAGACTACTTGCCTAAGGCCTGCAAAGTCAATTAAGCAACACAAGTGTTCAGTTGTTTTTTTACCTCAGGTTGCTTACAGGGGGAGGCGAGGGCTTCCTGATTCGCAGCCTATGTGCCCGTTGGCTCATGGGAAGGGTGAACTGACCTCTCTCTTCCTGGCCTCTGCTTCGCTTTTGTGGCTTACAGGAAGGGAAAATTGACTTCTTCTTGTATTCTTTCAAGACCCAGCATAACTTCTGTCAACTAACAAGAGGGGCAGACAGGCTTGTGTCTTCCTGAGCCCCACATGACTTGGATGGCTTATGGGAAAGGAAAACTGGCTTCTCTCTAAATGTCCTATTTTGCCATACGAAAAAGATTTGCAGTGGCATAGCAATAGCTAAAAATCCCCAGGAAGTTATATTGAGTAACCGTTTCCTTAGCTAATCAATTTTGCCTTTGGAAGATAAAGGAATAGCAAGAACATATAGGGAAGTAGAAGGGAAGGAGATTAGGTGCAAGGTTGAAGGGCAGAGAAAATTCAAGCTTTTGGAGCCTGGTAAATCAGATTAGAGAAACGCAAAGAAGGATGAAACAAAAATGAGAACTAAACAAAAAAAATCAAAACTAAAAGAAATATTATCAGTCATAAAAAAACCCAAAAATATACATTCAACAACAAAAAAAATAGGAAAAAAAAAGACAGAACCACAAACAGAAGTGATTTATTTATTTATTTATTTATTTATTTATGATCTGAAGCCTGTAATTATCTTCTGGGGTTCTGTGGGAGTGTCTGCTTCAGAGCTCGTCTCTGCTCTCCATGGTGGTAGACAAAGGAATTAGACAGAGCCCACATCTGTATTGTGGGATCCTACCAAGTGGGATTAAGGAGCAGTGCTCTATAATCCGAGCAGTCCAGCCACTGCAGTCCAGCCACTGCAGTCCATCATGTCCACTGCTCTGCCCACTGGTGCTTTTGTCTGTGCAGGTCTCCAGGATTCTGTGATGTCACTGCACCTCTGTGGGCTCAAAACTCCTCTCTTACACAACGAGCTAGGAGTCAGGGTTAAAAGGTAATTTGTCACTTGTCTATTCTGCCTTGGAGTCTGTCACATTGCTCTCCCCATGGGCGCTAATTCTCCCGCACAACTTTTCTGGGTGTGGAGGATCCACCTCCCTCCTTCTCTACCCAAGTTGCCACGCTCCAGCACCTGGTCTTGCAGTCTCGGGAAGTCTGCTTTGCTGCTGCCCCCTACCCCACCATCTTTGTAGAATTCCTGAGAAGTTTTCACAAATGTGCAAATTACAACAACTGCAATTTGAAACTGTCTGTGCTCTTTTAAAAACAAATGAAGTTAACAGTGTTGTAAGGACTGATTTAAAAATGCAGAATGAAAATAATGTAATTACATGAAAGAGTTCAGCAGACAGAAGACATGGTGATTATTAGTTGAGACAAAATCATTTAATTATATTTTTTTATTTTAAAGAGAATAAAACCAAGCAAAATAAAACAAGATGAAGTCAATCAAAACAAACCAGTGTAAGAGACACAAGACTTCAAAACAATATGACATCCACGATGCTTACCATAATGTTTCTTGTTGTCTCCCAAATAACTGTAGATACCTTCAGATAGAGTAAAAAAGTAAACAGAATAGAATAGAACCAATAAAAACAAACCAATGTATACAATAAAGGACTTCAAAACAAGATAATGGTAAGTCCAAAATGGCTACCATAATGTCTTGATATCAGTGAAATAGCTGCCCATGCTATTGGATATAATAAAATCAAACCAGATAAAACAGAATAGAACCCAACCAAACAAAACAATGAACATGCTACAGGAGTTCAAAACACGATAACAGGGAATTAACAATGGCCACCACCTTCAGAAGGAGATTCCCCCATTGATGCTACATTGTATAGTGCTATCCTCTGAATAGGTGATTACGTTACCAGTTTTAGAAAAACTTGCAAACTCAGTGAAACACTAAAAACTGCAAGCATTAAATTGTATTTTACTTCAACAGCTATCATTGCAGCCTGTGTTTCTCTTAATCAGCCGGTCGCTTATGGTGGCAGATGGGAGGGGGTGTTTGTCTCTTTTGGTTTCCTAGCCAGCACAGCAGAAAGGGCTGGCCTCTGACTGTCCCCCAGTGACCCACACATGTTGCCAACTCACAGGGAGGGCTGGCTTCTTGGAGACTTCTTGTTCTCTTCCCCTGCAGTCCGTGAATGGCACTGACTCACCCGAAAAGGCTGGTATCTGGCTTTATGCCCAGCTGCACAAGCAATTCACTCATTCTCAGGAAGCCCTAGGTTCTTGGTACCATCTTGTTCTCTGCCTCTGTAGTCAACAAATGGCGCTGACTCACTGGAAATGGCTGGCATCTGGGTAATTATATATATATTTTATCTTTTATTTCAGATATATATATATAGATATATATAGATAGATATAGATATAGATATCTATTTATATAAATATAGATAGATAGATAGATAGATAGATAGATAGATATATCCAGCCCCAAATCATTTCTATTATAAACTAGTACCAAACATTTTATATCACTGGACATTTCTAACTTTTATTTTAAAAGTTTTTTCAGAATTTGACTACAACATTGATTTGAGAATAACACAGATAATAACCTAACATAAAACATGTAGGTATAATCCCTGTTGAAATTGAATTGTTATCAGAGAGATTTTGTAAAAAAAAATGTAGCTACTAACATTGGGAGAAACTTCTACAAAAGTAAAGAATATATCTTCAGGATGGCATGAAAAATATATTAAGATATTTGGGAAAATTGTGATTTTCTAAATTATATATCCAGAGTAATTACAAATGAAAATTGTCAGGCATTCACTTTTTATCCATAAAAATGTAATAGAAGAGGCAGAATTTGTTTTATACTTGACTTTTGGTATATGTTTCTTTTTGTGTTAACTGTGTTTCTTGTGTATAGCATCCTGTTGTTTCTTAATTTTCTTTTCTTTTCATTATTTAGTATTTTTTCATACCTGAGATCATACCATGTTCTAATGCCAGCCACACAGGTACTTACAATGCTGAGCTAATTCCCTGGCCCTTGATTTTATTTCTTGACACATTTTGTTAATCTGTGTGTTTTGATTGATAAATTGAGACCATTCACAGTGATTGCAATAATTGATAGATATTATTTTATTCCTGTCATTTTATTATTTTCTTGTTGCTTTTGTTCTTCTACTTAATTTCTTGTCCTGCTTTGTGAATCCATTTGATTAGACATTTTGAAATTGTTCATTTCATTGTCCCTTTCTAGGATATTATTAGAATTCTTTTGAGTATTGGTTTTGTTCCTCTTTATTATAAAAATATCTCATTTATCAGTTTTGAAAAGGAATTTGCATGATAGATCAGGTTGTGTTGGAAATTATTTTTGTTTCGTGCTTAAACACTTTACTCCAAGTTGTCTCTTCAATTTACATTTGTGCTGGGAAGTCTTACCTAATTCAGAAGCATTTTTCTTTTTAATTGATTTGTTGACCTTCTCTACCTGCTTGTAAGATTCTGTCCTTGTATTGGTTTTCTGGTGTTTCAGTTATGGTGTGGCATTGAGGTATTTTTTTTCCAATTATGGCTCTTTGGAGTTCTAGCTGGTCACTTTTCCATATGTTAAAATGACTTTCTCATGTCTGCAAATCTCTTGTTATTATATCTGTAAACAGGTTTCTTAATGTTCTTCATGCTGTCTTCTGATTTTTCACTAACTCTTATTAGTCTTTTTTGTATCATCTAACAGCTATTGCTGTTTTTTGTGTTCTTTTCTTGTTTTATATTGCATTTCTGTATCATTGAGCTCAGCCATCTCCTCTAAATCTGAAAGACTAGTAAACCCTATTCTACCAACACAGAGAAATATATATCAGCATCATTTTTATACCAGGTACCTTATTGTGTTTGAAGTTCCTCTGTGAGTGAGATGTAATTATTAATATTCATCCTGAATAAGTTTGGAAAGACTGAGTGAATACAAAACTAAAAATGGCTAAGGAACAATAAGATATGTCATGGTTGCCTGTTTAAAAGTTGAATAGGTAATCACTGCCTGTGTACATCCTTTGACAATCAGTAATGAAGACTTGGTTCAACTACTACTTAACAACCAAGTGAAGGACAGACACTCTTTGGATTAGTCTTTTGATTGACATTTGGTGGACTTGAGAGGGATTCTGCTTGTGAGAGACTATCCTGATTGCCTGGCACATTTTCAAAATAGAATTTTTATAGTTAATATCCTGAGAAGCCAATTAAACTACATGAAGATTCATTCTTAAACATTGATTTCAAAGTAGATTCAGTTAGTAAGGATCAGGCCACTACTATGGCTGCATTTTCAACTAGGAACTTACACCTTCTGGTTCATTTTGTACTTTGGGATAAGACATTCCAAGTTGGGAAAGATAGACATACAGAAAAACCGAAGAAGATCTGCTGATGCACTGGAAAAACTACATATATCTAAAATGCAGAGCTCAGCATTCTGTTTTGTGAGGAATATTAAAACAGCCCATAGAGTTTCACTGATACTGAATTTTAGCCTGCCAAGGAGGAAAACCATCAGTTTACCTCTTCACTGGCTAACAGTTCATTAGTTGCTGTGCAGATTCAAACATGATGTTCAGTTTTTTACAGTATTTCCTCTCTAGTTTCTTCTACACATAGTATATAATTTTGTGCGTACATTCAGAATACTGATTCACATATCAATATGAGTCAATAATTCCTATGGAATTCTAACTAGCATACTCCATGACTAACTAAATTCACTTGTGCAATTTTGGGAGAAAGGACAGATTTGCAGTTGAGGATTTGAGATCATGGCTTTCATGGCAGGTTCTTAAATTTTGTCTACCAAATCGTATGAATGTTGAAGCTTGGCCTAACTAATGCCATCTTGTTCCCTGTATCTGACGCAGAGAAGTGGAAAGTTACTCAGGGTACAGGACACATGAGAAAATCAGAATGAGCTGCACCCACAAGAGAAATATTAACCTGCTCAACAAAGAAGCAGGATACAAGTGTCAACCAAAAATCAATGGTCCATGGGTTGTCACTGAGCTCAGTTAGACCAAAAATTAATGTAAGATTCTACCTTAATTGTTCCCATCAGGATGTCTTTTTGTGATTTTCTGTTTTAAATCTCTGTAACTTTCCAGTTCATTGGCACTAGTTTGGACTTTGAAACAGTGGTCCATCAGTGGTCACTGAGCTCAGCTCAATTCAATCCCAAATGTATCAATTTGGCTGCTTGATTCCTATATAGTTCATGAACCCACATCATTTTGGAGCTCACCTTGGATCCCTATTTAGGGATTTATAGGGTCAAAGCCTCACTTTGAGCTGAATTATTCCTTAGGGAGACTGTTGAAGGATGTTTCTGGCAGCCAAGGAATTTCTTCATTTCAAAGAGAAACCAAATGACTGGCCCAGAGGGGAGGAGCCGGCACACACTGTCCTTGCTTGCACTTCAGTCTCTGATAGCGGACTGAAGAGGGCAGAATCCCCTAGCCTGCATGCTCCAGAAGAGCCCTAACTAACAAGAAAAGGGGCTGAGAATTACACTATACACTTGTATGGAAGGAACCAAAAACATGATGAGAGAGAGAAGTAAGAAAAAGCCCCCATCCCCAAACCCTGAGAATATTGATTCAGGAGAGTTAAATATAAAAGAGATTGAGGGCAGCAAACATGCAACATGAAACACAGCTTCAGAGGACATAAAGAGATATCTTTGGGACCTCATAAATGAGATCAAAACTGAAATATTAATTCAAATTAAATAAGAGACAAGTAGATTAATAAAGGAAGGTCTGGGCACCTCTCAAGAAGACACAGAAAGAAGAATGGAGGAACACAAAAGGAGAGAAACATGCAATGAAGAATATAAAGCAAACCTAGAATTCATGAAGCAGATTCAAAGAGATTACCAGGAAACTAAAGACTCCATAGAAAGTTGGCAAAACTGCTTAAAGAAACTAAAGAGAGTCTATCAAAAATTGAACACAGGCTTGCAATGTGTGATCATGAAAGGGAAGATCTCTTAAAAATAACAAGGGAGCAGGCAGTAACAATACAAAGGCTAGAGGACAACCAGAGGATCTATAACTTAAGAATAAAGCATGTGAATGAAGAAGCAGGAGTCAAAACAGAAGAACTGCAAAGGCTACTCACAGAAATTATTAAGGAAAACTTCCCAACCATAGAAAAAAGAAATGATATGCAGATGTATGAAACATACAGAACTCCAGCCACCTACAACCAAAACAGCTACACCCAGACACATAATAATCAAGATCCCAGAAATATAAGATATAAGAACAGAATATTAAAAGCCATCAGAGAAAACAAACAGATCACCTATAAAGGAAAACCCATCAAAATCATGACAGATTTCTCGACACAGACCATCAAGTCAAGAAGATCTTGGAGTGAAATAATTCAAGCCCTGAAGGAAAATAACCTCCAGGCCAGATTAATGTATTCTGCAAAACTCTTTAGAAATTAATGAAGAAGTAAGATGCTTCCATGACAAAGAGGAACTGGGAGAATTTGTGACCACCAATCCAACCCTACAAAAAATACTGAAGGACATTTGAGAGAGAGAGAAAAAAAGAATATGAGCATTTCAGGAACAGTGGCAGAGAGGCATTAGTGAATGGAGCACACAGTGGAGTGGAAGAGAAAAATAGACAACCAATGGCAGAAAAATAGAACAGCAGAAATGAGGCAGAGAAGATTGGCTGTACTCTCTAGTACAGAGGGCCTCAAAATACTAACAGAGAGAAACACAGGCAGAGTAGATCAGGAGATAGGGTCCATTGAGATGCTTTATATACGGAGGCAGTAGGACCCAAAACAAGCAGTGTACCCTATAGGAGTGAAAGGGGAGGAACTGTCTAAAAAAGGAAGGCAGAGGACATTGTTAATGGGGTAACAAGATATAAAATTTACATTACTCTCATCACTCTGCTTGGATGGATTATGTGCTGTTCCAGTTTGTCTACTTATACTAGACTTGAACACATGGTCAGCTATCCCAAAAATAAGAGGACATATTATGGTAATCATACTTAATTTCCTATCAACTTAATCTGAAGCCCTTGACAACTTATATTGTCTTATTATGACTGATCTTACTTGAATCTGGTTTGTTAGATTGCTATTTTGTATTGACTGATTTTATTCAAATCTGTTATGATTGATAGCATCAAGTCTAATAGTACAGGCAACTACACTGAAGATGACAAGATTCACTAAGATACCGACTCTGGTTTGATTATTATCTGTTTTTGAAGTCTTATAATGTCTCCAATGCTTCATTTTTATTAATGTTGTTATATACTGCTGAGACATCATGGTAACCATCGTAGATCACCTTGTATTGTGGTTTTATATGACTTTTTTGCTTCATGCTTTTCTAGGAATTGTTTTGTTTTGTCTTGCTTTGTTTTGTTTTTCCCTTTAATACAGAAAGGATAGATATACATTTAGAGACTCATGCATGTGTAGAGCTTATAAACAGTTTACAAGAACCAACTATATAACTCATGTTGAAATGAATAACTATTTTGAAGAAAAAGAAACACTACAGTACCCAGTGCTGACTCCGTAATGTCATGATGTGAAATCTAGAAATACTATCATTTTTTGTTCAAAGTGATTTTAGCTTGTTTTGTTTTGTTTAAGTTCAACACACATGAAGGTATGGACAGCTGTTTTGAAGAGAATGAGAGACACTATGACAGCCATTCTCGGCTTCCCTATTTTCTGGTCTTGAAGACCTGAAACGCCCTCCTCGTCCTGCTCAGATCAATTCCATACTACGTTGTTTCATGTGAATTCCCTGTATGTGACAATATGGACAACTATTTGCAAGAAACCAAGAGGCAATACGATCAAGAGTGAATATCTCCGATTGTCTAGCTTTGAAATTTATGTCTCTTACATTGCTTTCTTGTGCTTTCTTGTGATTACATTGCTTATTTTGTTCTTTTTTTGTTGCATTTAATTTTACCCTTTTGATATAATTGCATGTATGTTTGAGTGTGTAAGATGGATGACCATATTGCTGTTTTTGTCAGATCATGGAGCAGAATTGTTAACAGTCTCACTGTTTGAATGTCTACTTTGCATGTTTTAATTTTGTAATTTGAACAACTATTTCCAAGATGTCAGTATGTAATTTGTCAAGCAATGATCTCTTAGGAATTTGTTGTTGTTGTTGTTGTTGTTCTTTTCCTTTTTTCCTTGGAATTCTGTATTGTTGCTTCCCTTTATTCTGTATTGTTTGGTTTGGTGTTTTTTTCTCTTTAAGTAAAATTTTAAAAAATAATAACAAAGAGAAACCAGAACCAAAACACTGGATGCTAAATTCAGAACAAGCTATCTGGATCCTTACCAGTAAGATTGTTTTAGTTTTGTTGGGGTGCCCTTTGGGAGTCTCTGGAGATGTTGGATTCAACATTAAAGCCTCTAGACTCTTTCCCAGACCATGATGTTGGTCTAGTCAGGACCTTGTTGGCCTTAAGGTTGAATTAGTTCCTTAGTGTCAGTTTATAAACTGATTTAGTCTCTGTCTTTGTTGTGTTAATCGTGTTTATCTCCCATTTAGTGTTTGTTATTCATGTCAATGGGTCAGTCTGCTTCTGCTTCTCTGTCACCCCTGCAATGTGTTCTTAACCATTTTCAGGAATTTTGTCAGAGAGCCTATTCCTATGGTGGACCTGTTTGCCCAGTTTAGCTCCAAAATTTTGTGAATTTGAATGGCCCACTCTTGGAGACTCCTGGCCTCCCTAGGGGACTTTTAACCTCTCTTTGTGTCAGCAGGTCTGCCTCAACTCTTTGAAAAACAACAGCAAGGCCACTGCAGCTGCCACTGTTGCTGCAGCCAGAGGCACCCCACCCAGCAGGTCCCCCAGTGAGAAGGGGTACTCACCCCTGCCTGCATGCCCAGCACCTGCCATGTGCCCTGCACCCTGAAAATTGAAGCCCGGATATCTCTGGGCTTCCAGGACAGAAAATAGCTCGGCATCCCCTTGCTGGTTCCGGTGTGCTAAGTAAGGGGGTGTGCACGGCCCCTTAACAGTTTGGGCCTGTGTACTCCCAGCCCGGCTGCAGCACCACAGGTAAGGAGATGGCGGTAGCTCCTACAGCCTAAGTAAAGCTGGAACCAGAGCTGAAGCCAAAGGCTGAGTCATGTGGTGAGGGCCATGGTGACCTCCAACATTCCAGGGCCAAGAGCATGGACAGCAGTGTGGCTTCCCTTGTGGGCACAAGCCCAGCCAGCTGCAGAGCCCCTTTATTGGGCTTCCCCCTGGCTTCCATCACAGGTCCCTCCTTTCCCAACTCTCTCATGATAAAGAGCCTGCCAACAGTTTCTCCAGATTTTCCTCACTTCTGAGGAACAAGAACGCATCGACATCCTAGGACCAAAACTGATCCCAGCATTGGATGGCAACCCAGATGGGACCCGGCCCTTTTGGATCTCATGTTTACCCTCACTTGCCCTATCTAAGGTAAGAATGCTCGGCTATGGTTTTGCCAGACTCTTTTGTGTGTTTCAAAACAGATGCTGGGAAGCCAACTAATCTAAGTAGAGGTAAGTTAGGGACCTGACAAGGCTCCATCTGCATTCTTGGAGCACTTCCTAGAGACATATCATATTTATACACCTATTGATCCAGAGGGATTTGAGAACAAACACACCCTAATATTGTGTTTGTCTCTCAGTCAGCCCCAGATATTAGAAAATGTTTCAAAGGCTAGAAGGATTCAAAGGTAAGGTACTCTCAGATTTAGTGGAGATAATCCGAAAGGTCTTCAATAACCGAGAAGGTCCACGGGACTTGAACATCTTAAAATTCTCCTCCCCAAAGCCTAAACATCAAATTAGAGAATTTCTAGGTGCTTTGGGCTACTGCTGGTTGTGGATCCTGTGTTTTGCAACATGGCTCAACCACTCTACAACTCTACTGGACAGGATCTATCTGGGCATTTAACCTGGACTGAGTTAGAGGACCAAGATTTTCAGTGATTTAAAACAGTCTTTCATAAATGCTCTGGCCCTTGCTCTCCCTGAGTTAGCCAAAACTTTCTTTGTGGCTGAGAGTCATGGGATAGCAAAAGGGGTCTTAACCCAGGACCTAGGCCCTGGAAGAGGCCTGTCACCGATCACTCACAGAGATTAGATCCTATGGCTGCAGGTTGGCCATATTGCCTACAGACAATCGCAGCCACTGCAATACTCACCAAGGAAACCTCTAAGTTGACTTTTCCCAGAAAATCCAGATAGTGGCACTATATGTTGTGGAGACACCATTGCAGTCACCTCCCAATAGATGGCTTTTCAACACTAGCATTGTCCAGTACCAAGCCCTTCTACTGGATACTGAGCACATTGAGTTCCTGTCTCCCTCTGCCCTCAATCCAGCAACCCTCCTGCCAGATGATGATTCCTCAATGCTGATACATTATTGTATGGACATTATTGACTCGGTCTCAAGCTTTTGAGCTGACCTGACTGATGTCCCACTTGCCCAGCCCAAGGCCATCCTTTTCCCAGACTACTACAGTTAACTCCACCAAGATACTCGGGTGGCAGGAGCTATGGTGACCACCGAAACTGAGGCAATATGAGCTCAAGCTTTGGGGTCTGGAACTTCAGGTCAGTGGCCAGAAGTGATAGCCTTATTCAAACCCTAAAATGGGGACAAAATAAATCTATAATATATATACAGATAGTCAGTACGTTTTGCTACTGTCCATGTGCATGGGGCCATTTATCAGGAAAGAGGACTATTAATCTCAGCAGGAACAAAAATCAAGAATGTCTCTGAGATCTTAGACCTCTTGGCTGCCATATGTTTGCCCCAAAAGGTTGCCATTATGCACTGTTTGGGGCACCAGCGAGAAGATACCCCAATAGCTCATGGAAATGCCTTCACAGATAAGACAGCCAAAGAGGTGACACTAAAACCAGTAGGGCCTATAAGAGTCCTCTCAGCTCTCCCACCACCCATGTTACTCAAGTCATCATATTCAGATTCAGACCTCAAAGCAGCCAAGAAGATAGAAGTCCAACTCTCTCTGGAAGACTGGCAGACCTTACCAGATGGGTAAATTCTCATCCCAGAATCATTAGGCCTCCAGCTCGTCTAGGAGACCCATTGGACCACTCATTTCGGGGAACAAAATTGGTCAAGTGATCTTATCTAACTAAAGACGTCAGCAAAAAATGCCTACAATGTTTTCAAGTGAACCCTAAGCTGGCTCACCCTGATGTTTGAAAGAGACAATGAGGACTTATCCCTGGAGACCACTGGATGATAGACTTCATTGAAATGGGCCCATGAAGAAGGGGATATAAATATCTCTTAGTTCTTGTAGAAACATTCACCTGGTAGACTGAAGAATTCACCCCTGGGAATGAATCAGATCTCATCATAGCTAAGAAACTCCACTATGAGATAATGCCTCAATTTGGTTTGCCCACCTTCCTGAGGTCCAACAATGGTGCAACTTTCATAGCTTAAATTACTCAAAATTTAGCTGCAGGTTTAGAAATCATTTGGAAATGACATTGTGCCAACGAGCCTCAAAGTTCAGGCCACCTAGAGAGACTAACCAGAACCATAAAGAAAACCATTTCAAAACTGGCTCTTGCGACTGGCAAAAAATTGGGCAAATCTCCATCATTATGCCCTTTTGCATGTGCAAAGTACCCTGTATCTCCTCTTTTGAGGGCATTACCTCTTTTGAGGCCATGTGTGGCCAACTGCCCCCTTTAATCACCCGGATTCAAGATGACAAGTTGGCTATTGTCACTAACAGAGAACTTGATATGTCCTTACAGGCTCTTCAACCCCTTCTGCACTCGATCCACTGCTTGTTCAGGGGCCACCAGACCTTTTCCAAAATGCCTGAATACCCCCTTGCAGTCTAACCTGGAGCCAAATCTATATCAACTAAAAGGACCCTATCCCACAACCATCAAAGTTTCCAGAGAGAGCCATTGAAATCATCACTCCCACTTCAAGCCCACAAGACCAAAGACTCCAGCTAAGTGGACTAAGTCTTCTGACCCTTTAAAAGTAAAACACCAAAGATGCGACCCTAAGTCTGTTTTTATGTATAGCTAATAAGTGGGTAATTATTGGGACCAAAAATCAAACCCAGATAGTAAACACCTCAAACCTTGATTCTGGATCTTCATGGTGGTGGGCACAGGGACCTAAGTCCCTCACTTTGGGAAACATTCAGGGATCTGGTCTGTGTAAGCAGTCTGTAAATTTCCCCTTGAAGCACTTCCCATTTCAAATCAATTGTAATTCAACTGTGTATGTACAAAATGTCTCTTACCCCCTCAGCTAACATTTAGTCTCCCTGCCAAGAACTTGGTTTGTCTACACAAATGGCCTCACCCCTTTCACTCATCTGGCTATCTTCTCTGGACCTAATCCTGACTTCTGCATCTTAACACATGTTCTTCCCCAAGTGTACAGGTATTCTGGAGAAAGAGGGAGGGAGTGTATAGGGTTAACCTTATTGTTTTCACAGCAACCATTCAGGAGTTATTAGGGACAGTCTTAGCTCAGAAGGTGCCTAGCTGATAGGGAAAATGAGAGACATGGTCAACAGAGTTGGTATGAGAATTTGTTCTCCACCAACACATGACTGACCACCCCACTCTCGGCTCTGGCAGGACCCCTGGTTTTCTTCCTGCTGGCCATCACTATTGACACCTACCTGTGTGATAAAATGTGTAATGTATTATATCCAAAGCTGAGTCCTATCTATTAAATTAATTATTATATGTTCCCAATATGAGGATTTACGAAATGTAGATGAGAAAGATGACTTTGAAAAGATGTCCATGAATCAAAGATATAATTCATGTATTAAAAGCAGTGGGGAACAACATAGCTTGGCATAACTAACACCTTCTTATGCCCTGTATTAGACCCAGAATAGTGGAAAATTATTCAGGGTACAAGTCCCTTGAGAAAAGCAGAATGAGCCACACCCACAAGAGAAAAATTAACCTGTTCAACAAAGAAGCACGATACCGGTATCAGCCAAAAATTAATGGAAGTTTCTAGCTAAATTGTTTCCAACAGGATGTCTTTTTTGTGGTTTTCAGTTTTTAGAACTGTGTAACTTTCCATTTCAGTGCCACTTGTTTAGAATCTGACAGGGGTCCATGGCTGGTAACTGAGCTCAGCTAAATAAAATCCCAAATTTATCAATTAGGCTGCTTGGATTCCTATATTATTCATGAACCTGCTTCCTTTAGGAAAATAAACAATTCCATTGTAAGTTGGTAAAAACACTTGAACAAAACTGCGGACAGACTTTCAGACCTTGAAGATAGGATTGTGGCTTTAAATCATGAAAGGAAAGATATCTTGAAAAGTACAAAACATCAGAAAACAAGAATTCGACAGCTGCAAGATGTTGCAAAGAAAAATAATATAACATTAACAAATTTCAGTAAAACAGCTGGAGTCAGTACAAATGACATTAAAAAAACCCATATTATCAGAACTAATAGTAGCAAATTTTCCAAGGATGGAAAAAGAATCTGACATTGACATGAGTGAGGCATGTAGAACACCACTTAGCCATAACCTAAATAAATCTACACCCAACATATAATAATCAAGATCCCAGAAACTCAGCACAAGAACCAAATATTAAGAGCTGTTAAAGAAAATAAAGAGATCACCTATAAAGGAAAGCCCATAAGAATCACAGCAAACTTTTCTACACAAACCCTCAAGTCAAGAACATCTTGGAGTGCTATATCTCAAATCCTGAAAAAAAAAAAAAAACAATTTCCAACTCAGATTAACATATCCTGCAAAACTGTCTTTCAAAATAATGGAGAATTAAGATACTTTCATGAAAAGAACAGCTGAAGAAATTGATGACCACCAAAATCATACTACAAAGGATACAGAAAGCAATTATAGGCAGAGACAAAAATGATTCCAATTCAAAGAAAACCACAGAAAGAGACCACCAAGCAAGTAAATCAATGAAATGGAAAAAGCAGGGAACTAATAGCAGGAAACTAACAAAACACAGACAAACCAATGTGTAAGTTATAGCCATCAATGTAAATGACCTCAATTCACCAGTCCAAAGAAACAGACTGGCAGAGTGGATCAAGAAATAAGATCCAGTAATATGCTGTATGCAAGAAACAGATTTAACTCAACAGGAGATTCATAGACTGAGGGAGAACAACATTCCATGAAACAGGAACACAGGAAAAAGCAGGGCTAGCTATTCTGTTTGCAAACAATGTAAACTTCAAACCAAAAATGATTGAAAGAGATAAAGAAGTTCACTACATACTTGTTAGAGAAAAAGTTGAAGACAAAGAGATAATAATCATTAATATATATGTACCAAACATAGTAGCACTAAACTATGTAAGAAAAATATTAATAGACATGAAAAATAGGAGAAACAGTAACACAGTTGTAATGGGAGACCTTAATATCCATTGTAACAAAGTGAGAGATCATCTAGACAAAAAAATCTGCAAAACAAAAACAAGAACACAAAAGCAAAAAAAAAAAAAAAGCAATAGCAAAAACAAAAACTGAAACAAATCTGTTAACAAATGAATTTAGTAGGTCTTTACAGAGTGCTCCACCCAGTGACATCAGAATTCACATTCATCTCAGTTACATATAGGACATTCTCTAAAATAGACCATAGAGTAGCCCATAAAACATGCTTAAGTAAATACAAAAGAGTTTAAATTTTCCCATGCATATTATCTGACCATAGTGCAATCAAATTGGAAATGAATAACAAAAGAAACTGCATAAACACATGCCAGTTAAATAACACCTTCCTGAACAATCAAGGGGTCACAAATGAAGTTAAAGAAGAAATTGAACAATGTCTAGAATCAAATGAAAATGCAAATACAACTTAACATAACTTATGACATGCCATCAAAGGAGTCCAATTAGGAAAATTTATAGTGGTGTATTGTCACATCAGGAAAACAGAATGAATACAAATAACCTAATGCTGTACCTCATGTTTCTAAAAAATGAAGAGTAAGTCAAGCCCAAAGCCCATGCAAGGGAGGAAATTATAAATATCAGAGCAGAAATGCAATTGATACTAAGAAGCAATATAAACAATTAATAAATCAAAGAGGTTTTTCTTTGAAATAATAAAATTTATAAAACTCTACATAACCTTATCAACAAAATGAAAGAAAAACTTCAAATTCATGCAGTAAGGAACTTAAAAAGTGAATCACTACAGATCTTGTAGAAAATCAGAGGATTATCAATAACTACTGTGAAAATCTTTACTTGTATAAGATGGGAAACATAGAAAAAATGGGCAGATTTCTAGAAAAGTATGACTTACCAAAGCTGAATCAAGAAGACATAAAAATTCTGAATAACCCAATATCAGTTATTGAAGATGAAAAAGTAATAACAACTTATCTACAACAAAAACAACAAAAAGCTCAGGTCCCAATTGATTCAATTCCGAATTCTACAAGAAATTTAGAGAAGATTTAATGTCAATACTCCTCCAACTTTTAATGAAATTAAAGGGAAACAATACTGTTTGACTCATTTCTAGAGGAAAGTATTTTTTGGATAAAAAAAGAGAGAGAGAGTGAGAGAAAGACCCAATCAAAAAAGAGAACTACAGACCAATATCCCTAATGAACATAGATGCAAAAATATTCAGCAAAATACTAGCAAATAGAATGCAGCAAATCATCAAGAAGATCATACACCATAACCAAATAGAATTCATCCCAGGAATGCAGACATGGCTCAACACATGCAAATCAATAAACATAATATACCATATCAACAGAGCCAAAGACAAAAATCATGTGATTATCTCAATAGATGCAAAAAAATTTTGATAAAGTCCAACACTTGTTGGTGATAAAAACCCTAGAGAAAATAGAAATGGCTGGTCTCTACCTCAATTTGATAAAAGCCATCCATGACAAACCAACAGCCAACATAATACTAAATGGACAAAAGCTGAAAGCTTCCAGTCTAAAATCAAGAACAAGACAAGGATGTCCACTATCATCTCTCCTATTTAATAGAATTTTGGAAACATTAACCAGAGAAAGTAGACAAGAGAGAGAAATAAAAGGAATAAAAGTAAAAAAGAAAGAAGTTAAATTATGATTATTCACAGATGACATGATACTCTACATAGAAGACCCCAAAAACTACACCAAAATACTTCTAGATTTACTAAGCCAATTCAGTAGCATAGCTGGATATAAAGTCAACACTAAAAATTCAATACCATGTCTGTACACAAACAACAAACTCACTGAGAGAGAAGTTAGGGAAACCACACTCTTCAAAAAAACATCCAAAAAGATGGAATACTTAGGAATGAAGCTAACAAAGGAAATCAAATTTCTATACATTGAAAATTATAGAACTCCAAAAAATGAAATTGAAGAGGAATTCAGAACATGGAAATATATCCCTTGTTCATGGACAGGAATAATCAACATTGTGACAATGGCCATACTTTCCAAACTGTTATACAGATTTAGTGCAATTCAAATTAAAATACCATAAGCATACTTCAAATATCTGGAGAGAACATTGCTAAAATTCTTTTGGAAACAGAAGAGGCCTAGAATAGTAAAGGCAATCCTGGAAAATAAAAGAAAGGCAGGAGGAATCACAGTCACTGATTCAACATTATACTACAGAGCTACTCTGATAAAATCAGCATGAAAAACAAAGAAAATAAAACAGACTTGAGGATCAATGAAACAGTATAGAAGATGCAGACACAAATACAAACATAACTCAGCCAACTTACCTATGACAAAGGTGGCAAATGTTTTCACTGAAAGAAAAATAACCTGTTTAATAAAGTATGCTGGGAAAAGTGGCATTTCACATGCTGGAGACTAATGTGAGACCCATGTCTATCACTACACACTAAAGTCAAAATGAAGCAAAGATCTAAATACTAAAACACAAATGCTAAATCTATTGGAAGAAAATGTAGGTGGAAATCTGGAAAACATAGTTGTAGGCAGAGAGTTCATGAACAAAACCCAAACTGTATGGGAGGTAATTCAAAGTATCACTAACTGGGATCTGATCTTTTAAAAAAGTTTTTGCACATCAAAAGAAATCAGCAGCAGAGTGAAGAGATAACCCACACAATGGGGAAAAATTTAGCCAAGTTCCCCTCAGACAAAGAACTTCTATCTAGACTGGATCAAGAACTAAAAAAAATCTGGTGGCCAAATTCAACAATCCAATCCACAAATGGGCATCTGAGATGAAAACATACTTCTCAGATGAAGAAATACAAATGGTAAATAAATATATGAAAAAATGTTCAACATCACTGGTCATTCAAGAAATACAAATTAAGACAATACTGAGATCCTATCTCGCCCCAGAAGGAAGGGCAATCACCAAGAAATCAACTAATAACAAATGCTGGCAAGGCTGTGGGGAAAATGGAACCCTTCTCCACTGTTGGTGGAAAGGAATGTAGACTGGTAGAACTACTAATGCAACCAGTGCAGATTTCTTTAAAAAAACTAGGATTAGAAGTCCCTTGCAATCTGGTTTCCCCTCCGAGTATTTTCCTAGAAGAATTAAAAATTTCATACCACAGCGATGTATGGGCACCCATGTTTACAACAGCATGGTTTTTTGTACCTAAACCTTAGAAACAACCCAAATGACCATCAACAGCAGAATGGAGTAAAATGATGTGGTATTTTTATACAAGACTGTACTGTTCAGCTATAAAGAAGGATAAACTCGAGGATTTCATAGGTAAATGGATACAACTAGAGACCATACTGATAGGTGAATTAAATCACATGTGCATGTGTAAACATCATATTGCCTTCCTAGTGTAAGACACTCAGAGTTAACAATATGCAAAACGTACAAAGCATATTGTGAAAGGGGAAGAATCTTCCAAAAAAGAAAGAACTGGAATGGAGGAAAGCAGAAAAGAAGAAAGGGGAAGAAAACAATATATATATATGTATGTATGTATATATATATATATACATATATATATATACATATATACATATATATATATATATATATATATGGCCATAAAAGATAGCTAAGATAACTACACTAATTTCTTCTAGTTCATTGAAAAAGAAGGTTTGTGCTTATATTGTGCGATCAGTTTTATAGGTGTTAGTTTTGTAATCTGAACAACTACATAGAGGATAAAAATATGCAATGTATTAACCACTACTAATTTTCTATTATCTACTTTTGGAATTCTGTATCATAGTTTTTGTTGTTTTATTTCTTTAAAATAAAATTCTGAAGAAAACTAAAACTTTTCAGCAATCAGGAAACTGATGGAGCTCAGACAGAGGTTTCTAAGGAAGCAGCTGAAAGAGAGGCGCAGAATTCCCCATAGATTAAGCTTTGCCTTTGGCAGGTTGAGAAGGGGAAGCTGGCAGGAGGGACATGGGAGGCTCAGGAGGTTGGGGTGGGGCTTCCACATTGCATGGTCGGGGAGGGGCTGTGGCTGAGCCTCAGGTTCCTGTCACCCCTCCCCTGCCCACTGGAGGGTGCTTTGTGACAGGGATAGTAGAGCTCTGTGACCTAGGCCTGCAGCCCTCCTTTCTGGTCTGCAGGAAACTCTCAGGGCTCAGTTGCCTGAGAGCTACTGTGCGATTCAGATGTTAGAGAATCTTGTCTCTCTTCTAAAGAGCGTTTGTGCCACATGACTAAACCTCAGCTGAACCTCCTGGGCGGTGGATGTGATCCTCACCTTTGCGGGTGAACTGGGGGTCTTCCTCCTGTTACTGCCCCTCCTCCAGGACAGTCCATCGGTACCAACATCACCACCACCACTAAGGAAGAAGAAAAGTTCCGGAAAGGTAAGAGGTCCTCAGGCTGCGTGCAACAAAGAACAATTCTCTCTTTCTTCTACTCTTCTTTCTATTTGTCCAAATGAAGGGGAGACAAATGAGGTAAAAAGTTTCAGGAAAGATTAGAACATCATTCTCTGCTTATTCATTTATTTACTTTTCTTTTTTGAGTCAGGATTTCTTTTTTTTGCTTTTCTTTTCTTTTCTTCTTTTTTACTTTCTTTTTAAATCAGACACTGAAATCAGACTGGATTTCAGTGCCCAAGGACCAGACTCCCAAGAGAGCAGGAGACCTCTGCAGTAGGACAGAGCCACAGCACTGGTTCCCAGAACCCCTTCTTGGAGCAGGTTCCTCTGGCCAAGTCTTGCCTGTGTCCTGTGCTGACCCATGGGCAGTGCTGAGCCCCTGAGAGTTTCCCAGCGCAGCCTAGAGTCACCTCTGTCCTTGGGAAGCAGATTCCACTTGGCAGTTGAGCTGTGCCTGTAGACACCTCAGCTTTCTGAGCAGAGCTTCTGTGCTGTGAAAAGACAGCATGGCAGAGCTCGCTTAGAAAATCTTCTGTGCTTTCCAAGGAAGGAAAAGAGATGCCACCTTAAAAAAGAATTTCATTTGCTAAATTAGAAAGTTGCATTATTCAGGGACATCAGTAGAATTGTCTAGGAGGAGGAGGAGAGAGAGCAGTGGCCTCAAGCCCGCCTTTCTTTCTGTCTCTCAGTACCACATGGTGATGAAGGATTGGAGTAGGATCCGAAAAATGAGCTGCACTCTGAGAGGTGAGGTTTCCTTCTTCCACGCAGAGGTGCCTTGACATTGCTTGTCCCTGGGCAACTAGAGTCTCCCTCTCCGAGGATGGCAGCTGGGGAGGCAGGGGAGGGTGGCTGGCTCCTGGGAAGAGAAGCAGAGCTGAGGGCATTTCCCAGGCTCTGTGCTTGGAACAAAGCTGTGACAGACTTGGGGACGGGTGGTGTCCAGGAGAGGTGGAGTGGGTGTCAGCGGAGCAGTGCTGCCGGAATTTCCTGGTGTGACCTCTTCCTACAGCTGTGGAGAACTGCTTCTCTTCACCATGACACATCCCTCATTGAGATGAGCTGCCCTTTCTCCTCCACAGAAAGGTTTGAAGGACCTGGAGGTTAGTGGAGATGGAGGCACCTTGTAAATGACTAGGTGCTGCCTCTCTGTGTGACTTGGTATCACTGTCACTCATTTGGACAGTGATGTGTAGATTCCACACTTGAGTTGCTCATTTTTCCCCAAAGAGACATTCCCTTCAATCTCTTCCCTTCTCCACTATAACCCTTCCCACCCTCCTTTTGCAGGCCGCAGAAAATTCTGGGAGGAAGTAGAAGGGATTAATGACCTGGATTCACTTCTGCATAGGTGAGAAACTTTCCACTTCTCTCTGTGTCTGCTTCCTACCAGGGGCTATGATGTGACCTGAGGGGCCTGTGCTGAACTTGGGGAGTGGTGGGGACACTACAACTTGGAGTGGGGTGTGACTAAAATCCTGGGTGCAAGGGCTTTGTAGAGTAAGGATGTGGGGGCCTGGAGAGGCCCTAGACACCAGTGGTCTTCCCCTACACAGCCTGCCTGACTCCAGCTTGTGCCTCTTGTCTTCTTCAGCCACCTGGAGAATCTCCTACATGGCAGCAGATTTAATGAATTCCTGAGAGAAGATGCCCCTGGTGAGACGAGCCAACCGTTATCTTCTAGAGCTGACAGAGCAAGTAGGCAGCCTTTGGAGGACATGTTTGTCACCCCTTCATCCTCCCTGGTTTCCCAGGCTCCTTCACCTGAGTGCCTCCCTCCTCTGACCTCTACTTTATCACCAGGTCTGAAGACTTTGCCAGTGTCTCCTGGGTCACAGTCACCCCTGAGGGCCTCATCACCACCAGAGCCTTCAGTTCCTCCAGGATGCCTTTCACCCCAGCCATCTTCACTCTCCTCTTCCCCATTGCATTCTCCTGGTCCCATGGCCTCCCCGCCACCTCTGCCAGACCCCGTCCTGGCTCTTCCTCAGCAGGATTCGTCACCTCTCCCACTGAGGACCATCCCATAGAGCTCCTCACCACCCAACCACCGCTCGTTGCCTTCCCCTGTCCCAGCAATTTCACTTCTTGGTCACTCAGGCTGTGCCATCTCAGCCCTCCCCGAGTCTCAGGAGGCTCCTGGAGCCTTGTGCCACCCCAGCTTATCCAACAGTGAGGTCCAGGGAGGTCACCTTTTCCCCCATACACCAGCGGCCTCTTTCCTGGCAGACACCACCCCCACACAGGTAGAGAATGGTAGTTCCCATTTCCTCAATCCTGATGTCCAGAAGGTGCTGGAAATACTCATCAGCAAGAAAGTTCAACTGAAGTTTTGTAAGAACTCTAAAGGGGAGGGGCAAGACAGCCCCCTGTTTTCTCTGGGGAATGTGTTAAAGTCCCTGGGCAAAGAACAGGACGCTCTCAGCCTGCGACCTTTCTGGAAAACAAAAGAAGAAGCAGAACATCTTCCTGCTTTCCCACAGTTCCCCTACCCATAGATCTTTGGGGAAGACCATGTGCAACAAAAAGGGAGCCTGCTCTTCTGGGGCCTCCCAATTCTACACAGTGAGTCCCTGGTAGATAACACCAGAGTGCCTGATGCCTCACTACAGTTTTCCACCATTTTGTTCAATGGACTCTGTAATTATGTCCCAGCACAAATTCAATCCAGTGTTTCCCCATAACTCCTTCCCCCTCGGACATTGGTCCACCATGTGGCCCAGCCCCACACATTCCCTCCTGCCCTGAATTCATCCCAACCCCCATCTGTGTCTCAGAAGCAGACCTGGGAGAAGGTTCCATCTCTCTCAGTTGTTACTTGCCATTCACCTGAAACGGAGGCACAGGAAATTTCTAGTCTTAAAGATCAGAAAGGGAAGCAATATCCTATTTCACCTTCTGTGCAACAACTACGTGAATTTTTGAAGGAGCCAGCAGAAAACAGAGGTTTTCCTCCCATGGTCAAAAAGTCTCAGACAGTCTTTAGCAACCAGTCTGACAAACATGAGGCCATCCAGGAACACAAGTCCCCTGGCAAGCTGCCAGTGGATATTACCTACTGTAAGATTCGAGAAAAACTGGAGGAACACCATAAAATGCGATTAATGTCTGGGTTGTCCCAAAAGATTCCCCTGTCTCTGGACATGGAAAAAGACCCAGGAGCAAGGCAGGCAAAGGAAAATTGTGGGCCTTCCAAGACTTCAGTGATTTCAGACAAAATCATTCAGGTCATAAAAAAGACCAT
Organism: Dolichotis patagonum; assembly: GCA_004027295.1. Taxonomy (NCBI): domain Eukaryota; kingdom Metazoa; phylum Chordata; class Mammalia; order Rodentia; family Caviidae; genus Dolichotis; species Dolichotis patagonum. The sequence goes on along the minus strand of PVJX010001070.1, from coordinate 83,777 downwards.
GTCAGAGCTGCCAGAAATATCCCAGGTAGGGAAACACTCAAGCAATGACCTGGAAAGGGCCCCAAAAGACATATGCAAGGGTCTAGAAATCTCCCCATTGAGTGAACTTGAGTCCATTTATGACCTAGCATCACTAAGGAATGGGTTGAGACTCCTAAGAACTGATTCAGACAATGTTCCCGCAAGCAGTCCAGACAAGGACCTAGAAGACCATGAGAGCATCTGTCCAGGTGGGAAGGTTGAGCACACAGGAGGAGGAATCCCTGTGGACACTGATTATTCCACCCTTACTGTGGACCATGCCTGTGACCATCCTGGAAACTCAAACATCCCCATAGAACCTGGGGATGAACCATCCTTCCAGGGCCAGGAGTATGGCAGGAACACCCAGGACCTCTCTGTCCTTGATGCTGGGACTCAGCAGAGGCTGGAAGCACATCTGAAAAGGTTCTGTGTGAGACACAGGTGGGGCCGGGCCTTCAAGGTCATCAGGGCCATTTTGAGACTGAAAAAGGCTCACACCTCATTGCTCACACAGCCTGCTTCTTCCTCCTTAGCCTCCCATAGCTCCAAGGCTGACTCCACCCACCAGGATGTTAATTTGCAGGGAGAACCATCTCAGAGAATTCCAGGAGAGGAGGTGAGAGCAACCATGCCAGTTCTCAAAATGCAGGGTCCTGTCACTGGTCATTCATTCAAATCCCCAGTGAAGAGTCCATCTGTTGATGACCATGGGCCCTCAGAAGCTCCACCAACTGGATGGGAGGCCAGCCTGACTGCTCAGCCCCACATGTACTGCCCTGAGAGTAGAGCCCGGTGTCCTGATCCTGTCTCCAGGCCAGGAAGAGGCAGTGCTGGTCCACGTCCAGTCTCAGTAATGGACAGATATCCACAGGAGAGAGGAGGTGTGGTCTCCGGAGACCCCTCCCATCAAGTGTTGACAGGGGAGATGAATGTAGGCTCTCCATGGTCAAGGGCCAGAGACATCCAGAAGACCTCGGAGACTGAGGTGAAGAAACCCTTGGAGTGGGCAGTTACCAAGGGAGCCAGCGTGATGTCACCTTCCCCAAATCTTAGTGTGAATCCCAGCAGTTTAAAGTCTATGGGGTCCAATAAAAGCCCCCTCTTGCCCAAATTTTTACTTTGTAGGATCCAGGAGACTGGTACTTGGGTACACAGGCAGAATCAAAAAACAAGAGTCAGGATTCAGCCACCAGAGTCCTCCTGCAAGACTTTGCCACTGGTGAGGTCCTTCAAGACTCTGCCTCAGAGATGCCCCTCACCAAAGACATCCTGGCTGCTCAGGCCCGTCTAGGCAACACCCGAGGGGTGTCCACTAGCAGCACATCAACTTCCCAGGGGATACTCAGCCTCTTAATGCCGGACAGAATGAGTCAGGTTAAAAAGGAGCCCAGGATCTCAAAACTCCAGGATCCACAGAAGATCAAGAGCAGCATGTTTGGTCCACCTGAGAGTGGACAGGGCTTTGTGGGCCCCAGTAAAGTGATCACTAGTTGCCCATCACCTGCCCGAGGGATCTGTGACCTCCCAGTGAGGGACAGGGTAGGACAGGAACAGAGGGATCCCAGGATGCCCAAATCCCAGGAGCCCAGGGTGAGCAAGAGCCACATCTTTGCTCCACCTGAGAAGAGGGGGAGCTTTGAGAGGTCCAAACCAGGAGGACAGGAAGAGCAATGTGTAGGAAGAAGGGGGCTTGGAGGGCTGATGCCCCCTTTCTCAGGTCAGGGAAGTAAGAGACAGCACAGGGCGCAAGGCTCCGCTCCAGGCAGAGAAGAAAATGTCACCTTCAGAAGCCACCACTGGGAACCGAGTCAGGAACACGCTGCAGAACATACTGCTCAAGAATCACAGAGGGGTGGCCGAGTCCCTGCAGAAAGCCAAGCCCCCAGCAACTGTGACCCAAATTCGAGAGTCAGGCACAAAAGGCAGAGTCTTTAGGGACAGAGGGAGGGTGGAAACCCTGGTGCTCATGACCACTGTTAGAGGGACCGTAAAGGAGAAAATGAGGCTACACAATGAATTTTCTGCCTAAAAGAAAATTTGCAGAAAGGGGAACCCCAGGTAGATAGGTGGTCCTCCTGCCACAAGAATGCTTCCTCACCACAGCAAAAGAGAATGCTGAGCAATATGGCCTGTGGTCCGCAGGCCAGGCCCCAGTGTCCCAGCCATGTGACAAATCAAAGTCTGAACAGAGAACCCAAGCAATCCTGCCTTCCCTCCCAGGGAGCCTGGGCCCCTAACGGGTAACTTCTACTGGAGGTCCATGGGGACTGGAGCCTCAGAGCCCCCTGTTCACTGCCCCAGGCACTGTGCCCTGCAGAGAACTCTGTTCCCCAGTCAGTCATATACTGCTTCCCACGTCCATCCTGGGGAAAAGTCTTTGCTGAGCAAACCCGTTCTTTCTCATACAAGCAGGTCTTGTATGAGCTAAGGTCATCTTTCTACAGAGATGTTTACTGATTCCCAATAAATGCCTTTTTCTCATCAGAGGTGGCTTCTGTCTGTGTTGTGCTGAGGTCTGAGAAGAAGTGAGTGCTTGATTTTCTAAAGAGCAGCTTCAGGCTGTGACTTAGGCCAGTCACTGGGTGTCTCCTGACCTCACCTCCTGACCCTGTGAGCTCAGTGCCAGGCACTTCAACTCACCCCTTCCTCTTGAAAGGCTCAAAAATGGTCAGAAAATAGTGCTGTGAGTTGCCCAAAATGCTAGGATTAGCAGAGGGACGTGCTCACATTTGTTTCCTGGGTGAGGATTGTTGGAAGCAAAACTAGAAATGGTTAAATTTGAGGGAGCTTTTGAAGTAGAAAAACCTTCTGGTAGGAGGAGGCGTTTTGGACTACCAATCGTTTTCTGAAGCTGCTGTGGACAGGCCTCTGCTGAGTGGCCTCACAAGGTACGATGACAATACCGCAGTGACCTCTGCGCTGGATGCCTTTCCACAGAGACGCAGGCACGTAAAAGCACGATGGTGTGTTCAGCAGCCTTATTTAGCAGATTTGCCACAGTGTAGCTTATGGCTCTTCCCCAAAGTCAAAATGTCCATGAAAAGTAAGTTTTTCATTTATTCAAGACATTGAGGCAGCCACAACTGCACAATGAACATTCCCATGGAAGAGTATGGGTCTGGCTTTCAACATCTTCTTGTAAAATGACTACTAATATTTATTTCTAATTCTCTTTGATGCATGTATATACAGCCATTGGCTCCAGTTTTGTACTGCCAAATTCACCATTCTCCATCACAAGCCTTAAACCAACACCTAATTTTATAACAGAAAGGGGCCCCGGGGGAAAATAATGTCAGTTCCAGGCAGTTGAAACTGCCACTTTCAACTGTCAGTTTACTTCAGTTGCTGCCCTTTCCCAGCAGAGGCTGGACTTCCGTTTCAGTGTGAGCCCATCCCCAAAGGACAAGCCCCTCTGCTTCTGTCCTCTTGCCTCTAGTATCTCAGGAAAAGCTCTCCCCATGAGCCGTGGGGCCTGACTTCTTTGGGCGTGATCCCTGTGGGGGCTACTCCAGGAATCAAGCTGATTCTTGCCTCCAAACCTCCGTGCCCCTGGGTTCTCGCTCATGGCTTTGCTATCACCTTCCTACTAGGAAAACCTATTTGGGTCTCATCACCCACTGTAAGTTTCCACTCTAAAACCAAAAATCACCCTACCTCTGATGATCAGCAAACTAAAAAAAAATGCCCCTCATAATGTTCCTCTTAGCTGAAAACAGTTGCAGGGGTGACCATTTTGTTCCTTGTCAATCATTTGACTTTGGTGATTTGTCAGAATAAACAAAACACAACATTAAGGAGAGCTCCTAGCAGGGATAAAGCTGTGGCACACAAAGCTTTCTTAACAAGGGTGAGGTCCTGAGTTCGCTTCTGGGTACCCCACACCAAAATGTATACTAATGGGGACTAAAACTAGCACAAGAGAAAAGTAAATAGGAAAACATCCTTTCCTTCCCAAAGCTGGGGGGCTGGGACAGATTCCTTTGGGAATAGGGTCAAACGTTCAAGTCCAAGGTCCCTTCCCTGTTTACTGGGACTTGCTGCTGACAACTGACTAGGGACGAGGCCCGATTCTGAGGTCTCTGTGACTTACCTCATGGAAAGGGAAGCCAGAATTTGTCTAAAGGTAGCAGGAAAGATGACCCTTCTTTTCTTTTCTTTCTTTTTTTCACAGAAGAGCAATAGCTTTTCAAAAATATGAAGGACTTTTTGTCCCCTCTCTCATCTCTGTTTTGGGATGGAAGGCCCTATCTCTAAAGCACTCTATGTACCAAGCCTCTGCCTTGAATCCTGACAATTTTCAGGCGTTCCTTTGGACCGCTTCCCACATGTCCCATGCCATTAATGAGGTGACATGTGCTTCCAAAGGTGCCCTCTGCCTTTACTATCCAAAGCTCCCCAGCCTAAACTAGTCTTTCCTTAGCCTACCGCTATCGTCTGCCCAGGTTGCACAGACTTTGACTCAGGTTCTGCTCAACACTTCAACCCCATCTTGTGGGGCCCTATTCACCACTAAGCTGCTTCTCATCACATTCTTATTAAGGTTATCAAAGACTTTGTCTCCTTCCCTGACAGGTACATTATCCCCTTAACCTGCAGGCCCTGCAATGACCTGAACCCCAATGTATCTCCAACCTCCTCACTCCCAGACTTCTTAGACCCGCCAACTCTCCCCTACCCATAAACAAACAAAAAACAAACAGCCCCATTATATAGAACAGGACCTGCACACTATCAATAAAGTCTCCCTACCCATAAACCTCTTAGTGCTTAACCCGTATAACATTCTCTCCCCAATATTGCCAGATCCTCTCATTTTACAATTCTTGACCTCAGATATATACATTTATCTCTTGACTCCAGGACCCAAATCCTTTTAGTTTTACCTGGCTGTGTTCTAACACTGAAAATCCTCAGGAGCTCATTTAAACTGTCCTTTCTCAGGGGTTCTGTGACAGCCGGACCATTTTAGAAAAACACCAGCTAAAATCCTCCTGTTTCTCCCCTAAACCCCATCTGCTGTATTCAGTATGTGGATGATATTTTAATGGTACAAGACTTCTCTGAATCCATAGATAACAGACACTGATAAGTTACTAATTTTCCAAGCAATGATGCAATCTCCAGACAAAAGCCAGTTGTTTCACACTGAGGTCAGCTACCTTGGACTTCACTTTCCCCTGCTCCTAAGGGGTCACAGGAGACAAGGAGGAGACCTCACCTCTCAGATCCCCTCACCCCAGTCAAAATCCGACCTCCTTTTCTTTTGGGAGTTTTCTAATTACCTTTGACTGTAGATGCCAGACTTTGGTCTCCCAGCTCACCCTCTCTGTGAGGCCCCTTGGGGACCTGGGTCACTCCTTACTCTCCTCCTCTCTGTGTGTCCAACTTTCAACCCACTGAACCCAGCCTCCACTTCTGTGGGAATTTTCAGTTTCCCAACTCTAATAAACCTTTTGTCCACATGTAAATGCGAAACCTGCATTCACCTTTGGGTTCCTAGCTCAACTTCTCTGCACAAAAATACAGCCCGCAGCCTGGTATTGACACAGTTGAGTAACACTGTCCCGGAGTGGCTGAGATGCCTCCACATTTCATGGCAGCGGCTCTGCTATTTATGAAAAACTCTAGGCTTGTTCTACTCCGGTGTCTTACAGGCTGTGCCTCTCACTCCTTGCGGCCTTAACTGACTCACCAAACTTATGCTGCAAACCCAGAAGACGTCATTGGATCTCGTACACATCCATGCCACCCCATCTCCTCAGCCCACCCCAGCTGCTGCATGGACACCCCTGACCACAGCACCCCCTCAGTCATCCTCTTCTGGAGGTTGTTTTCCACTGCTCTTCCTAATTGCCAACTTCCACAAAACTTTGCTAAAACTTTGCTTCCAAACCCTGATGACTCCCTGACCAATGAGAACTACCCCAAACCAAGACACTTACAGCCAAAATAACCAGGGTGACATAAACCTACTCTTACCCCCTACAGCAGGAAACTTTCAGGGCTTCTCTCTTAAATCCATGGCTCCAGACTAAGGCTCGCCTCCAAAAAGCCCTAATCCCACCTTTTCTAGGTGAGAATCTGAACTTCTGACTCTTCATAGAGCCATCTCAATTCAGGTGGCTCCATCCCCAGAAGTGGCATTGCTGGATCATGTGGCAGTCCTAGTCCTAGTTTCAGTTGTTTGAGGAACCCTCATATTGTTTTATAAAATAACTGCACTTAAATTTACCAGGAGTGTACTAGACTTCTTTGTCTTTTTTATTAGTGCATATTAATTATACAGAACTACGGGTTTAGATGTGGCGTATTTATACAAACATGCAATGTACTTTTATAATTCCATTACCTAATGTCTCCTTGTCCCCTGCCTCTTCTCTGACAGTTTCACTTTTATTTTCACATTATCCATTTTTTTAATATAAAAAGTTACATTTTTCTAGCATCAAGATTTCTCTTTTCTCCAAACCCTTGACAGCACTTGTCTATTTTGGCAGGCGGGTGTGGGGCTGCACTGACCTCCTGGCACTATCTCTACTTGGAAACTGCTCTACCCCCAAGCTCCATTCACAGTCTATACTTGTCTTTTGGTTTCTACAATTTTTTGTTTTTATGAGACAGGATCTCACTATGAAGTGTTAGGTAGATTTGAATTGACTTTGTAGCCTGGGTCAGACTTGAACTTGTGGTTATCTTGCTGCCTCAGCCTCCTGCATGCTAGAGTTACAGGCATGGACCATGACCCCCACCTCTCACTTATTTTAATGACAGCCATCCTAACAGATGTGAGGTGACTCCTTGTGGAATGAATCTGAGTAGAGATATAAAACATTTTGTATATATTTATTGGCCATTGATATCTCTTCTTCTGAGCAATGTCCAAATCATTTGTCTTTTCTTAAGTGGGTGCACTTAGTAATTTTGCTGATATTGGTGGTTTTCTTTTTATGTACTTTAGATATTACCTGTTCATCACAAGCATGCTTTGAGAATATTTTCCCTTAATGTGTGGGCTATGTCTTTATTCTGTAAATTGTGTTTGCTTTGAAAAGGTTTCAATTTGATATAATCTTGTTTGTTTGTTTATTTATTTATTTATTTATTTATTTATTGAACTTGTGTTTGGAATCCTACGCAGGGAGGTTTGCCCCATATTTTCACAGAGCTTTTCCCTGTGACTTTCAGACATAACACAGGACTCAGTAGCTTCACTCCTAGGTGTCCACCAAGTATTGAAAACAGGTTTTCAGCAAATAATTTGTACATGAGTGTCCATAGTAACAATATTCAGAATAGTCTAAAATATCTACATGTTCGTCATATGATAAAGCAATAAACAAATGTGATTGATGGGCTCAATCTGAGTATTCAAAAGCATTATGCCGAATGTGAGAAAAAGAAAAGATCACATATTTCAAGAGTCTGTGAATGCGTGTGTCTGTATGGGCAAATCCCTGCTGAGGGCACATCGGTGTTGTCAGGAGCTGACGGGTGCAGTGACCGCTCCTGGGAATGCGGAGTCCTTCTGGGGAAGATGCAGATGCTCTGAGCCAGCAGGGCTGAGGCAGTGCAGTGCTGTGGGTGGAGGAGCTGCCTAGGACTGTAAGGGGCAAATTGTGGATTTCATGTTCCCTGAATTTTATCTCAATAAAACACTTACCAGAAATTTAAGGAAATGCCCCCTTTTCTCTGCATCATTCACCATCTCCTCACCAATTACAGTAAAAGCTTGAGCTGTTCTGGATTTTTTTTGTGTGTGTGAGCAAAATAAATCACAGATCTGTGATATTTGTGTGGGACACTTAAGTCTGGTTCTGATAAGTTGTTTGAAACACTTCTCCGTATAAAAACATCACTGCTTTGCTTTGTGGTGCAGGATATCTAAAACCCAATCATTTATTTATGTATTAGTGGAGGATAGCAACAGTTTTACTGGTGAAAAATGAGACTTCTCTCCTGTCTGCAGACCTTGGCCCACGTGTGATGGCGTGTGGTGTGGCCGTCTAGTAAAGGGTGGACACTGAACACATCCCTGAGTTCTCCCAGGGCCACAGCCTCGGGGTCTGTTGTGCAGGGAGCCAGCAGAATGGTGCTCGTGTGACTCACACAGTCCAGTTGTACTCACCTGGATTGTGGGGACCGAGACTGTGACTTTGGCCCCAGATGCCCTGGAAGTTCGTTCCCCAACCTCGTGAAATGGGCAGCACCTAGGTGCCTCGCATGACTTCTGCACCTCAGAACTAAGGCCTGTGGGACCCCGTGGGCATGGGACATTTTGTATCTCACAGCTCATCTTCCTTTATCTAGATGACTAGGGAAGAGATTTGGACTTAGATTTGTAGATTTTTAGAAAGGAAAGAGATTTTCTTGGTATTATGGATTAAGAACTGGTGGTCAACTTAACACCAGCTGGATTACATCACTGTGGTGCTGAGCAGAGATGTTTCACCTGAGGAAATTTGCCAGCATAAATGGAGATGTGGAGAAGGAGCATTGGGAACGTTAAGGCCTTATGGCGTTGAGACGTTGAGGCATTGTGGATTCTTTTACATGTTGCTGTTTGAGCTGTTGGTTCTCCTGGAGAAGCTCTGGGCCTCACATCAAGCATTGCTTCCTGGCTCCGGAGGGGAAGACGTGTGCCGCTTGCTCTCCAGGATGAACTCCTCACACTGGCTTCCTGGCATGTACTCAACTATGCTTGTCGTCGGAGGAGCTCGGGGCCTCCATGTTGCTGAGGATGGCTGTGGTGCTTTTCAGGACAGCCCTGGTCTTGTTGTGAGTGTGACTTCTTGGCTCCAGTGTAGAACCCTGAACCTATCCGCACAGCTCCTTCACCCTGCTGGCATAGACTTCCTAGTTTCTACCGCTGACCTTTGGACCTTCCCAGCATGGATCCATAAAAGACACTGGCATGAGTCCTTCTTGTGGGCTCTAGACCTCCAGTTGGACTCGTGTGAGGCATTTTCATGAGCTTTGGGTCTTTATCTGGGCTCATGTGGGACATTGCTGTGGGATTTATGCCCTTGGCTAAATATTCTGTCTTTACTGTTGTGGATAGATTTCCTGCATTAACTTGTGTTAACTCTGGGTGACCATCATAAAAATAATATTATAAACTCCATGTTCTGATTCTAATTGTTCTGTGTACAACCCCTGTCTACAACACTTGGCATAAATTATGTACACTGTCCTGACTTCTGGTGTAATCTCATTTCTAATTCATATCTGTTGATAAATAATTTTTCTTCCTCTTTCATTAAAGAAAATGACAATATTTCACTAAGCTTTCTAGTAGTACATGTGTATTTTTAAATTTTAACATGAAAAAAGAATAAAAATTATAATATAGAATTTCAAAATAGAAAAACAGGAGATTAACATGGTTAATATACTGTGTGTTTTTTAAAAATTTTTTAAATTTTATTTAAAGAGAAGAAACAAACAAAAAAATCCAAAACAAAACAGAATAAAGAGTAGCAACAATACACAATTCCAAGGAAAAAAAGAAAACAACAACAAAAAAAAAACCTAAGAGATTATTACTTTACAAATTGCATACCAACTTCTTGGAAATAGTTTTTCAAATTATAAAGTTAAAACATGTAAAGTAGATATTCAAACAGTGAGTCTGTTAACAGTTCTGTTCCACGATCTGACAAAAAACCAGCAATGTGGTCATCCATCTTACTCACTCAAATATACATTCAATTATACCAAAAGGGTAAAAGTAAACACAACAAAACAAAACAAAGCAAATCACAAGAAAGCAATGTAAGGGACATAAATTCCAAAACTAGACAATTGGAGATATTCACTCTCTATCGCATTGACTCTTGTTTTCTTCCAAATAGTTGTCCAGATTGTCACATACAGGGAATTCACATGAAACAACATAGTATGGAATTGATCTGAGCAGGACAAGGAGTACACTGTGTCTTATCTTCAAGGTATTTTTCAGATTACAAGATGTAGGTATGAAAACATGATCAAGCAATCAAACAGTGCAAGTACAAGCTGTTCTTTCTGATGAGCTAACACAGATTAGAAGTATTATTATCTATTCTTATACAGCCATATGTATTTTTCAGTCAGTATAATTTCTTTCCCTTCAAATGAGATGTGGGCCTAAAATAGAGCCCAGAGACAAAAACCCCCACATCCCTTTTACAGCAAGAGAGAGGAGCGCAGGTCACTGTCCACCACCTGTCTGTGACACACACACAGGGTCACATGCACAGCCAGGGAACTCTCAGGGGTTGTGCTGGCCTTTCCTAACCCAGTGTCCAGTGTCCCCAGGGAGGAGCCCTTTCAACTAAACGTCACCACCTACCATTTAGACTCCAAGCTCCGCATCAGAACCCGATTTACAGCAGCCTTGACGTCCTTGTTCCGCAGACTGTAGATGAGAGGGTTCAGCATGGGGGACACCACAGCGTAGAAGAGCACCAGCACCCTGTCCTGCTCAGCTGAGGCCCTGGAGTGGGGCTGTAGGTGGGTGAAGAGGACCATCCCATAAGTCATGGAGACCACGGTGAGGTGAGAGGCGCAGGTCTCAAAGGCTCTGCGGCGTCCCTGGGTGGAGCGGATCTTCACGACAGAGGCCATGATGTGAACATAGGACAGGGAGACCAGGCAGCAGGGCAGCAGCAGCACCACCACACCGGAGGCCACTATGACCACCTGGTTGAGAGTGACATCTACACAAGCCAGCCTGACAGTGCCATTGTCTCACAGGCCACATGGTTCAGCACATGGTGGCCACAGGTGGGCAGGCGCAGGGTGACTGCTGTCTCCACAGAAGAGTTAGCCAGGCCCACCAGCCAAGGGACACCTGCCAGTGCCACACGGAGCCTGGGGCTCTTCACTGCCATGTAAAACAGGGGCTCACAGATGGCCACGTAGCGGTCATAGGCCATGGCAGCCAGCAGCACAAACTCGGTCCCCCCGAGGGCCAGGGAGAAGAAGAGCTGGGTCCCGCATCGGCCAAAGGAGATGGTCTTCTTCTCCAGGAGGGAGGGTGCCAGCATCTGTGGGACTCCACTGGAGGTGTAGCAAATGTCCACAACTGCGAGGTGGCAGAGGAAGAAGTACATGGGTAGGTGGAGTCGCGTGTCCAGTGCGATCAAGAGGAGGATGAGCCCATTGCCCAGCAGGGTCAGCAGGTAGGTGGCCCCAAAGAGCACAAAGAGCCCAGCCTGTGTCTGTCTGTCATCTGGGAGACCCATTAGGGCAAACTCACTCACCCAGGTCACGTTGTCCCTCCTCATGGAGCAGGTGGGCCGGGCTGCTGGGCTGGGGGCAGCAGCGTCAGAATGGGCAGGTGAAGGACTCACTTTTGGAGTCTTGAGTTAATCGCCCAGCTGTGATGTGAGATGAAACAGGGTCACTGAGGAGGGATCCTTTCTCCTGGATGATTAGAGGACATTGTAATGAAGACCATGGGGAAGGGACACTTGGCTCTGACACTCCACATTCCTACGTTAATTAAGAAAGAACTGTAATGTTGTCAATGGGTTCTCACTGAATAGTAGGATTGAATTTTTCATTTTTTGCTGAGGGATATTTAAAAAATGTCTATAATGAACATTATATTTTCTGATATGAATCCAAATAAAATTTTTATTAATGGAACATGTGCCATGTTGGGGTGCTGGTATTAAAAATTAATTTATTCTCCTAGCATCCAGACACTACTAGTAGCCTTTGGGAAGCAGGAGTGAAATTTAAATGGTAGAGGAAAGGTGTAATTAAAATTGTGCCTCGGAAATGTAGATGTAACCACAAGTTTGGAGTTATTTAACTTATTAAAGGTAAATATGTGTGTTCCATAGTGTTGAATCCTCTGGACTAGAGGCAGAAGTACGTGTTCACACTTTGGCTTTCATACAGAAAACTATGAATTTGGCAACTCATTAATCTCCTCCATTTTGTCATTTATGAGATAAATTAGTTGGATTAGATTCAAAAGCCTGCAGGCCTGGAAGTCAAGATTCTAGATTCTGAGGACTGAGACTTAAGTCATCCCATTTCAGGTTCCTGTGCATTTGAGAGAGAAAAAGTAATTCTTTCCTTTGAGCCTGATCCCCAGCAGGAGTTTCCTTGAAGGAGCCAACATTTTATATGGAATTTGAGCACTTAGTCCTGGACATAGTCCATTTCCTGCAATGTCTGCGCAGCCCAAAGTGGCTGATTGCTGGCATCTTTCTCTTTATCCTGTTGGAATCACCCCACCACTACTCTACTTCCCCAGTCCTTCCTTCTCCATCCTAATATCTCCTGGGCATATGATTTTCCTATTATCATCAAAAAAACTGCTATGCCAGCTTCTTAGTGACCAGTGTTTCCCTTTCAGTCCTGTTTTCATCAGTATGAACTCTAATCCCTCACTTCCGTAGAAAAATCTATGAGGCAGCTTGAGAAAAGCCAGTTATTTGGCCTGGTGACTGCAGTTTACCAGAAGCTTCAAAAGCTTGGAACACATATTTTACCATTCACAACTCTAAACATGACAAAGTCTAAATGCTGCTCTGGGAAAAATGGAAGATGTTACAACCATATTCTGATGTCTCTTTGGATAATCACCTATACGACTTTGGAGAAACTACTTAAATGCTAGTGATGGAGACCAAGAAAGGACTCGTTAACTAAAATGTAATGAGTACTCAATGTCTAGCAGGAGTCATCTAATGGAAATTTATGTAATTTTCTTATTATGTATTAATGCTAGTTGTATACCGTACAGCTCACAAATAAAAAAGCTATCATTTCTCAATAGATTATAAGCAAAAAGATGGAGTCCAGAACAATATTTATTTCAAGATCATCTTGGTGCAATAATAAGATAACGCATTTAAATATTCAAATATCTTTCACCTACAAGCCATGAAAATGCATCTTCACTGTTTTCTGTAGGGAGTTTTCCTGAATGGCCAAAGCAGTCAGAAAGGGCGAAGGAAGCCCACAGTATAGTACAGTAATCGAAAGCATCTTAGTTTCCTAGAGTACAAACTGTTTCTTTATGATAAAGTAATCTTGTTTCCCTTTTATTTATCTTGCCTAATTGCTTGGGCTAAAATTTTGACTTCTGTCACTTTTAGAGGCTTTCTTTCTGTTTTCACTACACAATATGATGTTGTCTGTGAATTTGACATATACGGCTTTTATCAGTTTGAAAAAGAGTGATGCTGGGACTTGGCAGACCAACTGAGAAATCAGCTAGCCAGCCTTCCTGGTCAGCTGCACACATGTGTGAGTTCCAGAGGACAGGCTGATTTGATAGGAACAAACTAAATGCCTATGCTGTTTGGTTGATTATGCAGGCCTGGGGCCAGTAGTCTGAGCATCTCCTGGGAGGATGACAGTATGCAATATAGCAAACATGGGGGATTTCCTTCTAGCTTGTCTTTGAAGTCAAATATTATTTTCACTGTATTGCTTTGTTCTGATTAGTTGTTTTACTTTATTCACTATTCTGTTTTGATTGGTTTTATTCTGTTTTGTTTTGGTTGATTTTGCTATACCTGATAGAATGGGCAACTACTGTGAAGATAACAAGATATATTAAAGTAGCTATTGTTGTTTTCCTGGTATCCTGCTTTGAAATTCTATACCAGTTTTGCTGCATTGTTTTGATTTGCTTTGTTCTGTCTTGTTCCATTGGATTTTACTGTCTTTAAAATTTAAAAAATGAAAAAAAAGCTAAACCAAATAGATGCAATATTTATAGTTGTTTAAAGATTAAAGTAAATAGAACTGACTGAAAATTCTAGGCCCTCAAGACTTATTGTGTGGCTAATACAGAAAGGATAGATATACATGTAGAAACTCATGCATGTGTAGAGCTTATAAACAGTTTACAAGAACCAACTATATAACGCATGTTGAAATGAACAACTATTTTGAAGAAAAAGAGACACTATAGTACCCAGTGCTGACTCCGTAATGTCACAATGTGAAATCCAGCAATACTATCATTCTTTGTTCAAAGTGACTTTAGCTTGTTTTGTTTTGTTTAAGTTCAACACACATGAAGGTATGGACAGCTGTTTTTAGGAGAATGAGAGACACTATGACAGCCATTCTTGGCTTCCCTATTGTCTGGTCTTCAAGACCTGAAATGCCCTCCTCGTCCTGCTCAGATCAATTCCATTCTATGCTGTTTCATGTGAATTCCCTGTATGTGACAGTATGGACAACTATTTGCAAGAAAACAAGAGTCAATATGATAGAGAGTGAATGTCTCCGATTGTCTAGCTTTGAAATTTATGTCCCTTGCATTGCTTTCTTGTGATCTGCTTTGTTCTGTTTTGTTGTGTTTAATTTAACCCTTTTGATATAATTGCATGTAGGTTTGTGTGAGTAAGATGGATGACCATATTGCTGTTTTTGTCAGATAGTGGAGCAGAACTGTTAACAATGTCACTGTTTGAATGTCTACTTTGCAAGTTTTAAATTTGTAATTTGAACAACTATTTCCAAGATGTCAGTATGTAATTTGTCAAATAATGATTTCTTAGTGGGGTTTTTTTTTTGGTTCTTTTCCCTTTTTCCTTGGAATTCAGTATTGTTGCTACACTTTATTCTGTTTTGTATGGTTTTTTTTTCTCTTTAAAATTTTTTTAAAAAGACTGATTGAGTGGGTTGCTGGGGATCCTACCTTTTCTGGAAGTTTTTTTTAAAACAAATTATTTTATTTTTATTTTTAAAGATGGTAAAATTAAACAGAACAAAACAGATCATAAGATAACACTAACAACAGATTTCAAAGCAAGACAAGTGGAGATCTTCACTGTCTGTCACATTGTCTCTTGTTTTCTTCCAAATAGTTGTCCATATCTTTACATACAATGAATTCAGACAAAACAACATATTGTAAAACTGATCCAAAGAGGATGATGAAGGAATTTCAGGTCTTCAGAACCAGACAATAGGGAAGTCAACAATGGCTGTTATAGTGTCTCTCATTCTCTTCAAAATAGCTGTCCATACCTTCATGTATGTTGAAATTTTTTAAATAATCTTTTCTATTTTAAAGAGAATAAAACAAAACAAAACAGAAAAAAGCAAATCAGAATAGAACAAGCAACACAGGACTTCAAAACAAGACAACAGGAAATCAACAGTGACTACCATAATGTCTCTTGTTTTCTTCAAAATAGTTGTCCATATCTTCACATACAACAGTGTCAAACATACAAAATTGTATAAAACCAATCAAAAGAATGAGAGCATTATAGGACTTCAACACCAGATAATGGTAAATGATCAATGGTTTCTATAATGTCTCATTTTCATCAAAACAGTTTTCCATGCTATCACACATAATAAAATCAAACAAAACACACCAGAATAAAACTGATGAAACAAACGAATGAAAACATCATAGGACTTCAAACAAGATAATAAGAAACCAACCATGAATGCCATAATACATCCCATTATGTTCAAAATAGCTGCCCACACCATCAGACACAGTAAAATCTAACAAAACAACACTACAAAACCAGGCCTAACAAAATTGTGAAAACAATACCAGAGTTTAAGCCAAGACAGTAAGAAGTTAACAGTGTCACTACCTTCTCCTCCCAGGTGTTTACTCCCCTATCACTTTTATAATATATATTGTGTTTTTTGATCCCTCTAACTCCTTCTGTTTTTTATGCTAGTGTTCATTCATATGAGTTCAAACTGTTTCACCCATGAACGTGATCTCCAGTGGCATCCATTTACCTACAAGAGCCTAAAGATTATTCTACTTTATAGTTGGGTAGCTTTCCATGATACAAAAATAGCATATTTTTCTTGTCCATTCTGTGGTTGATGGGCAAGTTATCCTTGCTTTTTTTCTACTCTCCTGTTGTATCGAACCATTGTTTTCTCTTTTTTGATTTTCAGTTTATAAATTTCCTTTCAAGTTAAATATGTCCCTTTTTTATTTTTAAAAATTTTTTTTATTAATTTGAAGGTAGTAAAATACAACAGAACAGTATGGAATAAAGACAATTGAGAAAGTGTGGTGAAATTGGTACAGAACTTCACAGCAGGTTACCAGGATAACGTAATAGGTGCCATAGTATTTCTCCTTATCTTCACAATAGTTGTTCTTTCAATTAGGTATAGCAAAATCAAACCAAATATATAACATTATAGAACTTATCAAAACAGAATATTGAATAGAGCAATACCATTAATCAGGACAAAGCAAAACAGTAATAAAAATATTTGCTTTCCAAGAGATGGTAGAAGGAAATCCCCCTTATTTGCTATATTACATATGGTCAGCCTCCCAAGAGATTCTCAGATCTCTGGCTCCCACTTGCTAATGGGGGAGGGGTTTGGCATGTGTGATTCTCAGCCCGAGCGCCAGTAGGCTCACAGCCACTTACCAGGGTGGCTGACTGCTTGCTCATTTTGCCAGCGCCCTAAGTTCCAACATGGCGTGAATCTCAGGAGATGCTGCTTCTCGCCCTGGCAAGGCTGCGGCTTGCTAGACCATAGCCACTTACCAGGGCAGCTGGCTGGTTGCTCGGTTTCCCAGTGCCCCTTTTCTGGAAATATATATATATATATATATATATATATATATATATATATATTTTTGGTACCAGGAATTGAACTCATGACCTCACACTCTCCAGGCAGGTGCTTATGCCGCTGAGCTAAATCCCTGGCCCTGGAAATTTTTATATTGCAAAATCATAGGGTGAGGCAGCTGTAAGGTGGGGAAAAATGGGAACTCGCAGGGCAGGCAAGCATGAAGGGGGACAGAACTGTGGTCAACCAATAAGATTGCAAGTGTCATTGCTCAGGTGAAGTTGATTAAATTGGGATCATATGTGGAGTCACATAGCAAGTGGGCATGAACACAGAATAGGGTCTTTGCTGACAAGGAGTTGGGTTAATTACTTCTGGCTCCCTCAGTGAGGCTGATTCCTATTTAGAATATCAATCTCTGATATTTATTCTTACGGTGTGGTTGCATTTGATTTGTCTTTTGCCTTGAGGTCTGGCTCACAGCAGATATGTCTGTCTTGTTCAATGTTGCAAGATATCTGGTCTTCTGCACTGGCTTCTTCAAGGGCCTAGAATATGTCTAATTAAGTCACCTGCCTACAACACTTGGATGTCCCTAGGAGGACACATATCCCTTCCACATATCACTTTCTTTTTCTCTGTCTTCTTTGAGACAATGTTTCAGTATGCAGTTCAGGCTGCCCTTGACCGCGCTTTGTAGTCAAGACTGGCCTTGAACTTGCAGCAATCCTCTTGCCTCAGCCTCTCAAGTGCTGGGATTACAGGTGGATGTCACCACACCTAACTCCACACACCAATTTCAATTCTTCTGGTTGTGACTCAGAAGTGGGATTGTTGGAACACATGGTTTGCAATTTTTTATGCTTTTATTCTATGCTTTTCTTCCCCAAAAGTGCCATGCTAGCTGGATGCAATGATACACACCTGTCATCTCAACACTTGGGAAGTTGAGTTAAAAGAATCACTACAAGTTCAAGGAGAGACTGGGCTGTATAGTTTGCACAAGATGAGCCTGAACTACATTGTGAGAAGATTCTCAAAAACAAAACAAAACAAAACAAAACATCAAAGTGGCCTTACCAATTTAAATTCTCACCAGCACTGTATTTAACTTTCTTTTCAAGTTGTCATTGACGTTAATTATTTGTGTTTTTGTTTTGTTTGCTTATTGAAGCATTGAGCATTAAACTCCTGGTCTTGTCCATGCTGGAAAAGTGCTCTAGCTCTGGGTGACATCCTCAGTCCTCATTTGGCTTTTTGATAGGAGCCATTCTGATAGGTGTGGGGTGATACCATATTGCAGTGTTAACTTGATTTTAGAGATGTTAAATGTTTGTGTACATAACTGTTGGCCATTGCTCTTTTATGATAAATATCTGTTTGGTTCCTTTGCTTATTTTTAAACTGGGGAGATGCAGCACTCACTTTGGAGTTTCTCAGAGGAAATCAACTAAAACACAGATACTTGGAAGAAAGGTGGGATATACATCCTGATGCCAAAATTAATCTGAAATAAGAGACTCGTAGGTCAAACAGAACAGCAGCATAGGACATTACAAAGTGATGAAACTGTCCACAAGGCTGACTCTGGCTTTCCCGTAGGCAGGATTGGAGCAGGAACCACTGTTCCCAGGAAGTTTCCCCAAAAAACAGAGTCTGCAAAGGTGTGGCAAACTCCATACACACAGCAGAGATTTGGAGTGCAAGGCCCTCACTGCTTTTGATTCCCTGCAAACAAAGGACACTACAGCCAGGCAACAGATTTTGTTGTCACATACAGAGGCTAGTAATTGCTTCCTACCTGACAGGCTGCCAGTTGTTTTTTCTTCTTTTCTCTTTTCTTCTTTACTTTCTTCTTCTTTTTGTTTTTCTTTCTCTGTCCAGCAACATAATCATTAACTGAACTTAGAGCAACAAGAAGGTTAGAGACCTGCCAGGGCACTAAGGATTATTATTTTTAACTTGGTGTAGAGGACCACCTGGATGACTCTTTTGAAAGAAGAGCAATTGTTTCCATTTTGACTAAACCTGGCCCAGTTTTATGTACTGATATGTGCAGAGCTGGCTAGACTTTTCCTTCTCCCCTCAGTTGGCTTTGAGCAACTCGAATCAGTCCAGCCAGGTACCCATGAGTAGTCTTTGAAGCAAGGCCACAGGTCAGTGTCACCCCACCCAGTGGTACCTAAAGAACATGTGTGACCGTGTGGGAGGGAGAGCCATGCTCCAAACTGCTGGCTGGGATTGAACCTCAAGGTAAGAGGCTGTGACTTCCCAAGGCATAAAACTGCACATCAGAGCTGAAGCTCCAGCCCAAACACGTTAGATTCCACCTTGCCCCATGTTACACATGCTACTCTTTGTGTACATCCTTCTCTCTGAATAGTGCAGAGGTGAGTTCAGGCCTCCTACCCAGCCCGGCTGACAGCACTCACTTCTCACCATTGTCACACTCACTCATCCCCAATCACTCCCCTCTTCAAGAGTTAACAAAGCCGGGGTTCAACCCTGGATCAAGGCCTTTGTCTGGTTAGCCATCGCCCTCGCTGAACTAAGGACCCCTTGGCTCCCCACAACTACAAATATGCCTTAGTGTCTTTATTCTCACCATGCGTTGCACTGGTAGTGGTAGATTGCAATTAACTAGTTGGGATTCCCATAAACTTTCCATGGAGTTACCAATATAAACTTCCAAACATCAGTGAGGTCCTGGAAAGGCTTTCAATATACTGGGATATCTAGCTTTTTGGTTCTAGGTTCTGTAGGTGCTTTGGGCATTATCTCTTTATTGATGTAGAAATATTTGCCATCTGTGGACTGTCTCTTCAGTCATATCTTTTGCTATGTTGTTGTTTCATGTAAATACATATGTCTATTTTTGCTTTTTTGACCTGTGGTTTGGAGTTCAATCTATGAAGTCATTGCCCAGACTAATGTCATGGAACTTTCTTCCTATGTTTTCTTCGACATAGCTTTCATGAGAATTCTCTGATTTTATTGGTTATCTTATGATAAAATTAATAAAAGAATAAAATGAGTAGTTTATGCTTTAAGTCTGTGATTAAAATTCAGTAGTAAATCAGCTGTTGTGAGCTCAGTATAAAATCTTTTTATAGATGTTTTCACATTGCAATACCGCCTAAAGAATCTTGTTAGAAATGTCTTTTAAGACCCAGAGTTTGTCTTAATTAGTAAGTATCCTTCAGATACTTTAGATCTCTCCTGAGGCAGATTGATTTGAATTCTGAAACTCAAATAATAGGATAAATAGAAAGAAACCTTAAGCTATCCTCACATTTAAATCTGTGGCTTCATGATGCCCAGATTTCTTGGCACAAGCTAAATTTTTTACACGAAAGGTGTATACAAAGTTTTTGTTAATCTTACTGGTACATTTCATGTATACAAAATAATTGCCTTTATCATAGGGTATTTGTATCTGTAATGATGTAGTATTATTCTTCCTTTTTTCTCTTTCTTTCCTTTCCCTGCAACCCCACTTTCCCTCTTATTTTCAAAAGTTTTACTTTCATTCTTTCCTTCTCTTTTTTCCCTTTTCCCTTTTTTCTGCTCCCCTCCTCCCAACTTCCTCTTTTGAACATTTTCTTCCTATTGCACAATCTCTGTTACACATTTTGTTCCTTATCAATGTTTGTGTTTTTTCACACCGAACAAACCATGTGATATTTGAACATGTGTGTCTGGCTTATTTTCCTTAACAGCATAGTCTCCAGGTCCATCCAATTACCCAGAAATGTCTCAGATTGATCCTTGTTTATGGTAGAGAACCAATTCATTGCAGAGAAAACTCACATATTCTTTTCAACTTATTGGTTGATGGACATTTGGGCTGTTTCAAACATTTGGCTTTACAAACTGTGCTGCTGTAAACATGGGTACACACATAGTACTGTGGTTCGATGCGTTGGTTCTTTCCGGAAACAAGAAAGGATATAGCTGTGTCAAATGGAACCTCTAGTTTTAGTTTTGACAGAATCCCTGTTGATATCCGCAGTGGTTTCAACAGTCTACACTCCCACCAACAGTGGAAAAGGGTTCCTTTTATTGCATGGCCATTCCGGAATTTGTTATTGGTTGATTTCCTTTTTTTTTTTTTTTTTTTGATAATAGCCCTTCTTTCTGGAGAAGGAATCTCAGTGATTTTTTAACTTGCCTCTCTGAAATGACCAGTGATGTCTACATATTGTCATGTATTTATTTGCCATTTCTACATGTTCATTTGAAAACTGTCTATTCATGTCAGATACCTATTTTTTGGGTTGGGTCTTTAAATCTGGGGGCAATCTAATTTTTTGAGTGCTTTGTATATTTTAAATATTAGTCATTTGTCTGAGGAACAGCTGGCAAAAAATGATTTTCTCACTCTGTATGTGGTCTCATCACTCTGTTGATGACTTTCTTTGCTGTGCACAAGCTTTTTAATAAGATGAGATTCCTGTTGCTGATTCTCTGTGACAGTTCCTGTGCAGTTGGAGTTTTATTCATGAAACTTCCCCCTACACCAATGTCTTCAGGAGTTCTAATATTCTATCTTCTAGCAGATTTAGTGTTTATATTTTACTATTTAGGTCTTTGATTCATTTTGATTTTAGTTAGAACATAGCAAGAGATATGTCTCTAGATTTAGTCTTTGGCACATGGAAAGCCAGTTTTGCCAACACCATTTGTTAAAGAGGCTGAATATGTTTGACTCACTTGCAAAAAAACAAAAAACAAAAACAAAAAAACAAATAAAACAAAACAAAACAAAACAAACAAAAAAAAACAACCAAAAAAACCCACCAAAACTGGATTAGAGTGTTTGGAGTTGTTTCTGTTCCATTTATCCTTGGGTCCATTTTGGTTTTTTGCAGTACCATGCTGTTTTTTATCACTGTAGCTTTGTAGTATAATTTCAAGTCAGAGATTGTGATGCCCCTTGCCTTGCTTTGTTTACCAGGATTACTTAGGTAATTTTAGGTCTCTTCAGCTTCTAAGTGAATTTGAGAATTATTTTCTCTAATTCTGTAAGGCATTGTATTGGCATTTCACTTGGTGCTATGTGTTAAATTTGTATAAAAATTTTGGGAAAACATACATTTTCACTGCATTGGGTCTTCTTAGCAAAGGACAAGGAATATCTGTTGATTTTCTAATATCCTTTTTCAGAGTATGGTAATTTTAAATGTGAATGTCTTTTAGTTCCTTCATTGAATTGATTCCTAAGTATTTCATTTTTTTTTCTTTTTTGGGTGTTATTGTGAAAGGTGTGTTTTCCCTAACTTCTTTCTCAGTGGATTTGTTGTATGTGTACAGCAATGCTATTTTTATTTGTTGATTTTGTATTCAGCTATGCCGCTGAATTTTATTAAATATAGGAGTTATTTGGTAGAATTTTTGAGATCTTCTGTGTAGAGTATGTCATCTATGAATAAAGATAATTTAAATTCTCCTTTTTCTATCCTTGTTATCTTTTTTTTCTGTTATCTAATTCCTCTAGCTAATTCTTCCAGTGACAGTGGACATCCTTGTAGTAGAAATAAAGGAGAAACATTTTTTTCTACCGCAATTCCTCAGCAGTGCTACTCCTGCAATTTCTTCATGAAGTGATTATTATCTGAGAGTGTCTGGCTCATGTATTTGCTGATGGTCACTTACCTTCTAGTGCCCTTCAGATTCGTTAAAACCTGGGGTGCTGCTTATCTGCTCTGCTGCCATATCTCCAGTGACAGGGATGGTTCCCAGCTAGTATATGAGGCCTGTTTGAAGTACATACTGAAAGTTTAAATTAAAAACATTTGTTGCCCTAAAAGACAAGGCCAGGTGGGCGTGGTGGCACAAGCTTGTAATCCCAGCACTTGGCAGGAGAATCATGGTGAGATCAAGAGCAGCCTGGGTGATAAAGTGAGCTCAAGCTGAGTCTGAAATGCAGGTGAGACCCTGCCTCATAAATGACAAAAAGAAAAGAGAAAAAATTCTCAATCCAATGAGACCCCAGAAAATACTCTCTTGCTTCAAAACATCCTATCATTATTATCACTTCCATTTTTTGCCTGTCCTTTGAGGATTTATTTGGTTTTGTATATTCAGTCTTGTGCATTTCTAATTTAGTGATTTCATTTTTAAGACCTTGTAGCTGAACAATGTTGAAATTAATTCAAAAGATCACACAACATTTTTAATCAATGCTCAGAAAGCTAAATAAGTATGAAAGGAATTTTAGTCCTATGTCTGAGTCTGTGCAATGCCACAACCCATTGTGAGGGAAAGCAGTAGTTACAAAGCATAAACAGTGAATGTGTTAAATGCCCTGTCCAATAGCACACATTCCAGAATAGCCCAGGGCTTGGGTCACAGCTTCACCAGAAGAATCCGGGTGTCTGACTCTTCCCACTATACCATGGGACCAACAGCCAGTGTGGGGGAAATTCCCCACTCAGTAGCCAGCCCTTTACCACCATTTTTTTGTCTTCTTTTATTTTTCTTTTCCTCTTTCTTCTTCTTCTTTTCTTTCATACGTTCTTTTTTTTCCTTTTCTTTGTCTTTTTTCTTTTTCTCTTGGTTTTCTAAATGACTGAGGACAACTCCATACACAAAAAACTAATCATGTCTCTCAAACTCAAAGAATCAGTTCACATAGTCCCTCAAAGACTCCTTTATATTTTCTTTTCTACCCCTTTAGTTTCCCAAACCTTGAGTCCTCCAGCCTTGCTTCTATGTCCTGTCCAATTATCTTTGCTTTACACACAACCCGCCCTATGTCTCCCCACCACAATTTAAAACTGTACTACCAAGGGGAAGCACTTTGCACACAAGCTCTAAACTGATGACTGGGTTTGTTATATAGCCATAGACTTTGTTCCTGTGTTCTCAAGCACAAAAATCAATAGTTACCACAATTTGTCAGTTTCTAAATTGTTCTTGATGCCATAGTTATTGCTAATGTTACAACTTCAGCTAGGATGTTATATCTGTTGTAGTCAGGTGTTCCAACCTCTGTAGCAATACTGGGAAACTCTGGGGTAATAACCTCTCCAGAGCCCTACACAAAAGGACTGGAGACTGAGCCAAACAGATTCCATCATCCTGTTCTTAATAAATTGGGATGATGGGATCTTGGGACAGACACAGACCAATAATCTCCTATACACTGAAGACATCTCTGAAGAACAGACTGCTTCTAGAGAGGCCTTGATATTAGTCATATAGTTAATTACTATAAAAATTCACAAAGATCATCACAGAAAACACAACAAAAATTCTTTTCAAATACACAATGATGAAACAAAAAACAAGATGCAATCCCAGACCTCCAGCTCACCCAGAACAAGTCTAGGGCACATAGATATAGAAGAAATTGAAAGAGGCACACTTGACATTTCGGAAAAGATAGCAACTGAGCTAAAGGAGCAAGTTCATGAGGCTACAGTGGAAATCAGATGAAAAGTAATGTCTCAGACCAAAAAAGGAAATGTCCTGTGATGGACAGTTTAGTTGAGTTGCTATCATTTCAGAAACTGTATCTGGGCGTTTAGCTGAGCGGCATAAGTGCCTGCCTGGCAAGTGTGAGGTCCTGAGTTTGATGCTTGGTTAAAAGAAAGAAAAAAGAAAAAATTCAAGTGTGAATCTCCCAGTTTATTGTATATCTGTGTCCTGAACTCATTCTGGGTGGTTAGAGGTCTGAGATTGCATTATTTTTTGTTTTGTTTTCTCATTTTATATTATGGATAACTATTTCCAAGAAAACAAGAGACATTATGGTAATGACTTCTGATTTCTTGCTGTCTTTTTTTGAATCCTGTGTTGCTTGCATTGTTCTGTTTTAATTTTCTTTGTTCTGGTTTGTTTTGTTTTCTTCACTTTAAAATAGAAAAAAAATTTATAAAAAGAAATGTCAACATTTATAAAGGAAGTATTCAGCAGCTGTAGATAAGGAAATAGATGATGACAGGAGGAGGATGGAAACTGCTAAAGATCAATATAGGAGGTAAATAAAATGCATGAAACAGCTTCAAACAGATATTTTGTGTTGTAGCTTGGCACAACTTGTGCACATCTTGTGCACAGTGTCTGACCCAGAAGAGTGGAAATTACTCAGGATACAAATCCCATGAGAAAATCTGAATGAACTGCACCCACAAGAGAAGAATAACTTGTTCAACAAAGAAACAGGATACAGGTGTCAACCAAATATTAATGGACATTTCTAGCTAAATTTTTTCCAATGGGATGTCTTTTTTTTTGATTTTGTGGGTTTTTTTTGTTTTTTTGGTTTTTTTAATTTTATTTAAAGAGAAAAAAAATACAGAAAAAAGGGTAGAAACAATACAAAACCTCAAAAAAAAAAAACCCCATAAATCATTAGTTGACAAACCATATACTGTCCTCCCAGAAATAGCTGTTCATGTTACAAAATTAAGGCATACAAAGTGAACACACAGTGATCCTGCAAACAGTTACAGAAAAACAGGATGGAATAAAGCCAATTGAGACAGTATAGTGAAATTGGCACAGAACATCACAGCAGGTCACCAGGACAACAGTAACAGGCAACATTGTATATCTCCTTGTCTTCACAATAGTTGTTCTTCTACTAGGTACAGCAAAATCAAAGAAATACAAAACATTATTGAACACATCAACACAGAGCATTGAATAGAGCAACACCGGTAATCAGGACAAAGCAATATGGCGATAAAAATATCTGCCTTCAAAGATAGTAGAAGGAAACTCCCCCGACTTGCTATACCAAATATGGCCATCTACTAAGAGATACCCAGATCCCTGGATCCCAATTATTAACGGGGGGGGGGGATATGGTATGTTTGATTCTAAGCCCAGGCCCCGGTAAGCAGCAGGCAGGTTACTGGTTGGCTCAGTGCCCTAAGTTCCAGCATGGCGCGGATCTCAGGAAACGCTCTTGCTTCTGATTTCCCCGCCCTGGGGTGGCCGCGGCTCACCAGACCACAGTCACTTCCCAGGGCGGCTGACTGCTTACTGGTTGGCTCGGCGCCTTAAGTTCCAGCCTTGATTTTGTGTTTTAAAATCTCTCTAATTTTCCCAGGGCCACTCATTTAGACTCTGAAACAGGAGTCCACAGGTGGTCACTGAGCTCAGCTAAACAAAATCTGAAATTCGTCAATTTGACCATCTGGATTCCTCTACTGTCTGCGAACCCACTTCAAAGAGCTATTTAGCTAGTGACTCTATATGGTTGGGTTAAAGAAGTTGATGAAACATGCTTAACTTTGGGGTCCCAAAAAAGCCAAATAAGTTTTACTTTTATAGAGAAAATAAGGAATAAGAAAGTCATTTCTGTTAAAGCCTCAGCTCATGATATCATCAAAACTTAAATTTTTCCTGCCCAGGAAGAGAGTAGATATGCTCTTGAGCAATTCAGGCATGTGTTGGAAGTGATTTGTGAACTTTTGTGGAATTAGGCTGCAGTTGAGCAGCCTGATTTCAAGAGAATAGTGACATTGGTGCTTCCCAGTTCACTCTCTATAGGAGAGACTCTTGCACAGTGACCCCCCATAGGGCAAGCTTCTGCTCTGCACTCCTCAGGATGTACATCAGGGGGTTCAGCATGGGTTTGAAAAAACTGTAAAAGAGGAAAAGGATCTTCTGCTGCTCCTCAGGAGGGCGGGACTTGGATGCCATGTACATGACAATGGCGCTGCCAAAGAAGAGCCCCACCTCACAGAGGTGGGAGCAGCAGGTGGACAAGGCCTTTCTTCAGCCCTCCCCAGACTGGATCCTCAGGATGGCACCCAGGATGTGGGTGTAGGAGACCAGCACCAGGGACAAGGGCCCCCCTGAGATGAATACAGAGGATGACGACTCTGTTGAGCCTGGCGTCAGCACAGGCCAGGTGGAGGACAGACAGGATTTCACAGAAGAAGTGATTGATCTGGTTAGGGCCACAGAAAGGCAACCTCAGGATGAGGCTTGTATGGAGCAGGGCTAGATGTGAGCCTCAGGCCCAGGAAGTGATAATCAAAGTGCTGCAGATTCTCCAATACATGATGGCACAATATGAAAGATGTCAGATCACCACATAGCAGTCATAGGGCATCACCACCAGGAGCAGACATTCTGTGTGTGCAAACATCAAAAGAGGAAGGTCTGAGTCATGCACCCTGCAAAGGAGACGGGCTTGGCTGGGCTCAGCAGGTTCCCCAGCATCTGGGGCACCGTGTTGCAGGCGTAGGCGATGTCCACGATGGCCAGGGGGGAGAGGAAGAAGTACATGGGGGTGCACAGTCACCTGTCCAGGCAGATGAGCCCCAGGAGGAGCCCGTTCCCCAGCAGGGTGAGGGTGTTAAAACAGAGAACATTCCAGAAAGGACTATGTGAACTCTTGGGCCAAGACAAAATCCCAGTAGGATGAATTCTGGGACCATTTTCTGAGTCTCTTCCACTTCACTGTTAAATAGGCAATCAGGTAGCTATGTGAACCTATTATCTTATGGTAGTGATTACCTTTGGTAACACTTTTAAGAATACATTCAATTTAAAATAAAGTACTATGTATTAAACATTTAAATTTATTTCTTTTTTTGTGAACTTAAATTTAATTTGATATCCAACTTTTAGATGACAAATACATCATTAGACATTAGTTACCTAGAACCACTGACACTCTGATATAATTAGAAAACTGCAGTGTCAAAGACATAAAGTAAGCATGAACATAGATTGTTTCAGAGATTCATATGTAGAAATCTGTGACAACTACTGAATAATACACATAATAATTGAAGAGCCTTTAATACAAAAGTAAATCATGGTGAAAGTAAAATCATTTAAATCATATGTATAGTCCAGACAGAGCCTTACATCACCTTATTCAAAACAAATCATGAAATATCGACTTTATATTATGATACTATGTTTAATTGCTAAGTCATTGCATGCATATATTATACAATGTGGTGTTTTCATACGCATATAAATGTTAGTCATTTTGAGTTAGGGAGTAGGAAGAAAGCAGTGCAGATGATATGTGTGTATGAAGATATGCATTGTGTAAAGCTCTCTGTATTTATTTCTATAGAAATATATATGCATTCATGGTCATGTACTTCTGCATCCATAATGTGTTATTATTTTATGAATGGCAGGAAATCAACTTTTCAAATTTGGCAACTGGCCATCTGGACGATTCACAGAATTTATCAATTATATACACAGAAAATTTCTCTAACAGTGCATAGAGCTGGCAGTCACTTGTTTTCATCAAGCTGCAGAGTGTTACAGGCCTGATTCTCTGTGCACTGCTGTGCATGTGGAAGTGTGTTCCCATCTGCTCCCAGGGGTTTGGAACATGGAACACGGATTTGAACAGCACTATATAGCCGTGTTTGTAAAAATACCTGCAGACATATTTTCCCATGCACTGTGTTGAGCTCCTTTTCTAGGTTTTCACAGATTAAATAGATGTAGAATTACAATAAAGAAGGAATAGACAAAGTAGCTGTTAATTCCATCCTTCATGTTTATAATACACACACTATTCCTGCAATCTAAAACACAATGAATTCTGATTTGAACAGAAACTGTGCTTGATGGCAGCCAGAATGATTGTCTTACCATTTATAAGTAGGTAAGAACCAATACCAGCAAATTCGTAATTCAGTGTATCTATCACTTCATGAGATCTGCTGCAGCAAATGGGTGATAAGATACCTAGTCACTGCATTGTAGCTGTGCTTAATACCATGTATTCTGAATGAATACTATGAACAACACAATATGCAATGTATCAGCTACTGTAACTGTCCTACTAATCTTTTTGACACTCGATTTTATGATCATTTTTTTCTCTTTGGAAGAAAATAAATAAAGTTAACTTTTAGACCTCGAATCTTACATCGTATTTTCATCAGTAAACCAGGTTGTAGTTCAAACATTTGTCACTGCTGTTCCAAATGCAAGACCATTTGAGGTTTACCTACTTTTCCCTGATTATTATTAGCACTGTGGCAGTTTTTGTTCAGTCTCTGGCTTAACTGGCATCAACAGCAATGGAGATACCAAGGAATGTTGCCCAGACAATTTGTATGTGAGAGACAGGATTCCAATCTGAGAAAACAGAAGGAAGATACACGTGTAAGTGATGAGAATAACAAATTAACGTTAGAAGAAAAACAGCGGGACATACGTAAGAGCAGAGTTTGGGAGCCTGTGCAATCAGCCTAGGGGTTTTGATCCACTACCCCAGGAGCAGGTGGAGAAAGCCTGAGGACCCGAGTGTGCACAAATACAGTCAGTTACATCAGGAACCTGTGTGGAGCAAGACCGGCAAGGAGACAGCAAATCAGTGTGAAGTGTGACGTGAGGAGAGACGGGCAACATGTAGCAGTGCTCACACAATACCCTGCAGAGGAAGGGAGGAAGGACCCCTGGATGCAAGTGATCTGAAGGCTGAATGTCTGCTGTCCCAAGGAAGATTTGTGTTGTCAGTAATCAACGTTCTGACCAAGGAAAGTCTCTGATTTGTTCTCCTAACTTTAATTCTCCAATCAGCTCTTAAGTAATAATTCCTTTGCTGGAGCAGCATATTTCTACGAAGAAGAAACGTGTTAGCATAGTTCTTTGCTCAGTTTACAAACACACTTCTGAAATTTAAGTAAGTGAACGTTTAGGTATTCTGGCTTATGCCCTCTCCTATTGCAGGTTAACTTGGCATGATGCAGTTCCTGAACAGTTTCCAAGCTGGACCTCAAAGGAGAGCAAATTTCAGGCTGCTGTACCCTTGCTTAACAAAGACTCAGGAAAGAGTCCTAGGACAATCAGTGCAACATCAAGCATTATTGATGGAAGATCAAGTCATCTTGACATAAAATCACCTAAATAATGTATTAAAGAAATCCTCAAAGATGCCTGGCTGGTATGATATTCATCGGACATTAAGAATTTCCATGATTGATAAAGACTACATTTATAATTCAAGTTCATAAATCATAGGAAAATATATAACTTGTGAAAGAGAAAATCAAATTTACTCACTTATACAATTTTCCCAATTTTCCTTTATTTCACCAAGAATGAAAAGCAAGAAAAAAAAATCAACAGTGCAATGCATAGTATTTTGATAGCCAAATGGTAAGACAGATGAGAATGTTAATTGTATAAATGTTCAGAAATGTAGCCCTTTCATTCAAATCCTCAGTTTAGAACAGCTAAATAGTTTTCCTAATTTTTATATCCCTGACTATTAACACACATTTAGTGAATGACAAATACATGAAAAAGTGGAAACAAATCAATAAACTGCTGTATATTGGTATCCTTATATTGGATCTATCAAAGTGTAATGTACTGTAATTAGTAGACTAATTTTACCAAATTCATCCTGGTTGTCTAAAGGAATCCAGTATCTGCAATTGAGATTAATATCATTCTTGGCAATCTGTACTCAAATGAGAACTTTGAAACTTGATAAGAATAATAAAAGGGACTACTTGACTTTGTGATACACATCTCTTTATCTACATTTTATTTGATTTTTAAATACTAATATTGCATGCCTCATATTCATTTAAATTAATGAATTAGATCTCAGACATTAAAATTGCTCACTTTCTGGAGATAGAAATGTGGGGTAAATATATCCTTGTTCCAATTCTGCATCTTAGGCATGTTCATGTATATTACATTATACTTTTGTTTTCAAGACTTTAAAATTGACAAATTAGTGTTTTGTTAATACATAATCAGAAATTAAAGTCCTAACATATGTTTCTAAGAAAGGAAACATTCTTTTTATTGAAACAAAGCATTAGAAATTGACACGTCCTGTATTTCAAGAAGTAAATCTTGATTTGCTAGACTGCCAGGCTCTGTTCTCTGCATCAAGCATGGGTCAGGCAGATCCCTTCAATGGTCACCCATTGGGAGCCTCCAGCTCAGCTGAACCACAGGGCTCTTCACTTGCAAGGAACAAGGAAGAAATGAACAGTCATTGCTTGTATTGCTTGCATAGTTATAGTTACAGAGTTCCCCAATGTATCTTCTGGGGTATCGGCTGGTAAGCTAAGTGATTTTCTGTGCATAGGTACTATTGTGGGCCTGGAAGAAGAAGAAGTGAGGGTCAGTTACAAGTGATTACACTGTGTTCAACAATCTGATGATGAGTGGTCATACTGCCCCTGGACTGGACACTGTAGGGCAGAGAGAGCAGTGGGTTGATGGTTCTGGGATTAAGAGGAGTTACTTGGGATGTTTTCCTTCAGGAGAAGGAGTGGAGATGAACTCCAAGAGAGTAATTAAACAGAATAAACCTCCAAAAAATCTTAAGTTTTACTGACTATTCATTCTTCTCAGTTTGCTGTGATCTAACAACTCAGTGCTTTTTCTGTATTCTCTCTATCCCTAAAAAGAGGACTCATCTCCCGAGCCACAGAAAATCTACCATATGCACACATTTGCCGAGTAAATTTAGGTGCCCATGCTCTCAATGCTACATTCAGTGGAAGGTAAGTGTACCAAAAATAACCATCCATTTTGTTTGTATTCCATTGCAATAAATATGTCCTGATAAATGTAGCATGATCTGTGACTGTGCTGAAAAAAATTAAATCCACAATCATAAACTAACTTATATTCATTTTTCCTAAAGTGTAGCAACAGTGTATAATATACTGTACTCTAATTTTCTTTGGCTTGAAACGGTATCCCATTCATTTGATCTCGATCTATAATAGAAAACTTCCTTGCTTCATTGTTCATTATCTTTGTCTTCAACTAAATCTATCACCTTGACGTTTCTCCTCAGATCAATGAGAATTCCCATATCTTAAAACACTTTTATATAATTTGTTCATCAGTATCTCACATATTCTTTCCAGGAATACTTATATAATATTGGAGTGATGAACATATAGATTTATCTTTAATAGAGACAATTTTTTTTGCTTTCTGGTACTGAAATGAAGAATGGCAGTGAAACAATAGTTAATCCAGCACTAGATGCTACAACCTGTGTGGAGAGGTCCTGGTGGTACAGAACAATAAGGTACCTGGTCATTACCTATACTAGGTCTCAAGGATCTCAGCAACGGAAGCACCTGGAGGTTAGGACCATGTCCTGTTTTCTCCCTGGCTTCTGTTCCTGTTTGAAATCCATCAGAATCCTCACATGAAGAGGTTTAATCCTCCGAGGCTCAAACTAATTGACAGTTCTTGAGGGCTCACTGATGTGGCTGAGCTATGAAATTCCCTCCTTTCCTGTCTCTGCTGGGCAGAAAAGAGAAAGCAATTTTCTTTATCTATTTCTGTCTTCATTCCAGCAGAATCTGCAATTAGGAGACACAGAGAGCCTCATGGAACCCCTCTGAGATGAGATGTCTCCTTCTAGTCCCTGGACACTTGGCTTGATTGGCCTCTCATGAATCCCAGCACTGCCTTCTCCCCACTCTCCACTTGGTTCACTTGAATCTTCAGGAAGCTGGACCAGGGTGACCGTGCATGACATTCTGACATCACTTCTTCAGCTCAGTTTCTCCAGGAAGGGGCCAGGGGTTTAGCTCAGTGGCTTAAGTGCCTGCCTGGCAAGCGCGAGGTCGTGAGTTTGATCCCCGGTACCAAAAAAAAAAAAGAACTTTTAAGGGCCGGGGATTTAGCTCAGTGGCTTAAGCGCCTGCCTGGCAAGTTTCTCCAGGAAGTCATCTGGGCCCCTGTGCGGCAGCAGAAATGTGAAGAAAGGACCCCAAGAGCAGACTGGTTACATGGCACATTCCAAGGTGTGGTGATGCTATGGAGAGCTGCTTAAGGACTAGAGTGGCAGCCTGTGGAGTGAAGGAGGGACCAAAATCTTCCATCATGTTCTTTTAGGACCTGCTTGAAGGGAGGGTTTTCAGGACACAGACCATCAGTGCCTGTCATCTGCTGTAAACATCTTCTAATCTCTATTGTAAAGTGAGGCTATTCTATATTCTTTCCCTCATTGAAGGAGAAAAGAATTCTCTCCAGGGGAACTTCCCCTTGAAGATTTCTGTCTTTGCTGCTTGAGAAAATTTTATACTTAAGACACTGTCATATCTACTTATATTTTACTTCCTTATTTTACTAGACATGACCATGTCAAAGTATGATTTTGTAATATCATATCAATCAATCATACAAATCACACTCTAGTGAGTTTCTTACATGTCTTCCTCAGTGTTCTGGTGCTATGGAGTAAGTCTAAAGAAAATCTTTCACAAGTGTTAGATTTTGAGAAGGTGTAACCATGCCCTGACTCTGCACTCTGCTCTGAGTATAAACACTGGAGACTACCAATTAATGACTCCTGAAAACATTACTTGTAGTTGGTCTTCTATAAATATTGGAACTTTTTTTGATATTCCAAGAGATGCAGAAAATTATAAAAATCAGGAAAATATAGCAGGTAATATAGTAGCAACCTGAAAAAAAATTTCTGAAAACAGTCATTTTAGGATATAGTTCTATATTCAATTCCATAGGCCCTTCAGTTACAAAACCACTTTAGAGTGTAAAAGTAAAAAAAAAATCCTTGCCATTGATAAGAAATTAAAAATATTTATGATATCAAATTTAAAAGGAAGAAAGTTCATCATTTCAAAGTTACATATTTTCTATGGTTTAACTGTGTTATTGATGAATTTTGAAATATTTCCAGGTTTACTTAACTAAACTGGTTTATTTTAATGCTCTGAAATAAAAAATGTTGATTTTATGTAGTGGGTAAAGATGAGAAAAAATACAGAATCATTTGTGCGTGTGTTCATGTGTGTGTGTGTGTGTGTGTGTGTTCGTGTATGTGTGTGTGGGGGTGTTACAGGGAACTGAACCCAGGGCTTCACTCATGATGTGTAAATACTCTAACATTCAGCCACATGCTGAATATTTTTTAAATGTCAAAATTAAAAGATCGTGAAATTGAACATGGTCCTTCCTGAGGACCATACACGCTAGTTCAGTGTGAAGGAGATGTTTGGATTCATTATCTTTAACAGCTCCAACATTGGATAGTAGATACAATAACCCTCTTCCTGTAACTAAACCAAGAACAGTTCCTTACAAGCTTATCTTAGTTATTGTGCTTAGACCTACATTCAGTGTAGAGGCTCATTTTACAAAAAATAGTCACTTGCCTTAGGGGGTAGTCTCAGAATATATTCACAAGGAGTCAATTAAAAGCAAAATCTGTTTTAGGAAAATTAATCAGTATATGAAAAAACATCATATGATTAGATAAGTTTGAGAAATAGTGACTAAGAACTGGACTAGGATTGTTTTTTATCAAAACAATTTTTATAGTTTTCACTGTTAATACAAATCCTGAGGCGTAAGATGAGACAGCTTACATGCAGTCATTTGCAAACTTATTCTGCTACATGTTGGTAAAGCCCTCAGTAGGAATTAGTGTCTTGAAAAAAATAGTTTTAGAGATAGTGATTTGGATGATAGATTGATGAAGACATTATAAATGACATCATTTGGGAACTATGGCTTCCAAATCCTGGGCTCATTACTGGCTGGTTGCACTATGATTATATTGAAGATGCAAGTTTCCAGAATTTACTTCCTATGTACTGACTCAGTCATCTCACAGCAGAGCAGAAGACAGTTCCATTCTAAATAAATCTCTGAAGCAACACTCATTCTATGAATGGTCAGGAAGCTCTTAAAATGATAACTTTGTTGGTCGCTAAAATGGACCCCACCACTGACCCTACAATTCACAAAGGTCTCTCTACTCCAACACTCTCTTTAAAGCATTCTTCACTTCTGAGTTCCTAAGACTATAGATCAGAGGGTTGAGCATGGGATTGAAAAGGCTGTGAAACAGCAGGAGATATATCTTCTGCTCCTTGGGGTTGCCATATCCGGGAACAACATACATGGTCATGGCTGTGCCATAGAAGAGCCCAACCACACAGAGGTGGGAGGAGCAGGTGGAGAACACTTTTCTTTTGCCTTCCCTTGATTGGATCTTCAGGATGGCATGCAGGATGCACATGTATGAGACTATAATCATGGAGAATGGTCCCACCAGCACAGACACTGCCCCTGCCAAGACCATGTTCTCATTAATGTGGGTGTCTGCACAGGCAAGTTTAAGCACAGCCATGATTTCACAGAAAAAGTGTTCAATTTTCTTGGACATACAAAAGGGTAAAGGTAGAAGTAACACTAGGTGAATGAAGGACAGAAGAAATCCAGTGGTCCAGGATGTCACTGACAGGGTGATGCAGACCCTCCGGCTCATGAGCGCAGAGTACCGCAGGGGATGGCAGATGGCCACGTAGCGGTCATAGGACATCACCACCAGGAGCAGACATTCTGTGTGCGCAAACGTCAGAAAGAGGAAGGTCTGAGAGATGCAGCCCACGAAGGAGATGGGCTTGGCTGGGCTCAGCAGGTTCCCAGGCACCTGGGGCACTGTGTTGCAGGCATAGGCGATGTCCACGGTGGCCAGGGGGGAGAGGAAGAAGTACATGGGGGTGCGCAGTCACCTGTCCAGGCAGATGAACCCCAGGAGGAGCCCGTTCCCCAGCAGGGTGAAGGCGTAGAACAGGCAGAAGAGGCCAAAGAGGAGCATCCGCATGCGTGGGTGCAGAGGGAACCCCAGGAGGATGAACTCTGTAATGGAGGTGGAATTGTTTGCCATATCCCTGGGACAGAGGAAACTGAGGTGATTATCTCGGTTTAAGAGAAGAGATTAAGCACAGAGTGGCGCTAACCTATTCTACTGATGCTTTTTTTGTCATGGTAGCAGAGTGTTCGGATAGATGAAATGAATTTATGTGTTTTTAAATGAATGTTTAAAATTTTTTATAACTATCTTACTTTTCTCATTGTTGAGACAAAATACCCAATACCCAAAGTTAAAGGAGGAATGGTTTGTTCGGTTTACAGTTTGCAGAGGCTTCAGTTCATACTTGCCTGGCTTCAAGGCAGGGTGACATGGAAAGAGGCATCACAGAGAACAGTCCATGTAAAAGCAGTGTAGACGGAAGGCAGTGCAGTAGCAAAGCAGCAAGCGGAGGCAACAGCTCTCTTCTGTCTTTTATGTTCCTTCCAGCCTACCTGACTGTAGGGTGGGCAGCGCTCACAGTAGGAGTGGACCTTCCTGAATCCCTGCATCACACACCCTAGGTCCACCCACCTCCCACAACCCCACCGCTGCCCACATGGGGCTTTGAGGATGTCTAGATACGAGCCATAACAGTAATCCTAAAGTAAACTTAGAAGGTCATGCATGCACTTGTATACGTGTCTTTTTTTAACTGTCTCTAAATATTTTTAATAAAGCTAAAAATTCACAATAAAATTTTATTTCATTTTAATCTAACTTGGATTAATTCAGTGGGCTGCCCCATATTCTTCAAATAAATTTTGCTTCTCTTGGATTATATTATTCATAATTAGTTCTTTTTTGGAGAAGCAATGAGCCCCAGCTTGTGATGCATATGTCAGAGATTTCAAATACCAATAAGTTAGATCTTAAGTTGGAAGAGTTTCATAAAGATAGGGTAAGGTCATGCACCCTTGGAGGTTCAGCTTTAGTGTGTGGGTCTACATGTACGTTCTGGAATCTATCTTTTCCTGCACAGTGAATATCTCACCAGATCCCTCATTTCAGTGTGAAGACATGTTCAGTCTGAAGTCTTATTTTATGTTTCTTAGTTTTTCACAATATTTGGGTGAGCATGTGTGTGAATAACTGAACAGATTTTCACTGCATTGCTATCTAGACAAGAAAACAGAATCAAGGATGTTTGCTGGCTTTTGATTCAATACTGAGAACTCTGTAGGTTTAGGCCGCCTTGCAGATGATTGACAATGGCTCATCTTCCATAAAAATGCTGCTGATGGGGACTGTAAATCTCTGAGAGATTGAATTAAATCACCTCTCCTACTCACTTTGCAGTAAAAATGAAAATACAAACACCATACTCCCCCTCATGCTTAAATTTTATTTTCATTTTTATGTAAGTGAATTTGTCTGAGAGAGAGAAAGAATAAGCAATAATTCTCAATTTAAACTATCATAAAATTATAAATTGAAGACTGTAAAACATCATCAAAATATATCCCATTTACCTTGGCCACTCTTGCCACCATGCTAAAGATAAGTTGATTTCTCATATTAGTGGAAGTAAAACAATATACAAGTATTTACTTATTTCCTACTATTTACCTAACATTTCTAGAGTGGGACTATCCGTAAATAAAACTATCTGAGCTACTCTCATTGCTCAGACTGTGTGTGACAATCATAAGGTTGTGTGTAGTAATTAAGCATTTGAGCACCTATTTATTTGACATGTTTCAGTATATGACGCTATGCACAATTTTTTAAAAATAAAATATTTTGTTAATATTAAGCTTTTTCCAGGAAGTTACTTGTACATATGTGTCTCATCCCTTAAAAAATAGCTGTCAGTACTACTCAGCTATAAAGAATGATCACATTGAGATATTTAAAAATAAATGGACACAACTTGAGACCATACTCATTAGCAGAATAAACCACACTCACATGTGTAAATACCATATAGTCTCCCTAGTATGACAGTTGATAAGAGTATATAAGATTTTATGATAATCATGATTCTCCATTTCATAACTTAGAAGCCTTTCAATGTTTTCATTCATCAGTTGGAATGGTTTTATTCTGCTTTGTTTGACTTTATTATGCGTGATGGTATGAACAGCTGTTCTGAAGAAAACAAACCATTATGACAGCTATTGCTGATTTAATATCATCTTGCTTAGAAGTCCTACTGTGCTTCTATTCTTCTATTACCATCAGTTCTATCATGTTGTGTCTTATTGGGATTTCAATATATGTGATAGTATAAACAAAATTTTTTATTGAAAATGAGATATTATAGTAGCCATTGATCATTCTCTGTTATTTGGTTCAGAATGCCCTGTAATTCTTTCATTCTTTGAATGGTTTTATACTATTTTGTTATGTTTGATATTATTGTATTTGAAGCTATGCTCAAATATAGCAGAGAAAGAGATATTGTGATAGCTACTGTTGATGTGGTTGTCTTATTCTAAAGTACTGTGTTTCCTATGTTGTTCTGTTCTGATCTGCTCTGTACTGACCTCTTTTGTTTTATTCTCTTTAAAATAAAAAAATAGCTATCAGTCAAGAATAACCATTGATATATTGATTAGAGTGACATGCCTATAATCATGACCATTAATATTTTTAATCAGATTATCCTATTATCCAAAAGCATTATTGAGCAGAACTTGAGCATTGAGAAAGAATATATGTACTTTTGCATGACATTAAAGTGTGACAGTAAAAGTGGACAAAGACATTAGAGACACAAAAGAAAAGACATTAAATTATATTTGACCAGAACTCACAAAGACAATTAGGAAGTCTCAGTGGGTGGAGACGGCTGTTGGATTAAGGACTTCAATCAGTCTTCACACAGAACAGGAAAGCATTTTTGTGATGTGGCTGAATCTACTGAGTCCCAGGTACCTTGCTGCTTGTCTGAGAACAGCCAAGGAAGGATTTGGCTCTTCAAGCTGCTTTTTGGAAGGAGAAGTTTTATTAATTGATCATTTCCACAGAACCCCTTTCCAATTTGTCAAGGGAGCTTTGCATAGCACACGAGAAAGTAGGTCTCCCTTGTCCCAGCAGGTTTTCTGTAGAGAAATGAAGAACCTCACCTTCGTTACTCTTCCGGCCTACAGAGAATTGAGTCTGTTTCTGTCTGTGAGGAAGCTGTGGAGATAGTGAGATCTTTAGCTGTCAAGGCAATGAGTAGCCAATATATCCATAACTAGCAGGATATGCTCAGAGAAGGCTACACGTTGGGACTGGATCACTATTAAGACTACCAAAATATGCACATTTTTATGAATTTTTATGTTGTTCAAACATTATGAAGGCACTTGGGAGATGGAAAGATTCATGTCTGATTATTATTTGACAGCAAAATACAATTAAACCCTGCAGCCATATTCCTTTTCCTGTAGTCTATTTTATCTATTCTGGGGCAGGCAGAAGAATGAATAATTTCCAAAGTCTTAGTCTTTAGATCATTTTCGATGGAAACTCAAACCTTTCATACTTGGGCACAGATCTGAAGATGAATGGGCAGACACGTGAGTGACTTGGAAGGCCTGCGGCTTGTTCAGCAGGCTAGAAGAATAAATCAGGCATGAAGACTGATCATACTTCACTGCTGAGTGTTTTCCTTCCTTGATAGTGTCTAGTCCTGTGTTTGGGGGAAGGATAGAGTTCTGCAGAAGCAGATGGCCAGTTCCTATTCTCTCAACAATTGTGGATGGGAATGAATCTATGAATTCTGACCATCAGCATAGGCTTACTCTACAATTACACTGATTTGTGGAGATAAGAATTCAACTTCTGCAGGGTGAGGCTGAAAATCCAGCGTCTTAAAGCTGTGTGTCAGCTCACAATTCCAGTAGGGTGAATTCTGTGACCATGCCTGGTTTTCTTCCATTTCACTATTAAAGAAAGAATCAGATAGATATGTGAACCTATTTTTTTTTACAAACATTTGTCTTGTGGAAGCACCTGTACAAGCACATTCAATTTAAGATAAAGTATTATCTATTAAATATTTAAATTTATTTCTGGTTCATGAACTAAAATTCTAATTTGCAAACTTAAACAATCAATACTTAAATGAGTTGAAATGGGATCCCTGATGCTCTAAATAATTTGTGGTCACTGTTTTCATTACATATTTACATCCTAGAAATTGATGAGATCAAGTGGGTGCCAAAAACATAAAATTATCCATATTGCAAATGAAATAACTCTTGATGTTTGAGTTTATAACCAAGTTTTGTATACATACATTTAAAAAATGGACTAGATCCTACAGGAGATTACTAATAGGGTTTTCAAATGAGCAGTGTGTTATAAGCATATCATATTATTATTATCTTTCTCAATAGTCTTGTGGCTATTAAACTCATCATAATTCATTTAATCAATGATCTGCTATAGGAAACTAGGGGATCCCCAATATCATATTCTCATAAATAACAATGTAAGAAACATCCATGCACCTTGATAGAAACACAACTGATTTTACTGTGTAGAACTTTTCTGTTGCAACCTTCTAAATTACTTAGGTTTAAATGATTTTCAGCAGATTCTC
Source organism: Dolichotis patagonum (assembly GCA_004027295.1). Lineage (NCBI taxonomy): Eukaryota > Metazoa > Chordata > Mammalia > Rodentia > Caviidae > Dolichotis > Dolichotis patagonum. The sequence goes on along the minus strand of PVJX010001070.1, from coordinate 44,079 downwards.
TCAGATTTGCTTTATACAGGATCATGTTACTTGGCAACATACTTTTACTCATTTCTTTTAAAGCCAAATGCTGTTTATTTCTCCCTCTTGTTTCATTTCCCTTGTTTTACCTTCCAGGGCAAGGCTCAATAGAGCAACAAGTGTGACCATCTTTGATCATATTCCTTTTATCTTATGGGGGAAGCAGTCAGCATGGAACAATGAATTAAAACCTTACGATGGTTTTCTTATCTGTTCTTTATCAGATGGAAGAAGCTGCTTTGTTTCTATTTTGTTGAAAGACAGAAAAAGGCACTGAAATTATCAAATTATTTGTGTGAGATGAGTGATCATAGTTGCTTTCATTTGTTTAGTTAACATTGTATATTACACTGAGTTTGAATGTTAAAACAATCCTGCATCACTAGAATCAACTCCACTCAGTCAGTGTTTAATCTTTCTCCTGTTTGCTGGATGGATTTGTTTCTAGTCTGAGGATTTTTACATCTGTGTACATGAGGATATTGGTCTATAGCTTTCATTTCCTGTAATATCTTTCATGTCAGTGCTGTTGGCCTTGAAGAATGGGTTTCAAAAGACTTCTGTTTGCTTCCTATGTTTTCAAAGATGTTTATGAAGGAGTAGCAGTAATTTTTCCTAAAATTTAGTGTACTTTACTCCAGCAACATGGTCCATGGCTTTACCTGTGCTTTAAAATTACTAACTGAGCCTCTTTACTTACTATAAATCATTTCTGAGTGGGTTGATAGTTTCTCTAGGAATTTGTCCTTTTACCTTGGTTTCTAATTTTTGACAGAGAGTTGTTTCTGTTATTCTCTTATGACCCTTTTCATAAAGGTGGATCGTGGTTCCTTTACATCTCTGATTTTAGTAATTTGTGTCTTTTTTCTCTTTATATGCCAGTTAGTTTAACAGAAGTTCATCTTATTTTCATAGATTTTATTGTATTTTCTATTTCCATTTTCACTTATATCCATTCCAATGGATATTATTTCATTTATGTCTGCTTTCTTTCAGTTTAATTTATTTGAAAGTGAGTGATTTGGAATGAAATAGTAAGAAACTGATTCAAATAACCAGAGATAATAGCATTCCCCTCTTTTCCAGTCTCCAAATAAGAGAGATTTTCAATATTGGAATTTGATCCAAAAACTAGATTTACACTCCATTGATACTTCTTTCTTTTTCCTTTTTTAAGAGCAGAATATATTTGCTGAAACAAAGCTTCTGTCCAAAAAAGAAGGGGTCCCAAGTGCACTGCCAGGGACCCTGCATTTTCTAGGGATTTTTATAGAGCAAAACCATGGGGTGAGGTAGATCCAAGCTGGGGAAAAATAGGAACTCACAAGTCAAGCAGGCATGAGGTGGAGAAGAACTATGGCCAAGCAATAAGATAATGAGTTTAATTGCTCAGGCAAAGTTGATTAAACTGGGAGCAAATGGTGAGCATGTCATGTAGTAAGTGGACATGGACACCGGACAGAGCCTTTACTCTATGTAGGGCACTGGGTTAGTGGCTCCTTCTGGCTGCCTTGGGGTGATCATATCTACTTATTTTGTCATGGTTATGTCGGTGGTCCCCAGGACTCATGTATTTGCATTACACATTTGTGATTGGTTCATTGTCTAGCACTTGGATTGGTAGTGTCAGGGCTACACCCTCCTAGGGGGTGGAGCCAGGATGTGATGTAGTGGCAGGAAGAAGGGGTGTCTCTTTCTCTTGCCGGTTTCTGCTTGTTGTTTGCAGCCAACATGAACTGTGGCCCCGCCATGCCACCCTGCCTTGGAGCCAACTGAGTATGGACTGAAACCTCCAAAAACTGGAAGAAATAAACCTTTCCTTTCCCAACTTTGGGCATCAGGTATCTTGTCTCAGCGATGAGTAAAGAGTAACTAAGACAGAATTTGGTACCGAGGAGTGGGGTCATTGCTGTGACTATACCTGACCATGTTTTTCAAGAGGCTTTGGAAATGGCTTGTGGGCAGAGTTTGCAAAGGTTCAGACATGTTGCCTGGATGCACAGAGCTGGAGCAGCTTAGGCTGTTCTGTAGAGGAGATTCTGGTCAGAGCTCAAGAGACCAGAAGGCTGATAGAAAGCCTGAGAGTAAAGACCAGGCTTGCAAGATTTCTGCTGGGAAGGAGGACTGTATTGGTTGTTGGACTCCCTATGATGTGTGTTATGGCTTGGCAGAAAGTTTGTCTGCATTTTGTTCATGCCCAGAGACTTTGCCTGAGACTGAGATTAAGGCTAATGGACTGATTAATCTGGCAAAGGAAATTTCAAGGTAGTCAAACATTGAGGCTATGGCATGGCTATTGTTGGGGGCTTTTAGCCATATCTATGTTGCAAATCAAGAGCAAAGAGCCCAGGAGGATAATTTAAAACACTGTGAGTTTGGCCAGAGGGAAAACTGCAGTATAGCTGTGGATTGCAAAGATAGTGCGGAGACTTTAATTGCTGAGAAGAAACAGAGAGATAAGGAAGCTGGCCACCGGGCATCTCAGGAAGCAGCAGATCTCCACCCTTTGCAGCCTCCAAACTGCAAAAGTGAAAGAATTTTCTCAGATGAGAAAGCTTCAGAGCACCATGCTCCAGAATGGCACGGGAGGCCACATGAGGTTCCAGAATGGCGGCAACATAGAAAAGCTTTTCTTCACAATCGGGTTCATACAGCCCAGGGATCTAGGCAGTTGACCCCTACAGACAAGAGAGAAAAGCCTGGCTACTGCTCCAGCTGGCAGCAAGCCTTGGCGGCTTCCACATGGTGCTGATTTTAGGTGTAAGGAAAATGCACAAATTCTGAGGGTAAGAAGGCTTCCACCTTGATTGCAAAGGGCCTGGGAGGCCACGCAGTGTGCCCCTGAGAGGGCAATATGTAAAGATGTAAGTGTGAAGCCAAAGGTGCAGTGTTGACCCCAGAAGTTTGGAAAAGCCAAGAACATGGATCATCCAAGGAAAGCTGCAAAAACTGAGCAGAGAGGGTTTAAGAGAGAAGCTGCGGGAGCTGAAATCCCTGGAAGTTCCCTGGGGGTGGAATCACCCAAGACTTTTGGAGCTTGCAATCAAATTGCTTCAAATGCTGAGCATGGAACTGTAGGACTTAATGTTCACCCTGCTGGATGTTGGACTTGCTTTGTTCCAATGCTTTATATTCCCCCGTTTGTAACTTTTGGAATGGTAATGTTTATTTTGTGCCTTTGCATTTCAGAAATGTTTAACCTTGTTTCACTTGTACAGAGGTTACAGTTAAGAGTTTGCCATAGATATTGGAGGAGACTTGGGACTTGGACTTCTCAGCAATGCTGAAAATGTTAGTACTTTGGCAATTTTTGGAGATGGAAATCTCCAAAATGTCTTTTTGTATGAAGGTTGTACATTAGTCTTTGGGGGCCAGGGGTGGAATGTCATGGTTTATGTCGGTGGCCCCAGGCCTCATGTATTTGCATTGTGCTTTTGTGATTGGTTCATTGTATAGCACTTGGATGGGTGGTATCAGTGCTACACCCTCCTAGGGGGTGGAGCCAGGATGTGATGTAATGGCAGGAAGAAGGGGTGTCTCTCTCTCTTGCAGTTTCCACTTGCTGTTTGCAGCCGCCATGAACTATGGCCCTGCCATGCCACCCTGCCTTGGAGCCAACTGAGTATGGACTGAAACCTCCAAAAACTGGAAGAAATAAACCTTTCCTTTCCCAACTTTGGGCATCAGGTATCTTGTCTCAGTGACAAGTAAAAAGTAACTAAGACAGTATTTATAATATCAATCCTTGATGTTTACCCTTAGGGTGTGTTTGCATTTTTGTCTTTTAATCTGAGATCTACCTGGCCCACAGTGGGAGGTATCTATCTCCCCCATAGTTGTAAGATATCTGGTCTCCTGCACTGGCTCCTTCTAGGGTCCAGTCCGGACTGACTGCCTATAATATTTCTACCTAACTTAGCTGTCTATAACATTTTCCACTGTGAAGAAGTACTGTGAGCTGCCGTGAGGGAGTAATGGGTGATGACCAATCTGATTTCCTCAGGCTGAAGGGGGTCATAGTTGTTGATTGCCAGTCAGAGATACTCTATGGAGGGTTTATCCTAAGGCCCTCAATAGACATCAGGCATTTTCATCTTGGATAGGCACGCAGCTGTAAGTCTTTGTATTCCATTTTATCTCTAGGGTGTGGGTAGTCCATACACATTCGCAGAGAAATATCAAAAGGCTCTTTTTCAACGTGTGAAGTGTTGTACATCTTCCAGCACTTAAGTATGCATTACAAAGGAGTAAGAGTTTGGCATTGAGTTACCCATTTATCTGTTCAATGAGCTCTATGGAAGATCTCCAAATGATATAGGGGAGAGAAAGTCCCAACCTACTGGATGTCTGGTATGAGTTCAAGTCTTCTAAAATCAACGAATGAATTTTAGGCACAATGGAAGTTAAGAGCTAATATATTTATTGAGAGAAAGAAAGCTTCTGTCTGAGAGAGAGACACAAAATGTTCCAAGTGGGTTGCCACCACTGACACTTTTCAACAGGCAGGTGTAACTTATAATGGTAAAGTACAAGTTATATTTTATTATAGTGTGAATGTAATGTAATTCATAACTACAAAATTTATAAATACAAATTATAAAGTAGGGTAAATTATAGTAACTGTTGCCATTGTCATTTTGCTCTATTTTCAGACTTTCTAAATCAATCTAAACCAAAAGAAGAAGAGATGAAGTAATATATATTAGAATGGATATAAATGAAATTGAACATAAACAGTGATAAATAAAACCAAAGAAAAAAATTCATATTCTATTTAAGCTGTTACCATTCATATAGCAAACTTCTATGAGGGAATTTTTCTGAGTTTTTGCTTCCCAAATCCATATTTTAAGAGGAAGGCTACACCGAGCTGACAGTCTATCTTGCCATCCTTCCTGTGGTCCTCTTCTGCAGAGCCCTGTGGAAGGCAGCCTGCACCTGAGAGTTCCGCAGGCTGTAGATGATGGGATTCAGCACTGGGTTAAAGAGACTGTGGAACAGTGACAGCATCTTTTCCTGCTCTTCCCGTTGATTAGAGTCTGGGACCATATAAACCAGTATGGCTATACCAAAGAAAAGCCCAACCACACAGAGATGGGAGGAGCAGGTGGAGAAGGCCTTTGCACGGCCCTTCCTTGACTGGATCCTCAGGATGGCCCAGAGGATGTTCACGTAGGAGACAAGCATTAAGGAGAGGGGTCCAATTAAGACAAAAACACAAGCGCCCAAGACGACGACTTGGTTGAGCCAAGTGTCAGTACAGGCCAAGTTGAGGACAGACAGGATTTCACAGAAAAGGTGATTCACATCCCGCGGCCCACAGAAGGGCAGCCTGAGCAGCAGAATTGCATGTACCATGGAAAGAATAAATCCAAATGACCACGAAGTGACAGCAAGAGCCACGCACACTGTCCAGCGCATGATGGCAGTGTAATGGAGGGGGTGGCAGATGGCCACATACCGGTCATAAGACATTGCCACCAAAATCAGGCACTCTGTGGAAGCAAAGCCCAAGTACAGGAACGTCTGCCTTATGCATGAAGCAAAGGAAATGGTTCTCTTGTGGCTCATGAGGTTCACCAGCATCTTGGGGACATTGTTGGATGCATAGGACATGTCAAGGACAGCCAGGTGTGAGAGGAAGAAGTACATGGGAGTGTGCAGGCTGGGGTCTAGGAGGATGAGTCCTAAGATTATGCCATTTACCAGGAGGCTGACGATGTATAACAGGGAGAAGATCCAGAAGAGGAGAACCTCCATCTCTGTGCTGAGCCAGAATCCCACCAAGAGGAACTCTGTGACCCAGGACTCATTGCCTCCCATGCAGTAATGATGTTCTAAAGTCAAGCAATAAAGAATGACAAAAATTTCAGAGCTGGGGAATCCATGAAAATTGGTTTGATTTGTCTCAAAATGAGCTCAGGGAAAGGTTGTGGGCTTAATCTTATTTGACATCCTCCCTGTTGTTGGTTTTTGTACTTTAAAAAAATTTACTATGAAATATATTTAAACATATGAAGAAATGCAAAAAAAATTAGGCAGAATCCCATGCACCTTAATACAGATTCAACAAATGTTTGTATTTCGTTTTGTTTTATAGTGTTCTCTTTATGTACCTAATGTTTTTAGCCATTTGCAATTGAAGTGTGGAGATGGTGCCCATTCAGTCTTAAATGTCTCACTTTTTCATCAAGAAAAAGGACATTCCCTAATTTAATCACAATATAATTATTAAAAATCAGGAAACTTATTATTGACATGTTTCTTTTCTCTCATATCAGTGTCCTTTTTCCACCATTATTCGTCCAGGGCCTAATATAAGACTAAGTAATATAGTGTAGTATTTTCACTCTTTAATCTCTTATCACCTAGTCACTTATCACCTCTTATCATTTATTCAGACTTTTTATGCATTTCCAGGAATTGATATTTTTAAAGATAGAATTTGGTACAAAGTCCTTCAACTTGAAAATATACAGTGGTTCTTAAACTTTGATTCAAATTATTCACTTTCTGCAGAAAAGAAAATTGTCCAGTGTGTATTATGAGTGGGTAAACCATGTTAATCTGTTCCATTATTGGGGGACCTAATTTGGTCACTTGGTAAAAGTATTGCCTCCCAGATATCTCTATAATTATTATTTCTCCCTAATTAACTTATGGAGCATCTATTAAAATTATTACATAAATGCTTTGTTCCTCATAAAGGAGCTAGTCACTAGTTTTTTATTCTCTAGTCTTAACATCTATTGATTATTTTCCCTGATTCAGTTATTAGTAAGAATGAAAGTGTCTAGTCTTATCTCTGTCATTGATTTTTATACTTATCAATTGATAATTTTAGATAAGAATCTATTGTGACTGTGTATCTATTTATCTACTCATAATTTTTGGACTTGTGGACTTTTCATCATTTTCCTTTGGTGCTCCATTTTTTTACTTTCAGACCTCACAAATTAGTTCGTCAATGCCTTCCCTTGTTTCCACTGTTTTGCACACTTTTTCACTTCTGAAATGATCAGAAGTTTCAGATTCACCTGTGAGAGTCTGCATTGCAATCACAAAATAACAATTTTTTTCAGAAAGGTCTAGTTGTTTTTAATAAAGAAGAGGAGCATTTATAAACTAATATCTGGAGTTTATTGGTCTTTTAATAATGTAAATTTTTATTACAGTAATTTAAATTTTGTAATAATTTTACTGTGATTTATATTATGAAGATATAATTCATTTCTGGTACTCTCACTTAAAAAGATAAGCATATAATTTGGAGCTGTACACAAATAGTTTCAGATGATAACACATTCTCAAAATTACTTTTTAAAATGGTATATAATTTATCTGATTTCCTTTACAGAGTCAAACCTATTACTAATATAACATCAGCACTGAAGTGCATGTTCTTGATGGCATTCTGTATTTTATTATTAGTGAAAATATGTATATGTAATCATAGCACCTTATTAGTCATCAGGTTCATGTTATTAACTGACTTTTAATCCATTAACAAAATTACAGACTCTTGAACATTTTAGATTAATATTTCAAATATACCTCATTCTGTGAACAAGATGATATCTGCCTTGTTTCAGATTTTGGCATAAAGCTCTAGAAGTTTCTTAGGAAACCATTATGAAACTGTAGTTGAAAAGCTAAAATGGTAATACCGTGAACGAGACAGCCAAAGGTGATTATTGTTAATGATTGCATAAATTCCTATCATTGGTTTTCATATATTTATCACAAATTTAAAATTATACCAGTTTCATAATATCTATTATTGAGAAATACAATCAGAACTGTTCTATATGTCAAAATATTTGTTACAAACATTGAAACATAATCTCATAAATGCAAAAATTTATTTTATATATTGTCTCATTGTTAAACTGTGTAGAATTTAATACTTCAATAATTAAACTATCATGTACCCTTGAAGTTACTGGTTATTTATTTGTGAAATCTCATGGCAAATTCTCAATTCATGGTAAAGTCTCAACTGAGACTCAGTAATGCTCAGTTGAGTTGGTTTATCTATGTATCTGTTTAGAGGCAGCCATCATGATCTAATCTAGTCAACAGGAAAACAAGCAAAAATGCAGATATGTTAAGGATCCAGCCCTGTGAAAGGGACCTAACCCAGCTGGTCTGAGTCTAACCCCAAATTCATTTGCCTTTGCTCCTTTGATGCCAGCTGCTGTGGGCATTGACCCGTGCTGCCACGGTGAAAGTCTGTCTAAAACCAATTTCCTCTGGGTTATTTTTACCACAGCATGATATTAAATACTAAGAAGCAAAGATTAAATAGAAGTTAATATTTCACAAAGCCCACCTACACCTGGATTGAAATGTGTGTAGTTACTTGGTTACCAGGAAGAAACTCCCTCCCGTTTTACTTGTAACCCTGAGCGACCCACCCTCTCAGGCAAAGGAGGTGACCCAGTTTTACGTAACAGCTCTCTGTGTTTCTTACTCCCAGGTTCCATATGGGTCTTAATCATTCCTCAATGTCTTCCTATTGCTTAAGAGTAAGAGGTTCAGATTTCTGATGTGTATAATCTAGATTTTTCTCATCAGTTCCAATTTCTGGTTTAACAGGAACTTCCTTTCCATGGATGGATGGCAACAGGGATGATTTTACAATTTATTGCACTTTAAACAGGAGGATACATCTTTATTCATATGGAAATTACGAACTAAACGGTATTTTAAAACAATTAATATCATAGTACTTAAAACACTGAATGCATATAATTTATCACACATGGCTTTCAGTAAGGTTTCTAAGAACAGACAATATATTCATAGATAGCTACATTTCTTAAAATTATGGATCCAATTTTAATTAATCCATATAATTGATTTCATTTTTAATGCATGTGAATTAAGATACATTCAATAATTTAAAATACTAAGGGTTTCGAATATTCCCTTGGTTTATATGAGGCATTGGTAAATGTACATTTTCAGGAAGACCTGTACTAAGTTGGAAAACGTATACCTTTAGCCTTATTGTAAAAGCTGTTTGGAGGTTTGTGGTGGAGTCATAGACCTTTGCAACGGCAGGCTCATGTCTGCAATCAAGTCTAACAAAGTGAACGCCTGCAGCGAGATCATGACTAGGCCCCATTAAAAATCCCCTGGATAGATAAAGGTTTTTTCTAGCAAATTGGAGGAGACTTTGAAGTGTATGCTCTTGAGGCATATTTTACGTGGAGACGCTTAGTCAGTAACAACAGTCAGAAGAGTTATATTCTAACTACACGGATATGGGTAATCCTTAAGATAAAATAAAAAATGAGGTTGCATTGATGCGAAATGTCATATATTTGAATGGAGATTTGTCTTTCACTTTTTTATGTCTTTTATTACTAGTGTTTTGCTGATAAAACAGGTGTCCAGAAAAAGTCCATTAATTAGATGAATGACAATTGATTCAGTTGAAAATTTAGTTATTAATATATAACATTATATTGAGTAGATATTATGTAATCTATGTATACAACACATACATAATCTATTTCTAAATATTGACCAAGATATTTCTTCTACTTAAACAACTCAGTTACATTTTGATCATTTGAAACTTTAAAATGATGCAATAATAGTTTTAGTAAGAAGAAAGTTTAAAAAAGCATAGTAACATGGATTATATTACATCTGTGGCAAAATGCACAAATTTAAATGTATCAGTATCTATAATGAGTTGAATGAGGACCTCCAAAAAATTTGCCTATATGCTCATTCTCAGCACCTGTGAATGTTTCCTAATTAGAATAGAAAGTCTTGGCAGATGTTATTAATTTAAGGATCATGAGATAACTCTTAATTTTGGGGATGAGTTCTAGTGCCACTAATAGTGTCCTTATGAGAAAAATGCAGAATATTTTAAACAAGCTGCAGAAACCACCCAGAGGTAAAACAAATATGTAGATGGAAGTCATAGAAATGTGGTCGAAACCGTAAACATCATGACACTCACCAGAAGGTAGGAGTGACTAAGAATGTGATCTCCCCAAGAGTCTGCAGAAGGAGCATGACCCAGCTCAACTTAAGTGTTCTAGCAGATTCCAAGAGCTGTGGGAAAATAAATTTCTATAATTTTAAACCACCACATTCGTGGTAATTTGTATACTAGTTGTAGAAAGTAAAATCTTATAGCTTCTTGGAATTGATTCTTATAAGAAAATAGTTTCATACAAAAAGGTTTTAGACAACTGCCTTGTAAAGAGGTAAAATTACCTAGAAAATAGGTGTAAATTAGATGTGTCAACAGTATAAACTTTTGTTAATTCCCAGCCTATGGGAGGGATCATTTACATGGGCACTGTTTCTCTGAGACCAATGGGTCAATGAAACAGAAAGACTAAGCAAAGACTTTCAAATTTCTCTAAATAGAGTATACTTGAGGAGGGTTCTATATAAAAATATATGAAACTCTTCTTGCTACTGCTAAAGAATATTCTTGTAGTATGCCAAGAGGCAGACAGTGACAGCAGATGGCAAAAGTTTACCTAAGCACAATGAGCACAACAAACTATGTCTGTAGCCCACTTAATTTCTGAGCACAAAGAATAACAGTACTGTTGAAAATAATTCAGTGTATGGATACAGAGTAGGAAGGCTTGTTTCTTGACTTTCTAACCTGGCTACTTTTGTGTTGGTATTAACTATTTTTAAAATCTTCTGCATCATTTCAATTTTGCAATTAAAAAGAGACAACATAAAAACGCAGAGGAACTGAAATCCTTTGGAAGAAAAGTCACAGTGAAGATACTATTTTCACTCTGAATAAAGTAAATAAAACAATGGCAACTCATAAAACAAAATGTTTCCATGATCAGTCTGAGAAATTTTCTACTTTGACAGTCCTACTACCCAGAATATTTCTTCAGCCAGGGAGTATCCTTTTACTTCTCCAATTTAAGATATTAATTAAATCTGTCCTATTTAACAGTAAGAAAAATATGGATATAATATAGAGTAATTCCAAGTCTGATAGCATGGGAAGGTGATTTTTTGGGATGGATCCAAAAAGAAATTATTACATGGTAGATTTATCTCATACACTGCATCAGTAAGTAAAAGATATACTGCTATTATTATTATTATTTTGTAAAACCTTTAAGAGGTTTTGCTGGCCAACAGTATTTTCATTTAGGTTGGGTAATAGAGAAATTTTTTCATTAATTTGGCTATTTCACAACCTTATCACAGGCAATGCTTGGATATGCTGTGATTCTTGAATCTATTTTCACGGAGATGGTTGTGTTATCTATGAGCACCAACCCCAGCTCATGCTGCGGGGTGATGGAGAGAGAGGGCAAGGGAGCTCTGGGGCTTCCATTGCACAGCACAGAGGCAGAGGTTCCTTGTTGGGGTGGTGGGTGTCTGTTTCCTCTCTCTATCATGCAATGCTCACTTTGAGTTGGTGGAAGGTCACCAAGGCATTATCAGTCTGTTGGCACAGCCATGGTGATTTCTGTGCAATCCTTTTCTACTTCAGGATTCCTACTTCCCAGAGAAACCCAGAGAAACCCACTTACTAGCACAAATGAATCTCTTCTCCATAAAATGTTAGCACTGGATTTTCCCAGAGGAAAACAATTTGACTTAGGCTACACCATTTGGAGAAGAAAAACATACCTTTAAAATGAATGTAGAATCCTACGCCCTCTGGCAGCATGCATAGGATGAAATCTCAGACATGGGAAGATTCATGGATTTGACGAAAATTCTTTGGTGAACCCCAGGAGTATAGTTTTTATTTTAGAATCACAAGAATGAAATATTCCTGAGTTTCCACCGAGAATTCAAATTCCCAGAAGAATCGTAAGATCTCACACCTCTTTATATTCTCCCTGAGGGCTTAAGATGCTCTGAATCCCTCTGGAGGAGAAAAAAGATCGTACATGACCATCCTTGTAGGAAAAAGTCTACAGAATGCTCAGGGCGGATAAGCATGCATAAGCTCTCCAGCGTATCAAATGTCATGAGCTGGAGACAGCACCAGTTCAGCAAGCTCTTCAAAACGTTTATGATTGTATGGTTTGCTGTGTCTGCCAACCCCCTTTTCTACAATGTAGGTTGTTAGGTGGCTGAGAAATATGGAAATTCCAAAAAGAAAAAATTCCCCATTGCCAATTGCGCTCCATCATAGAGTCCTTATGATGTTTCAGAAAATGCTCTAGATGGTTTATATGAAGTTGTGTTTTAACTCAATCACTACCTTTATTTTACATATGAAAGTTTGACTTTGAAACTGTCACATTTTTCTTCAGTAAGATCCAGGAACTTCTGAGAATTTCTGAGAATCTTTCAGAGGGTCCATGGAATTAAAACTGTTTCACAATAATGTTTACCTTTGTTCACACATGCAGGCATATTGAATCTCTCCAGAGACTACCTGATAGGTGATACAACAACAAACAGAAGTCAGAATAAGTTATGAAATGTAGCTTTTGGTAGCCAAACACTTAAAAATTGCACATATGTGAAACATAGTTACTTTTTACACTTTTCTTATATTGCATGGTTATTTTTCATGAGACATAGTTTTTACTAACCCATTATGGAAGTCTTTAAAACATGAATTAAAGATAAATATTTTATAAATTCTCAATTTTAATTTCTATTATTAAACAAAAGTACTTTCACTGACAAAATATTGATTTCAGTAATTTTTAAGAGTTTAAATGTGCCCTAAGAACAAAAAGCTAAACAATGATAGGACTAAATGGTGTAAGGGCCTAGTTTGGAATCAAATGATTGTTGTCTCTCGGTGATTCCAGTAGGGGCTGGGACTGGGAGACACAAAGCACATGGATGACTCCTGGATTGTCTCCTGGTCACAGAAACACTTGCACTCTGCTGACAGAGTGATACCTCAACCCATGGGAGGGAAAGGAGGGAACTGTCCTTTATGTTTGTTTTTTCCTATGACAATGATGAAGCCACCATTGAAGTGTGATCCATTTAAAGCAATGAATGAATCCAACATGCTGGTGTAGTGGCAGGGTTAGCAGTTTCCTAGCAGCTGGGTTAGGTTTTCTTACAGCCAAATAATCTCTTCTAGCAAAATAACAAAATGAGCACTTACATTTGTGAGCACATTCACGTAGACAGCAATAGTGGCAGCATATCTGTACCTAACATTTGGAGAAGTCACTGTGGGGCAGGAAAAGTCCAAACATCATTACAGTTGGTCAGGATTTGGATATTTCTGTATTTTGGGCCAGCTGGAGATGAAGCCAGCCACCCTGTCCAGTTCAAAGGTGTTCCCTCCAAGCCAGTTTCTATGGTTTTCAGGGCCCATTCCTCTCCTATGCTAAGAACACAGTGCTACTCAACAGTCCCCAGTCTCCTAATGGTGCTACAAGTTGTTTTATACTAGTCTATGCTTGGCGTGAATACAGCTACCTTACAACAATTAAAATCATCAGTGCCCCTAAACAATTTCAATAAACTGCAAGGTCCATGAGGTTCCTGCACATATTTTCCTGTGGCTACTATGGCTTCCAACTGTATAAAAAGAGCCATAAAACCCTGTTGGGTCTCTTGGCAGCAGCCTGAATTATTAATTGGTCTTCATGACTCATTTCACTAAAGGTTCCCACACAGTATTTACAAGCTGAGTCTTTTTCTGTTTCTTCCACCTGGAAGAGAATTCCCTTGACCTGATTGTCCTCATGACCAAATAATTTTTGTGTGAAACTCACTCCTCACTAAACTCAGCTTGTCCGTGATGTCCGAAGGGCATCTCTTTTCCCTGAGGCCATTTATGTCTTGAAGGATGATTATCATTCTTGCTTTTACTGCGTCACGACTAATGGTCTGTGTGGTTAGAACATAGGTTAGCTGCCTGCAAACACTGGGTTCTCAATATGAGATCTTGATGAGTGGTATCCCACTAAGATGTGGTTTCGTCTGCCTAAATCATAAAAGTTTCTATAACCTTGTTTTTTTTTTAAAGCTGAGGCCACTCTCAGGGAATTCACAGCCATCCTATGAAAGCTACATACTACTCTCATCTGAAATCCAGAGTCTTCTGTTTGTTTGTGGTGTTCCACTCACAACATCAAGAATAATATATGCCCCATCAGCATCCTATGGCATACTCGGAATGCAGCTGATTTTGTTCATTACAACCGAGAACCTTTCTCAGTATTTGAGCATGAAGGCTTAGAGTTACACAGTGATGTCAGATGAGAATTGTACAACACCTCATTTGACCACGTGTACTGTAGTTCCCAGAGATTTCTTCCCAAATAGTATTCTTTGTAGTACTTGTAAATAAGAAACAAAGATACAAATACATTACTATAGTTCCAGTCAGTCATCAACAGTCAGTTTAGTTTGTCATACTAACCTGTGGTCCAAATGTCTCTCAGTACGATTTCCTCAAAGATTACAAGCTTCTGCTTGATTTAACATATTCCATGGGAGATTAGGTCCATGGGGTCCCAAGTCTATAGAGCTTCATGCTAGAGTAGAATTATCCATTTGTGGTGTTTTTGTACCTAACTTATTGTGAGACAAGCTCACCTATCTCAAAGGAAAACTTCATTTTTGCTACTTGTTTCTATTAATATTTCCTCCTGAAAAATTCTTCACTTTTCACTTCACAAAGTACTGCATGGTGCAGACAGTGAAAAAATTTTTCAAACTTTGGCTCATGACCTTGACATTCTTTCTGTAGTTGTTTAGAATGTAAATTTTATCAGCTTTCATGTCTGTTAGTTTTTCATAACCATTATCCACGTCTGGCCATTGGAAGATTTTACTATGATGACTTTCCTATGTCTCTGAAGCTCACAGGGTTGGCTACGGCCTGAAGATGCTGGCGGAAGGGTTTGCGTGTTCCCCTAGTCCCCAAGCACAGCAGGCTGGGCCCCGTGAGATTTTGTCTTCCAGTGGATGAGCAAAAAAAGCCCCATCCATGTTTTAATCCTCAGAAGATTCAGTGAAAGAAAATTATTCTTTTCCCCTTTATTCTCAAGGTAAAGAAGAATATTCTGCAATTTGCAATTTAAAGACATCAGCTAGGTGTCCTAACACCCATTGTGATGTTGAGTCTTGTTTGATCACATGACTACACTGAGAGACACCCAGGAGATTAATAACACACACATCCGGGAGTGTCTGGTGTTTACGGGGTGGGGGGCAGGACTTCCGGGGCTACATCTGGTCCCCGACCCTTTCCTAACTGGCTCTTCCAGGCTTCTTCTGCTTCTTGACTGAGATGAGGTGATCAGCTTTTCCTGCCAGACCTTTCTGCCTTGGTTCTTCCTTCAGAGCCAGCCGACTCTCTAGACTGAATCTCTGAGACAAAAAACCACAATAATGTGTTCTTCCTTATATTGTTTCCTTAGATATTTGATCTCGGTGACAAAAACATGACCAATGCTGTACACTTATCAAAATGACGATAATCATTTGCTTTGTTTTGCTTTTAGAGTTCAGGGGTTTATCATTGCACAAGCTTGAAGTTTACTATTGGAAACAGTTTTGTTTGGTTTTCAGACTGACTTGTGATATCCTGCCCTTCCCTCCCCTCCAATCTCTTTTTCTTTCTTTTGGAGCTGGGATTTTAACCCAGCTCCTTACACACCTGATGTGCTCTTCCACTGAGCTGTATTCTCAGTCTTTGTGTTTGTTTTTTAGGACATGTTTTGAGCAAGACATTCACGGTGAACAGAAATGCCCCACTTTTTCTCAGAGAAGGTGGTAAGAAAGATACTTCAAATAAATGAGAGAGCAATACATCATCAAATGTTTTGCTTCGAGGGATAGCAAACAGCAAAAGGAAACTTATGTGTAATCATACAAAGACTAGAAACTGGCATGGTGATTTTAAAGTTGACCAAGGAATCCTAAGAAGGCAAATAAACCATAAACAATGCTTTATATTTTAAGAGTATTTATATTTTAAGAGTATATTTTAAGAGTAAAAAATTCCTAAGGTGATTAAAAATGTTCTGAAATTTTTTAAAGCTCTGAATATTACAGTAAAATTCTCTGGATCTATCAGTCTACAGGATCCTTTCCTTCACATGGCAATGATTTATCTATCATAACAGTGTTATCCTGTTTTGGGGTTTTGTGTACTGTCAAGTTTTGCTGCAGATGTTGTCTGCCATGTCAAATTATCATATATGTGATCAGAGTTGAGAGTTAAATTTCCTGGCAATGAGGCTAAGATGAGCATGGCTTTCAGAATATATAATTAAAACCAGGACTCTATCATTGTAAAGATGCAAAGTGCATCAATCCAGTGTTAATCAGTCTCTGTATGAGATGTCTGTGTACTGCTCAGGCTACATGCATGTAGAGGGAAAGTACTAGAAGCCAATCCCAGGGACTTGTGCATGATAGGCAAGTGTCCTATCACTGAACAATATTCTACATCATCTCTGTGCTACTTTTATTGTAATTCTGTGCTCCAATTCAAATTTTCCATTGTAAGATTTTACTGCACAGTCTTGAATTCAAGTTTGTGGTAAACAGTATAAAGATTTTGCTCTGGGTTCATAAATATAATGGAGCAACCATGCACCTTTACACTCCATTGGTTATTAAGTCACAGTAAGTTCTGCATGTTGTGAAAAGAAGAGAAAGGTAGGTATGGATCCACAGTAATCATGGGGTCTTTAAACTGCATTTAATTGCCTAGTCTCTGAGTCCTCTATCCTGGTAAAGCCCACAAAATTTGAATCTGGTAGAACCAGACTGGTTCTAGCTCCAGAATAAGGGTTGGCCAGTGATTGTTCTGTGGCCCCCATTTTTATAAGCAACCTATTTTTGATTGTAAGTTTTCTTGGAACGTAACCACTCTGATTCATTTACACATTTCTATGGGTGCTTTTGCCAGAGTTGAGTGTTTATGACAGAAGATGGCTTTGAAAATCATATTTACTGATGTCCTTTTATTGGAAAATCACTAATTGTTGTTCCAGAGAATGTGTTCCATGTTTTTATTAGCTAATCTATATATACAAAAGCCTGCTAGTACTGAGTTTTTCAATTTTTATTAAAATTTTAGATACTTTAATAAATATTGAGTAATATCTCATAGTAGGTTTAATTTATAACTTCTTGCTGAATACTGGTAGCAAGCAGGATTTTGTTTATCAGTCACTTGTAGATTTTGTATTTGTACTTGGTAATTTTATAATTTTATAGAATTTTCTTTCTCACCCTTTATCATCATTGATTGGAAGGAGTTTGTTTTCAATACCATCTCTAATTCCATTTGGATGTATATGTAGTATGAACATTATAATGGTCTGTGGTTTCCATTTCATGTCTTTTAATTACCTTGAGGAGTAGCTGGCTTTGAAGAGGTTTGATACTTATCAGTCTTAAACATTTTTGTGGTTTCTCTAATAATTCATTCTTATCCAAGATCAAGAGGGCAAGTATCTACTTTTTATCAAAAGGGTTATGTCCTCAGTTTATATGTACAGGTCTATAACTTTTCACTTCAAGTTAGCCTTTATGCTACTAAGGTGTAAAGAATTGCTGGCTGCCATATTTCACTGTAGTAAATCCCTCATCCCAACCACGTCGTGGGCCTCTCCATGCCTCTCACACTGACCTCTGTTTCCATGGTGCCCCTCTCAAGGCACGTTTCACCTCTGCATTCCTCAGGCTGTAGATCAGGGGGTTCAGCATGGGGTTAAAAAGACTGTAAAACAGGGACAGGATCTTTTGCTGCTCCTCAGGAGGGCGGGACTTGGGGGCCATGTACATGACAATGGCGCTGCCAAAGAAGAGCCCCACCACGCAGAGGTGGGAGGAGCAGGTGGAGAAGGCCTTTCTGCGGCCCTCCCCGGACTGGATCCTCAGGATGGCACCCAGGATGCGGGTGTAGGAGACCAGCACCAGGCACAGGGGTCCCACTAAGATGAACACACAGGCTGCAAAGATGACGACTTGATTGAGCCTGGTGTCAGCACAGGCCAGCTTGAGGATAGAGAGGATTTCACAGAAGAAATGATTGATTTGATTAGGCCCACAGAAGGGCAGCCTCAGGATGAGGGCTAAATGCACAAGGGCCAATAGGAAGCTAAGTGCCCAAGAGGTGGCAGCCAAGACAGCACACATCCTCCAGCTCATGATGACCGTGTAATGTAAAGGGTAACAAATGGCCACATAGCGATCGTAGGACATCACCACCAAGATCAGGCACTCTACGTGAGCAAAACTCAAGTATAAAAATGTCTGCATTATGCATGGAACAAAGAAGATGGTTCTTCTTTGGTTCACAAGATTCACCAACATCTTGGGGACATTGTTGGAAGCATAGGACATGTCCACAACAGCAAGGTGTGAAAGGAAAAAGTACATGGGGGTGTGCAGTCTGGGGTCCAGGCAGATGACCCCAAGGATGATTCCATTCCCCAGAAGTGTGAAAATATAGAGAAGAGAAAAAAGTCCAAAGAGGAAATGCTCCAGTGCTGGGTCAGCCTGAAACCCCAGAAGGGTGACCTCCTTGATGCACGTCTGGTTGCTGCCCATGCTCCTGTGAGAAAAGCCTCACCTCTTCCAAGACGTGATGGTCAGAGCTGTAAAGCAAGGGAACCAAATATTTAGCGAGCGTTACAGAGTGAGCAATTGTATCACTTAGGGTGGATCTCTTAGAATTTATCTTCAGCTGCATTGCAAATACTAACTCATTGTGCTCATAGAAATGAGAAAAGGAACACACACCAATGGAATAATAAGCAAATAAATACATACACAGATATTATTCTCATATATAATAATATTAATATGATGATACCTATTTAATGTACTCTCTACTGGAAGATATACATGGATGCTTGCATTGGTTAGTGGAATTTATGTGATCTGTCTTCCCTTTCTCAGTGGGCATCTTGGTTAGTAGTGAACTTTGAAATAAGATGATGTCAACAATACCCTGCGGTAGAAAAAATTTCCTTTTCTGAGCTTGATTCCTTTTGAGGACAAGAAGCAACCATATCTTTATATGCTCGCTCACTGATCACTTACCTTTTCACACAGTTCAGATTTCTGAATCAGTTCTAGGTTTTTGGAGTTTCCCAAAAGCTCCCTAAAGCCTTCCTTCCTAGCATCCATCCAGGATTTCCTGAGAATGCCTTTTGCTGTTTTCCAATTCTAGTGGTTGCAGTTTTATTTATTTACTTTTTCACTTGTGCTTGAAACTGAAATCTAGCCATAAATGAAAAAGCTCTTTGGCTATATGCAATGTCCCCAAGTAACACTTTAAGAACTCTTAAGCATTATGATAGTTCTGCATTCTTTTAAACTCAAATGGGAAACCAATCCATTTTTAATTTACATTAAAAATGAGAGCTCTGGGGTGGCCCTATCTTTTGGCTCTTCTCTTTTTCTCTTTTTCCTCATGGAATACAATGACAAGTCACAGGTTTGGTCTTGACTTTTACTGTGATAGAATCTTTTGATTTTAATTGTATCCTCGCAGCTCTGGCATCTCTAACTGGCATCTCTGGTTGCCATCAAACTCTCTGACCATCTTTTGCCTCCTCCCATGTTCCCTAGCCAGAAACCTGTTGAGTTCCAGTGGACTCAGCAGGTCATGGAGATTGGAATGGTTAGAATTAGTGCTGAGTTTTTTCCAGGGAGCTTCATCCTGGAAAGCCCTGAGTCTGCTCCACCCCCAGAGAAAGACAAAGGAGGAAAGAGGGCGATAGAATCACTTGGAAGCCATGTGAGCTGGGCTGTCTCTTTCAACTGGCTTTGCGTTTCTTCATCAACTCTGGATCTTCATTTTCAAATCACGTTAAAGTCTTATATACAACAGAATATTTTCAAACATTATTTCAATATTCACTCTTTGGTAAAAATGTAAATCCTCAAATATACATCCATATCTATAAATGGAGTTGGAATGGAGTCATACAGACAGTTACCATTTTCACGTAAGATAATGTTTTCTGTATTAAAAATGCATTGTATAAGTCAAATAAATATTAACTTAGGCAAAATATTACATAAAAGCAACACAGAGATTTTAGTATCACGATTATTGAATATTTCATTGTCCCAAATGGGTTGCCCATCCTGTTTTGTGTATTTCTAGCTAAATATCAAAGACACAAGATTTTGGAAAGATAGTTTTTTTGAGACACAGGGGACCCTCAGGAGGAAAGACAGCTTTAAAAGTTAAAGAGAAGGTACAGAAGCTGAGCCCCAGGGAAGCCAGCCTGCTTGAGAGGGAGTGCTGGACCGCATGGTGGACAGGCCACAGGGCTGTCACTTGAAAGGGAGGTTCTCTTGGTTCCTGCACCTGGCCAGGGATCTAGCAGCAGGCGTTCTATACCTTGGTGGTCATAAAGGAAAACTATTGAACTGACTTCCTTTGGTTAGAATTGTTCCTATTGGTTAGAATTGTTTGGGCAAGCAAAGTTCATAATAAAACAGCCTGGAATGATAGTTTGCCACGTGACTTTTCAAAAGAGATTTCTGAAAGTAAGAAGTATAAACTTTTTCTAAAAGAGAAGACTAAGCGGGCAGCCAGCCAGCTGGGAGACACAGCCAGCCTAGCCCCCGCATGCGCACAGGCCACCAACAGGACTCCCTGGCAGTTAGCAAGTACGAGCCAGGAGAACCAGCCAGCCATGCCTCGGAGAAGCTGTGAGTATCTAGAGAGGCCAGCCCCACATGCCACTGTCTCCTGGGGAACTTAGGTTAGGAGAAATCCAGGTGTCTAACCCATACCCCTACACTATGGATGTATAGCTGATGTGGGAAGTGCCTGGAACCCCACAACATGCTCATCTGGTGGAACCCAGGAAAATGGTAAGCTGAAAGAGCCAAAGGCAATCTCTGGCCTCCAGCCCACACAGAACAAGTCCAAGAGACATAGATATGGAAGAAAGTAGAAGTTTCGTACCTGAAATTTCTAGGATAATGACAACCGAAGTAAAGAAACTACTTCATGAAGCTGTAAAAGAAATTGGATCAGAAATAATATCCCAGGTAAAAGAAGAAATGAGCATCATAATAACAGGGTTGCTGAGCATATCTAAAGAAGACATAGATAGAAAAAAAGAGAAGCATAGGAGAATGAGGGAAACCTTGAATGAACAATAGAGAAAAATTGGAATGCATGAAACAGACTCAAAGAGATATCCAGGAAATTAAAAACTCCATTGAAAGCTAGCAAAACTGCTCAAAAAAACCTGAAGATAGACTTTCAGTCCTTGAAGACAGGATGGCAGCTAGCAATTGCAAAAGGAAAGATCTCAAAAATAACAAAGAACCAGGAAATAATAATTCAATGACTGCAAGATGGTGCAAAGAACAATAATTTGGGAATGAAATTTAGATGAAAAAGAAGTCAACACACATGACATAAAGAGATTCTATATAAAAATAATACCTGAGAACTACCCAAGCATGGGAAAAGAACCTGACATACAGATAAGTGAGGCATGTAGAACTCCAACTAGCTACAACCCAAATACATCTACATCCAGAAATATAATAATCAAGATCCCAAATATTCAGCACAGGAACAGAATATTAAAGGCTGTTGGAGAAAAGAAACAGATAACATATAAAGGAAAACCCATCACAATCACAACAGACTTCTCAATATAAACCATCAAGTTAAGAAGTGCTTGGAGTAAAGTACTTCAAGTCCTGAAAGAAAACAACTCCCAACCCCTATTGATGTACCCTACAAAATTATCTTTCAAAATTGATGGAGAAATAAGATACTTCAATGACAAAGAACAGCTGAAAGAATTCATAGCACCAAACCAACACTACAAAGAGTACTGAAGGACATTCTAGAGAGAGATAAAAGTCACCCTGGTCCCAGGGACAGCAGCAAAGTGGGATCACCTCATGGGGCAGGCGGTTCAATGGAAGGGGAAAGTAGGGAGTCAATAGCAGGAAAAAAGCATGGCAGAGAAGAACCAGTGTATGTTGGCCATAACCATTAATGTAGATGCCCTCAATTCACCAATAAAAAAACAGGCACAGTGGATCAGGAGACAAAATCCATAAATATGTAGTATACAAGAAACATATTAACTTGAAAAGAAATTTATATATTGAAAGTCAAAGGAGAGAAAACAAAGCTCCATGTGACAAGGAACCAGAAAAAGGCAGGATATCCTGTATATCAACCACAGAACAGATGAGAAAGATACAGCATTTTTATACATTAGAAAGCTTCTCAGCTATAAAGAAAATCATGAAGGTCTCATAGGTAAATGGATGCAACTTGTGATCAGACACTTGGGTGAAATGGTTCAAACTCACATAGGTGAACATGGTGTTGTTTCCTTAGTATACAAAACTAAAAGAGTTTGTGTACAAAATGTACAATGGATTTTGTAAAAATGAAAGGGGAGAAAATGCCTAAAAAGGGAAGGTGGTAACTATTGTTAATTCCCTATTATTTTGGTTTAAAGCCCTGTATCATTTTATTGTTTTATTTTGATTGGTGTTATTCAATTTTTTTTGGTTTGATTTTATTATATCTGATGGCATGGATAGCTATTTTGAAGATAATAAGTTATATTATGGTAGCCATTGTTGATTTCCTATTACCTTATTTTGAAGTCCTGTGTCACTTTCACTGTTTTGTTTTGATTGGCTTTATTCTGCTTTATTTGGTTTGGTTTTATTATCCTAAAAAAAGACAAGAATAAATCAGGGAGCAAAGAAAATTCTTAATGAAACAACCATTTGCATCCCATGTACACTCCATCCAGACAGTATGTAACTCTGGATGTCACTTGGACTTTTTAACACTTTCCTAGCAAAGTTCATAATGAGACACATCTTCCACACACAGATGAAATATCAGCTCACTTGTGAATCCAAGGAAAATAAAAAATACACAGTGCTATAGAAAGTGAAACTTTTTTCTCTTCATTATTGGCACTGATTTGTATTTTATTGTTGAAATAGTCAGATATTTTTCCTCTTTGAGAAAGACTGTGGCAGATAGAATGAAGACATAGATGCCTGAAATGAAAACTTCTCTAGCTACGCATTACAAAATGACCTTCAATGAGCAAACAAAGGAGAACTTGTATGGGTGCGTCTCTCTGCTCTTGCATAGAATGGAAAAATGGGCAGAGATGGATGAAAACATGACCCCTGAGAAAGAAATGAAATAATCATTGTTAATAATGTTCCTAGCCAGCATTACAATTTTGATTCTTAACTAGGAGCTATAAATTTGAAAAAAAAATCTAAGCTTCATTATTTACATGTTTTACAAGATTAAAACAGATAGCTAAAGGGTTGATGTGAAGAACAAGCACATAACACTGGTATCTTTTTACAGTTTAATAAATGTTAACTATTATTAATAGGATAGCAGAGACCAGAAACTTAAGGGAAAAAATTTAAATCATTGTGATTAAAAGTCAAAACAATCAATATGACACTTCCAACACTTTCCCATTTAGTTTGCCTTTCTTTTTGGCTATTCTGAAATTTTAACTAAAAATACACTTCACTTTCACTTCCATTAACTTTTTCTTGTGATTTTAAATTTTAAAAGGTACCTAAAGACACATAATTCATCAAAGTAATGTCACTCCTGTGTTGAAGAAAACGCAAATTTTTAATATCACAAGTAGTACTACTTACTATTCCAAATATCTAAGCGAGGACAGAGGTAGTATAAATCCTACAAAAGGATCTGCCAAAACTTTGCAACTACTCAGGAAGTACTTACCACCTCAGTAGTTACTTTGACACTCAGCTGGGTCCCGATGAATTCTGTAATTCAAAAATGATGAATGACTCCAGAGCCTCATTGCCTGGGTTGCAATTCTGGCTTTCTTGCATCCTTGCTTTTTATCTTCCTGGTGTTGCTCCCTGCCTAATTTCCCCCATCTGAAAAATGGAACCAGTAGTTCATCCTACCTCATAGTGTAGTTATGAGGATTCAGTGAGTGAATGTAACTCTCACAAGATATTTCATAAGTGTGTAAGTATTATTATCACTATTAGAGATTTGAGCTTTATCATTGGAGAGTAAATTCTGGATCTAATAATCATGAGCAACACGTTTTGTGCTTTCCAGCTCCTCTGCTGAAATGACGAAGGAAAGAGAATGCTGGCTTTCCTGTGGAAGAGGACTCGATCTCTCTCCTGTCCACTGAAATGTGTCCTGGAGGAGGAGAAGATTCTTCTGAGATTCAGAGAGGTGGGCAGTTGGCAAAAAAGAAGGAAGACCATTCTGAGGACAAGTAAGGCACCGAACGAACTTTTATTTTTAAGGGGAGGCCCCTGGACCATATAGCCCTGACATTCTGTGTAGCCAGTTTGACTATATCCCATGTGAGTGTTATCTGACTCTTCTCTGTCACCGTCCTTACAAAGCCAAGAGCTGCCACAGGATAAGGGGGAGTATGCATGGAGGGACCAAGAGGATGAGAGGAACAATGGTCACAGTACGGGTCAGCAGTGGATCTGCTCAGGATCCGGTGAGAAATAGACGCTAAGTTCAGAGAAAGTCCATGCACAAAGCATTTTGTCATAAATACCTGGAGCCTCAAATGCCATTTGTCTTACTTTACCTCCTTCCCACTTGCAGACAATATCTGAGGACAAATAAACCAGTGGCATGACTGTATTTTTCTTTAAACATAGCCTGACACTTGGGAGTAATGTCAAGCAGAGGAAAAACAACACTGCAGTCTGGGAATCATTTTACTCTCTAAAGGGCCCTCCCTGGGAGACATTGCCCAGACTCAGGGCTCACCTGAATACACTGACTTCTGCAAGCTTAGGCATTTGTGATCACCCTTTGACTATAACACACTCCGCTCACATATAAATAATGAGCCAGGGACAGGCACATGTAGCATTGCCTCTATTCACACCCCCACCCCCACCCTCAGGAGAACTGAAGTATCTGCTACTTTCCAATCCACAGGTGAAGGAATGAGAAATCTGTCTTGTTCATTCACCTTGTTTTTTCTATAAGCCCTTGGGGTGTGTTTGAATGTGTTTGTCTATAGTTGGGTGGGGTCAGGATTTCTGTAAAGGAGGTAAGATGGGGCACAGAAAATTTAAAGATTAGATATCATAAATTAAACTGCCTCAAAAATTATATATTTTATCAATCTTAAAATCTCCAATGCCTGGAGCACATAATCTGTCATGGTGGTCACAGGCCCCAAAGACCACCTTCAGGCCTCACCCCAGAGATGATGGGTTTTCCCAAAGGAGAAAAAATGATTTCAAAATAGTCTCTCCAGATTTCTCAAGTTAATTTTTCATCAACATAGAACTACGTGAGTGAATTGCATGGTACGTGCACTACATCTCAATAAAGCTTTTCAAAAGGAAAAAAAAAACAGAGCACTTGTTTATCAGATTACATCATATTCAAATAAAAAATGCAACATTTTAAGTGAAGGACCTTCATTTGTGTTTTTAAATGCAAGCTGCCAAAGGAGGACCCCTGCTTCACACACGGTGCATGCTTTGTGACAGTGCACTCTGTCTCACCTACTGATACGTGGTTGGGTAGTAAATATACGAAATCACGAGATGAAAGACACTCACCAAGATAGTAGTTTTCTCCAGGAAATGGGATAGAAATGGGCCCAATAAGAAGTACGTATCTGTCACATTTTATGTATGAATTATAAAATTAAAGACAAAAGCAAAAAATTGTTTCTAACGTGAGAGTTTAGGTACAGCTTGTTTTCTACCTTATTTTTCTCTAGGTCTCTTAGTCACATTTTTTACTTTCATATTGTAAGTTGGTGCCTACAGATAGAATATCCCCTTTGTTTTTCTGTCTCTGTCTGTCTCTCTGTCTCTGTCTGTTTGTCTCGGTCTGCCCTCCCCCCTCTTGCTCTTTCTCTTCCATTAACCACTAATGTTTGATGATTGCAAAATTCTTCTGTATCTTGTTCTTGAAACGTCTGTTCTTGTCTCTACTTTCTTAGTTCTTAAGCTGTGGTTTGAAGGAACCCCTCGAAATACAAATTATATATTTAATCTATTGTAGAGCACAGAAAAAATATTTACAAACAAGAGTCCAGAGGACCCATCCATTACTCTTCTATTGTAAATTTGTACTTTAGCATGATAGTAGCCAGCTGTGTGCCCCAGTATTTTTCCTTGAGTAATACTGTTACAGAAAATGGAGTTAAATAGAAATATTATAGGCAGTCAGTTAAGACTAGGTCCTCAAAGGAGCCAGTGCAGAAGGCTAAATACCTTGAAACTGTGGGGGAGAGAGACACTTCCTGCTGTGGGCTAGGCCTCAAGAAAAAATCAAACAAATGTACTCACAGGGTAAGGACTGATATTCTAAATATGTTTGTATAGGCTTCCTGAGGAAGCCAGGAGTCACTAACCCAACCCCCTACAGATACAGCCCTTGGTATCTATTTATGCCCGTTTTTCACATGACTCCTTTTCCCATTTGATCAATTTTATTGAGCAATTGTACTCATAAATGAAAGAGTTTTGCCCTAGAATAAATCACAGGACATTATGGTGGTGGAAGGCTGAATCGGGTATGTTTACCATGAGGTCACTTCCTCCTTCCCCTGTTACAACTTCCTTTCTCCTTTCCCAGTGCTAGGAAGAAAGTTCCAATCAGCTCCTCGCATGCGTGCGCGCGTTATCAGTGCCGACCGGAAGCACCACCCCCAGTCAAAGATTATATAAATATCCCATACCCCATGTTCTGTTCAGAGAAACCTCTGTCGGTTCAGGGCTCCTCTCCACATCCTTAGAATAAAGGCCACTTTTATTTTATATTTTGCTCTTGTATTGCTCCTAAAAATGCTAACAATAATTTTATTGGTTGGCCATAGTTCTGTCCCATCTGAAGCCCACCTTGTGAATTCCCATTTTGGACCTGCCTCACTTTGTGGTTTTGCTTTATAAAAGTACCTAGAAAAGACAGTTTCTGGCAACCCCCTTGAAACCTCTTCTGTCTCTCTCTCTCTCTCTCTCGTGTTCTCTCTCTCTCTTTCTCTCTCAAACAGCTTTCTTTGTCTTAATACATATATTCTTTTCTTAACCACCATTGTTCTTAAAATTCATTCTTCAATTTTAGAGAACAAAAGCTTGTATCAGACCTATAGCAGGAATTCCAAATGGAATGTTGCAATTTCATATAAGAGAATTGTATAGTACAATCTTTGAATTTCAGAAAGCTATAACATTTGCCTTATATGTGAATTTCAGAAAACTGTAACATTGTCCTCATATATGGCAAAGAAAAACCAGCTGCTACTACTGTTGTCAGTTTTTCACCATGATGGAAGTATTGACAGGCAAACCTCAAAAAAATGGAAAACTGAGATAGAAACTTTCAACAATAAAACCAAACATGGAGTAGACATTGTTGATGAGTTTTGCAGCAATCATTATGTCACTTAAAAAAATTGCTCACTGGTTACTTTTACTTAATCCTAATGTGTGGCATAGATAGTTTGATAGTTTACAAAGAAAATAACAAGTACAAAATATCACAGAGAAATTTTCTTAGAGGATTAGGATTGAAGCTCATAAGAGATTGCTTACAGCAGAGGAAAATGAAATATTTCTGCCCAGGATTAAAGAAAAAATTGTGGAGGACACTGGTGAGCTGATATGTGAACAGGCAGGTGCAGCATCACAAAGACCTACAATGACAATAGAAAGACATAAAATATGTCAACTGTGCCCTACAAGAAGGGACAGGGAAATAAAACTTATGTGCTCTCAGTGCAAGTGGTACTTATATATGGGACATGCAGTCGTCATGTGTGAAGACTGCCTTGGGTATGACAGTTGAAGTAAAGCTTATTTTTGTGGTAGCGTTCTATTGTTATCTTTATTGGAATTCATATTTAAATTTACTTCTGATGTTATCTTTTAGATATTGTAAGGAAGTACACAATGTGAAAATGTTGATGTCTCTTATAAATGCAAGATGCATACTAAGAATTTAATAATTTAATTTGTTGGTATTTTATGTTCCTATTAACTACACACTGTATAAGGTAATATAAGACTTCTGAAAAACAACAAGATCCCTGAGGTATCAAATATGTCCCACAAAAAGGCCAAGAAATCAAAAGGCATGTACCGTCACGTAAGTAATGCATTGTAAGTAATGCATGTTTCTGTCATGTGTAAAGACTGTCTTAAGTAAGACAATCGAAGTAAAGATCATGTTTTTGTA
The DNA here is from genome assembly GCA_004027295.1 of Dolichotis patagonum. NCBI lineage: Eukaryota > Metazoa > Chordata > Mammalia > Rodentia > Caviidae > Dolichotis > Dolichotis patagonum. The sequence goes on along the minus strand of PVJX010001070.1, from coordinate 15,881 downwards.
GAGTGCTATTGGTATTTTCATTGTAGTTCATATAAGAATTTATTTCTGATGTTCTTTTTTAGACTTTATACACCAAAAACCAGCTGATGCTGAAAATTTTGATGCTTTATTTTAAACACTCAATAAATATTAAAAATTCAATGCTTTACTTTTGTGATATTTTTCCTGTTAAGCACTCACTGATTAATAAACTAAAACTAATATAGTTAGAATTAATAATTCATCAATAGAAATATTCTAAAGAATAAACATGAATCTGTCAGACAAAATTAGTCTTATGCTCCAAGTTCTAAAAGAAAGCAAATAAGGTTATTTTTTAGTATAAAGAATCTCTGTAACCAAAATCCTCACTCTAATTACCATATTTTTCTCCAATACACAGCACTTGATTTAAGTACTATTCCTAGGTAGCTCACACTCTTCAAATTCTCATTGTTTTTGACCAATTTTAAACTTATGTTAACCACTCTACTTGAAATATAATGCCAGTTCCTCAAAAGGAGCCCTCTGCATGTATCCCAAATTGGCCTTCTCTCCGTGACAGAACAAAACTCTTAAAATTAGTGTTCTTCAAGGTTGTGTTTAAACAAACTTTTACTTTTAATATTTTTATTGTTTATCTTTCTTACAAGACAAAATGAACTAGACAAAAATGGAGTTCAAGCTGAGACAAGAAAGTCACAAGCCCAAGGCCAGCCTGAGCAATTTAGTAACACTATCTTAACATTGAAAAACTAAGCAGAGAAAAACCACATGAACAAACTTGAAGACAGTCAGACCTGAAAGACAGGATCAAGGCTACTGACTATGAAAGGAAAGATCTCATAAATAACAATGGACCATGAAATAACAATGCAACAGCTCCAAGATGATGAAAAGAAAAATAATGTAAAATTTATAGGTGTCCATGAAGAAGCAGGAGTCAACACAAATGACATTAAAAAAAACTATTTGAAGAACCAATAGCAGAAAAGAGCATGGAAACCGAATGTGACATACAGATAAGTGAGGTGTATAGAACACTAAATTGTCATAACCAAAATAAATCTACACCCAGACATATAAAAAACAAGATCACAGACATTGAGCACAATAACAGAGTATTAAAAGTTATTAGAGGAAAGAAAACACCCATAAAAGAAAATCCTTTGGAGTCACAGCTGACTTGTATGTTTCTTGTATTCAGTATATTAGTGGGTCTTGTTTCTTAATCCATTCTGCTAGTCTGTTTCTTTTGATTGGTGTATTGAAGCCAATGGAGACTATGAGAATAATACAAAGAATTAATGAATCAAAGAGTTGTTTTTTTGAAAGAAAAAAACAATCTTACCAAAAGAAGGAAAGAAAAATAAAAATTCACACACCAAGGAATTAAAAGGGCAAAACCACAGCAAATACTGTGGAAATTAAGATCTTCAATAACTACTTCAAAACTCTATACTCTCATAGGATGGAAAGCACAGAAGAATTAGCTAGATTCCTAGAAACATATGAACTGCCCAAACTGAATTAAGAATATATAAACTTTCTGCATAGCTCCAGTATCAGGTAACAAAATTGAAAATGTAATTAAAAATTTAATCAACAAAGAAATGTCCAGGTTCTGGTGGAGTCACAGCTGAATTCTCCAAGAAATTTAGAGAAGATGTAACATAAATACAGCTCACACTCTTTAATGAAATTGAAAAGTAAATAATTCTCTCTAATGTAGTTCTAGAGCTACATATTACTCTAATACCAAAACCAGAAAAAGACCCAACCTAAAAAAAGAACTACAGGTCAACCTCTCTAATGAACATAGATGCAAAAATCCTCAATAAAATACTAGCATACAGGATACAGCACATCAAGAAGATTATATACCATGACCAAGTGAGATTAATCCCAAGAAGGCAGGGGTGGTTCAACATATGCAAATTGATAAACTTAATACATCATATAAACAGAGAAAACTACATGATAATCTCAATAGATACAAAAAATCTTTTGATAAAGTGTAACACCTATTCATGATATTAAAAAACTCTACAAAAATCAGAATAGATGTTCTTTACCTCAATCTGATAAAATCTATATATGACAAAACAACAGATAACATCAAACTAAATGAACAAAAGCTGAAATCTTTCAATGTAAAATCAAGAACAAGACAAGGATATCTACTATCACCATTCCTATTCAAAATAGTTGTGGAAACATTATAAAGAACAATTAGAGAAGAAGGAGAAATAAAAGGAATAATAGGAAAAGAAGATGTTAAATTATCATTATTTGCAGATGACATACTACTCTATATAAAGGACACCAAAATTCCATCAAAAGACTTCTAGGATTAATAAACAAATTCAGTAGCACAGCTGGACACATCAACAATAAAAATCATAGCACTCTTGTACACAAACAACCAAGTCACTGAGAGAGAAATTAGGGAAATCACAGCCTTCAGAATAGCATCTAAAAAACTGAAATATTTAGGAATCAATCTTACAAAGGATATAAACGATCTATGCATTGAAAATTATGCCTTTCTAAAAAGTAGAGATTCAAGAAGATATCAGAAAATGGGAAGATCTCTCTTTGTCATGGACAGGAAGAACCAACATTGTGAAAATGGCCATACTCACAAAACTGTAACACAGATTCAATGCTATTCTGATCGAAATATATTTAGCATACCACACAGATCCAGAGAAAATGTTTCTAAAATTCATTTGGAAACAGAAGAGATATAGAATAGCAAAGATAGTCCTGGTAAACAAAGGTAATGCAGGAGACATAACAAACGCTGACTTGAAATTATACTACAAAGCTATTATAATAGAATCAGCATAGTAATGGCAAAATCTGCTTATCTTCTCCCTGCAGTCTCTAATTATTTGGCTTCTTTATCACATTAATCATCATTTTCAAAAGATTCTCTTGCCAAGTTTGACACCAATTATAAAACACTCAAATTCATAATCCTAGGAAGAAGAACTCACTGAAGGGGTGGACTGTGCTACAGACCAAATTATTTTCTTCCTGCTGCAAACTTATCCTATTATGGTACATTTTGTAGTGCAAGGGCAGAAGCTCCACAAGTCCTCTATTCTCAGCAAGTTGATTTCTATTTAGGTCCTAACAGTGTGGGAGCTGAAGGAGACTGAAAACCTACCTGCTTTGTTCTGTTTTGTTGTGTTTAATTTTACCCTTTTGATATAATTGCTTGTATGTTTGAGTGTGTACGATGGATGACCATATTGCTGTTTTTGTCAGATCATGGAGCAGAACTGTTAACAGTCTCACTGTTTGAATGTCTACTTTGCATGTTTTAATTATGTAATTTGAACAACTATTTCCAAGATCTCAGTATGTAATTTGTCAAGTAATGATTTCTTAGTGGGGTTTTTTTGGTTCTTTTTCCTTTTTCCTTGGAATTCTGTATTGTTGCTACCCTTTATTCTGTTTTGTTTGTTGTTTTTCTCTTTAAATAAAATTTAAAAAAATAAAAAAAATTTAAAAAAAGAAGAAAAGGAATTTGCTGCATTCTTTTTATGCATGCCTTGAATCATCAAAGACATGATTCTTAAAGCAACACAGTTATACATGTAATTATAGAAAAATATTGATCAGCATGAGAACAGAAAGAAAGAGTACCATAAAATAACTTTTAAGTGTTTGATATGTTGCAAGGTGACCCAATTATAGTGAACCTGTACACTAGTGAATATATCAGGAAACTTAGGAATTATTAAGTGAAGGCAAGAAAATGAAGCAAAAACTACTGGAAGCACTGGTGAACAGTCCTTTAGCGTCTCTTTATGAAGCTAAATGAAAGAATTAATATTAGAGCCCAAAAAGGATGCTAAAAAGAAAACACAAAAGATATCAAGTCCAAATATCTCAGTATTGAATGAATATGAATTATATTAGACTATTTTTGTATTGAACTTTAAGACCCACAAAATAAAGATATATATTATTTATAAGAAAAACTAAATTGTAATTACAAAAAGAGACTCAGAATGTGGCCTTGGAGAACATGTTCTATGCAAATATTTAATAAGTTAATACACCAATATTATATAAATACAAGCAGGCATTTATTTATATAAGATAACAATATTAATCTATGTATAGAATGATGCTACATATTGATATGTGATTTTTTGGCCTTTTTTGAGACAGGGTATCATATGCAGTTCAGGCTGGCCTTGAGCTCACACTGTAACCCATGCTGGTCTTGAACTCACAGTGATCCTCCTGCCTCAGCCTCCCAAGTGCTGAGATTATGGGAGTGCACCACCATGCCTGGCTTGCTGCATATTATTAAAAATAAAAATCTATCAAGAAAAAATAACAATCTGAAATAAATAATAACATGATGTTGATATAGAATTAAGGGGAAAACCAGAATTATAATGAAAGGTGTATTATACCTAGTCATAATTGGGAAATAGAGCAAAATACTTTCAGAAATTAATAATAAAATATAAGCTCATAAAAAGATCAACAAAGCCAGATGTAGCACATATATGAAGAAGCCTACACTCAGGAAATAGAGCATAAATATTACATTAAAATCCATATAACTACAAATATGGAAAATATACAAAGTAACTAAAAATTCTCAGATTTTCAGTCAATATTGCCAGAATACACTCTCTTATCATAATAAGCTTAAAATTAATAATTAAAAGATAATAAAACATTGAAAAACAGAAAAATGCACTTCTATATAACTTGCTTTTTAAAAAGGAAATTAATGATGACAAAAATTATGTGTCAAATGAGAAATATAGCTAAAACAGAAGATATAATGACCAATATTTAAATAAAGATAGGATAAATCTCTATAAGAATTAATGTTATTAGAAAAATAAAGGGTTATTAATCATTTTGTTTTGTTTTGTTTTGTTTTGTATCAGGGATTGAACTCAAGTGCTTGCACTTGCTGAGCAGATGCTTATGCCACTGAGCTAAACCCCCAGCCCAAGAATTATTAATCTTATTAAGATAGGAATCTCCTTATTTTATTATCTTTAAGAAAAAAGGGAAAAGGTCTATTTATATAAAAAATTAGGAAAAATTTTATGAAATCAAAATATATAATTTTAACAATAATAAAAGCATGCTATAAAATTTACAAAATTAAAGATTAATTATGTAGAAATAGAAACATACCTAGAAATGCTTCTTCTTGTATTAAAAAAAAAATCTCAAGTAATAAAATCTTTAAAAAAATGAGTTGGTACTCAGAATTCTACTACCAAAGAATACAAATTCACATGCTTTTAATGAAAAGGTTTGTGAATCATGAAGGAACAGCTAATTTTCCTAGTATTTGAAAGCTTTGCCAAAAAAGGAAAAAAGGAAAAAAGGAAATATATATCCAGTTTGTCTTATATGACTGACTTATATTGATAACTAGAAAACAAGAGGACAGGAGAAGAAAAGAAATGGAGTGCACAAATCTCAAGCTAAGCATAAATGCCAAAATCTTAAATAGCAGTAAAACACGTGTAGCATTTTTCAACTGAAACAAAATATGTCCTTCTCAGGTGAAATACAACTTAAAAAAATACTAGGTGAAAAGTAGCAGTATACATACTAGTAAAGTCAAAAGAGGGAAGTAGAAAACATAATGAATTCTTAAGCTGGGTAAACTGGAGTAGGAATAATGAGCAGGAGACTCGTGGCTGTCCTCGCTGGACTCCAGACGCCCTGGGACAGCAGCCTGAGGTGGACTCCAGCCACAGCCCCTTCTGCCTGAGCAGCTCTGCCAGGGAAGAGCCTCCTTTGAACCTCCTGTAGGCCACAGCTTGACAGATGACAATAGTCTGTGTAGTGTTTCCTTAGTCAGTAGGAATGAAAACTGAAATAACTCAGTTAGGAAATTAGGCTCTGCCTTTTTTACATCTGCGTGGAAGAGTACGTTTAGATTAAAGAATGAAAAAGATTATTTAAACCACAAAAGGACCATCAGATTTTCACAGCCATTCTAAGTTGCATTTATAAAACAAGAGTGATTTATTTCCACTTCAGAAGAAAGCAAACATAGCAGTCCTAGGCCTAAAGAACACTTGATGTTTCTCCTCGTTTTAGGTTCAAAATTAGTAGAAAATAAAGAACAGAGATAGTTTCCTAGAGAGAATTTTCCTTGTTTTGTTTCACTTAAATTCCACAAATTAATATTTAACAAGCCCCATGGGTGGTATTTTACTAAATTTCTAACTCCTGAGCATTTTGCCCATAGCTCCTGTGGGTCTTGGTATCTGAAGTAGCTCTAAAAATAGCTCTTTCTAGAGATCTTATAAAATCTACATAGATACAAGATATCTATTCATGTCTGGTATAACAAAACTCAGTGAGCAGAGGAAAGCATGGAAAGCATGATACGTGGGTTCCATCTGCCCTAAATACTAGTTAACTTGGAAGTCACTAGTTGTAGAATTTTGGAACATTTGAGCCACCATAAATCCAACCTCATGGAAACTGCCCTGTGTGAAGAAGTCCTACCCGAGTAGCGACTGCTCATAAACCTAAGATTGCAAATCTAACAGTGAACCAGCAGCAGCAGCAGCAGCAGCAGCTTGTCCTGGACTCTCCTGCAGGGAAAACCAGAGCTAAGTAAGGTGAGAGCCCTTCTCCCTGAAAGGCAGGTGTGTGTAGTGGACCTTTGTCCCTCTGCATCCCTAATCTTTCAGAGCACATTGACAGGTCAGCGAGCTTCTCAGAGAACGAGCTCTTCTGTTGGGAGAGTTCAGGCTTTGCTGGGCATTTTTACTTCCAAGGATCTTATCAGAAGAAAAGAATTGCAATATAAATATCTGGTTTTTCCCTTATTTGTGCAGCTTCATCCACCTCATATCCAGCTATCTCTTCATTTTCACTTGTAGATCTTACATCATCTAATCTTCACTCATTACACAATTTCAAAATGACTGTCAGGAAAAATCAAATTGAAAATATAATTGCTATTGATTGTTAATGACAAAATTCCAAGAGACTTGGCTACTGTTGAAACCCAAAACTGATCAATGTTTTTAGACACATTGAGCATGGTTAATTTACTGTGATTCATGCAGTGTTAAATTCTTTGTTTCAATTTTAATATAAAATAGATGTTTGAGAAATTTTTTTGTACAAGCCTCTATTGCCTCATAAAATTGTCATGATTTCATAAAATAATGAGGATAGTCACTACAAAATGACTTTATGTTATAAACCAATATTCTGAAAGCTTTATTTTTGAGTGTGAAAATATTTTTTATGAAAGGAAGAAATATTAGCATTATCATATTTGTGAGTCCTTTCAAAATGAAGGTTATAAGTGCCTGAAAATGAAATCCATATTTATACACCTCCAGGCAAAAAAAACTGTAGTAGAATATGCCATATGTTTTAGGGACACCTGTGGAATATAGATTTTCTCTACTGATACATAGAAATACAAAGAGGAAGAGATATTACCCAGTGCTCATTTTATTTTATTTCGTTGTATGCCTTCATTATGTGAAAGTTTAGAAACAGCATTGCAATCTTTATTGGACCACCATCTTCCAACAATGCTGAAATGAAACACATTGTTAGTTGTTTATACATTTATGTTCTCTGAATGCTATAGTTGAAGAGGACCTTCCCATTCTTCCAACTGAGCTTCTTACATAATGCATGAATCCAGCCTGAGGAGCTGGTTGGTCAGTCTGTGGTATGGATCCTTCTTTGACATACGGTTGATTGATAGTAAAAACCATCTCGCAAGGAGATGACATCACTTCTTATGAGACTATTTCGCAGATGAAGATAACAACATCTCCTAATAATTCTACTGTGTATTCTGGAGATAACTCCACTTTTACAAAACTATTCCTCAATGTAAGAAAAAAATCATTTCCTAATAATTCTACTATGAAGTTTACTGAATTTCCTTGAAATAATGCAAAAGTTCACTTGCTCTTGCTAATGATGCCTTTAAAATAGTACCAGAAAAGAAGAATGGGACACTCATTAGTAGGAATACATCTATGAATTTTTCTGAGATTCTTATTTTAAATATGAAATTCAGAGTCAGACCCAAACCTTTCCCTAGGTGTAAAAGAAAAATAATTTTCCAATATAAATGAAGCCAAATTTATACCAAACTGCCATTGTGTTACTTATTTCAAGTATATAGTGCCAGTAAAATCACAAATCTAACAAATGATTCATACTTTGACGCATAAATCTATGAGAAAATTGGATAGATGGGCCTTTGGCATGTCTGTCATCCTTCTTCTCACCCCTTTTGCAGATGTGAGAGACACCAGCCCACCTGAATATGCAGGGGCTGTGTACACTGCAGTACAGAAAAGCACACACGCAACATCTGCTAGAAAAATCACAAATGCAAGATGTCTAGCGCTGTGAAGACCATCTATGTACTGACACAATCTGAGTTTTGGTGAAAGTGAAAATAAAAGACACAATGGAAAAAATACTATGATTTAACCTCAGCATTGAATTTATAAGTGATAAAATCACTTCGTTTTCATTTGGAGAGCATAGGTTTACCCAGTATCTGATTAACAAGTCAAAAATGTCTTTGAAGGTTGACTCTCAAGAATCATCAAACAGGGGCCTGTGGACTGCGGCACATGTTCAGACACAGCCTTGCTTTCAGATCTGCTGAACCTTCTTGTCTTTTTCACAGAGACATGGGAGGAAATCAGACCTGGGTCACAGAGTTCATCCTCCTGGGGTTCCCTCTGCACCCACGCATGCGGATGCTCCTCTTTGGCCTCTTCTGCCTGTTCTACACCCTCACCCTGCTGGGGAACGGGCTCCTCCTGGGGCTCATCTGCCTGGACAGCAGACTGCGCACCCCCATGTACTTCTTCCTCTCCCACCTGGCCACCGTGGACATCGCCTACGCCTGCAACACGGTGCCCCAGGTGCTGGGGAACCTGCTGAGCCCAGCCAAGCCCATCTCCTTCGCGGGCTGCATCTCTCAGACCTTCCTCTTTCTGACGTTTGCGCACACAGAATGTCTGCTCCTGGTGGTGATGTCCTATGACCGCTACGTGGCCATCTGCCATCCCCTGCGGTACTCTGCGCTCATGAGCCGGAGGGTCTGCATCACCCTAATGCTGACGTCCTGGATTGCAGGGGTCCTCTTGGCCCTTGTCCATCTAGCATTACTCCTACCATTGCCCTTCTGTGGATCTCAGAAAGTCGATCACTTTTTCTGTGAAATTCTAGCTGTTCTCAAACTTGCTTGCGCAGACACCCACATTAACAAGGTCATGGTTTTGTCGGGGGCAGTGTCCGTGCTGGTGGGGCCTTTCTCCTCCATTGTGGCCTCTTACATTCACATTCTCCATGCCATCCTGAGAATCAGGTCAGGGGAGGGTCGCCAGAAAGCTTTCTCTACCTGCTCTTCCCACCTCTCTGTGGTTGGACTTTTTTATGGCACAGCTATAGTTACCTACGTTGGACCCCAACATGGGCACACTAAGGACCAGAAAAAATATCTCCTGCTCTTTCATAGTCTCTTTAATCCCATGCTCAACCCACTGATCTACAGTCTGAGGAACAAAGAGGTAAAAAATGGTCTGACTCGGCTATTCCTAAAGGAAAGAACTTCCTGAATGTCTTTTAAATAATCCACTCATTAGGCTTAAAGTTATCTGAGAAGTCACATGACCCAACACCTTGCGATGATGCCTGAGCATCTTTTAGAAGACATGTTTTCCATCTTCCTAACTTTGCTGTAGCCCCTCTCCCCAGAAAGCCTGTGCTGGTCTCTTGTCTCTAGCACTGTAGGTTGGTGCTACATAGTAACGAAATATTTTCACAGTAGCTGCAAAGTGTGCATAGTGATGCATTTTAAATGTGGCCTTGTGATACAGTATTCTGAATAAGATAGAGCAAACCTGTGCCTTTCTTTGTTCTGTAAAGAAGCATTGCAGACAAAATATTATGGAACAAATCAAGGAACTGGCACCAATTTTAGGATACAAGGTAAGAAACTGATAATATAGTTTTTATTCAAATATTTTAATTCATAAGTGTCAACTCCTTTAAAAGTATTAGATATAAATCCTGGAAACAATTCAAATGTCCATCAATTGTGAAATAGATAAAAAGGTGTGGTATAAAGGAAGATATGGTATTTTATACATTGGAGCATTATTCAGCTATAAAGAAGAATACCCTTGACGTTTTTATAGGTAAATGGATACAACTTAAGACCATACCCATAAGTGATATAAGCCAAACTAACACATATTAATATCATACTGTCTCCCTAATGTAAAAGCCTGAATGAGTAAATAAGGTCCAAAATAGATATTGTGAAATTGAAAGTGAAAGAAAGTGCTTGAAAATGAACAATTGGGATAAGGGAAAGGAGTAAAGAAAGAAGGGAAATGATTATATATATAGATATAGATATATAGATATATCTATATATATGATTATATATATAGATATATATATCACTAAAGTAGATAACTATACTACTAATCTCTGTTAGTTCATCAAAAATACAGTTTGTACTTTCATTGTTTGAAAGTTTGATCTTTTTTATGCCTAAATCTTATAATCTGAACAAATACCTTGAAGATAACAATGTGCAATATATTCATTAGTGTTAATTTTCTATTATTTTGTTTTGAAATTCTGTATCATCATTTTTATTGTTTTTCTCTTGTTTGTTAAACAATATAATTTCAGTCTACATCTAAAATATTTGCATGTATTTCCAAGAGAGTAATGTTTTATGAAACATAATTAAGTTAGATAAAAATAATAAAATATACAAGTAGCATTAGGAATGTTGCTTTTGTGCACATTCATTCAGATAGGACAAAATTACCACAATCTTTTCTGCTATTGAAGACAATATAATGGTACTTAACACAGCTCACTGTGGATATAAAATCATGTTTCATGATTTTTGAAATCATTTCCCAGAGGTGACTTAGACTTCTTGTGAGTGTTAAGTTTTTGATTAACATTTTGTATTTTAAAAAGAAGAAATATTACAAAGTGCATAGAGTCCCATCACTATGGATCCCTATAAACCCTATAAATGAAAGTCACTCACAAAATACAAGTGTTTGCTGACTGCCATTTACCATTTAGCTACGTCTATGTCAAAAATCCTGTGCAAGATCTTGAGTCTTTTCTTTTTCCTTTTGAAGTTCCCTTATTGCATGCGATAAGGGGAACTTCAAAATAATATAAAAATAATAGAAGCAGTGACAGGGCTCTGAAATGCTGAGGGCTGTTTTCACCATCACTTTAGTCACTGTACACCATGTTAGTCTTACCGAGCTATTGTGGGATGTGATCCACCAAGACGGGAAAAAGCCAAGAGGCAACACGACATGAAGAGATTAATGATCTGTGGGGTCCACTCGGGATACAGGCAGATAGAATCACTGGGGAGCAAGCAGTTTGGGGAGGAGACCTCAAGCTCTCTAGAAGCACCTGGGAGGGAAGTTGGAGTGAATGGATCACCGTGCATGTTGGAGGTTAGGAACTGCAGTGGGCTTTAAAAAAATCCACAGTGTGAAAAGAAAAGACTAGTGAACATTATCCTTATTGCTTGCAGTTGTGAGTATTATAATTGTGCCTAGAAATCCCTAGAAGGCCAGGTGGAAGAAAATGTGAGGCAAATCGAGTATTTAACCCTTGTTGTCCGTGCTGATGGTCCATGGGTACGGGCGCCTCAAGGGCGTGTATTGCCATTCCTGGCATCAGCCTTTTGCAGACTTTACCACCTGACACCTGGGTTTATTAGCAAGTCCGCCACCTGTGATTACATTCTCACAGGAGCTGAAGAGTTAGTGCCTGCCACCACCCTGTTCCTTAATCAGAGTTTATCACACACCAGGAATGTGTCAGGCACAGGTTAGATTATGGGGCTGGGGAAACAACTGATAAGGATTGCTGATGTCTGCATTCTGAGCTTAAATCACTGAGCAGAGAAGCCAGTTGTCTGCACTATGGCCCTTCCCCGGTTCCTTTCTGATCCTGTACTGATTTTCCAAAAGGACCAGGAGGCAAATTTATGAATTAAAGTTGTCCTCCTTGGGAGCCACAAGGGATTGAACTATGATTAATCCAAGCCAAGCGCTTAATTTTAACTTCTGTATCAGTAAGTGTTTTAAGGATAGGGATTACCATTGGACTCAATTATGGCTAAAGAAATGCAAGAAAACAAATCTGAAAGGGAGTTCTTTTGCAAAATATTTTTTTATGATACAAGGAGAGGACAAAAAAATGAAAAAGAATTTCGATTTTGTTCTTTGATCAATTTTAGATATTATTATGGCAAAAAATTTTCCACTGTAAAAAAAATTGAAAATGGCAAATCTACCATATTGAAAAACAGGTCCACCTTCTGTTTTTACTTTATTTTAGTACTGAGGATTAAACCTAGTGCCCCATGGGTCTGTAGCACTCATTCTTAACTTTGTGATGATTTTGGAATTTTAAAAATCTCATTTTATTCTATTGTTATCTTAACTTTTGCAAAATGTTAGTTTATACAATGACTCCTGGCATTCCTTCTCAGTGAAATGGTTTACTCTTTTTTCCCCCTGCTCTGCTAATTTGAATTTTACAGGTCTAGTGCTAAGGCCACCTTCATCATAAGGCCTCTTGTTTATCATTTGGATAAGTAATGTTGCAGGCAGCTGAGTTAGTTAGTTAAAAATATTATAGGCAGTGAGATAGGATTAGGTCCTCAGTGGAGCCAGTGCAGATACCTGGAAACTGCCGGGAAGCTGATGCCTTGTGCAGTGGACCAGGGCTTAGGACAAAGGGCCAAACAAATGCACCCATATCCTGAGGATTGATTCCATAAATAGTTCTCATCCCCCTAGGAAAGAGTCACTGTTCTGTAAGAATGCCTGTTTTCTATGTGACTGGCTTCCCCATTTGTCCCTAATGTGATCAATTTTACCTGAACTATTGATCTTGTTGGCTAACTATAGTTATGTCCCATCTCATGCCCATCTGCGTTGTGAGCTCCCAGTCTTCCCCCACCTTGAACCCAGGGTTTTACTCTATAAAAGTCCCTGGAAAAGACAGAGTCCTTGGCAACCCTCTCGGGGCCCCTTCTGTCTCTCTTCAGACAGAAGCTTTCTTTCTCCCAATAAATATATTCTACTCTTAACCTCCATTGTTCCTAAAATTCATTCTTCAGTTTTAGAGACAATGAGCTCATACCGGACATAGCAGGTCGGGAGTTTCATTCCCCTATATCAGGAAGATTTTTTAGTTTAGTTTCCTATGAGTTAAGTTTGTGAAATATACCCCTTTTCCAACATTCTTATGGTAATTTGTGGTCCCTGTTTTGAAGGACACAAGGATTCCCCTCAGTACAGAGTGGTTCAATCCCACAGTTACTGATAATAGAGTGCTCACAGGGAAAGGGAGACTCTTGTCTATCTCAGTAGAATAAAATAAAAATGAATGTTTCCCCTTAACATTGTGCATCTTCAGGTGAGTAGTGTTTATCCTCTTCTGAGAGGCCGACCAGTCAGCTCTTCCAAGGGTATGTAAGAGAGTCTCTAGACTAGACACAGCTATGACCTCTGCCCAGTTGATGCCTATAGTGACCTTCCATATTAGAGGCAGGGAACTCACCGTAAACACATGAACAAATACACAGAACTGGAGGTACTTCCAGCGTGAAATAGACAACCAGGAGTGCTGGGATAGAACGTTGCCTGCCTACAAGTGTTTGTGAGAGTATAAGATGGGCTTCTATCTCTGAGGAGGTGTTCAGGGATTGGCAAGTTATAAGATCTTCTAGGAAGAGATTTTTGTAGCTTCCCCCACTCTTTCATGCTGTTTTGATTAATGGAAATTCACAAATTCAATCCAGTCAAATTTATTCACATTTTATCTTAGCGCAATTTAAAAATTTTACAGTTTGGTATGTTATTTTAAAACTCCTTGTGTTTCATATCACCTAGAAACTTACCCTTTTTCCTTTCTCATGTGCATCTTGGATGCACCAAAAGCTGACTTTTTTGCATGATTTGATTATATTTATGGGTCTCCAATTGTCTCAGCACCATTTGATGCAAAATTGCTTTGCTTCTGCGTTGATCTGCCATGACATGTGTCACACATAGCAAATGCTAAAAAGGGCATGCATCTGAATTGTGATTTGAATAACATTAGGTTTGCATTATTGGTTCATCTCTGTATACATATCACACTATTGTACTTATAAGCAGCACATAATGTACTTTGCTATCTGGAAGATCAAATCCATCATGCACTTTTTAAATAGAATCATGACAGCAGGAAATCTCCCAGAGACTAGCATCGCGGCCTGACTCTTTGGGACCGGGAACCTCCTGGACCCGCAGAGTGGCCTGGGCTGTTTGGATTGAAACTTTGCGGAGACCGGCATCTCGGCCTGACTGTTTGTGACTGGTAGGCCCGCCCGTCATCCGCAGGGAACTTCCCAAAGACCCGCATCTTGGCCAGGTCTGTTTGGGGCCATAGTCCCGCCCTTCACCCCCAGGAAATCTCCCAGAGACCAGCATTGTGGCCTGACTCTTTGGGATCTGTAGGCCCACCCTTCACTTGCAGGGATCCTCCTGGAGACCTGCCTGGGACAAAGTATGGTGGCCTGGCCTGCCTGAGAGTCCACAGGCTCCAAGTTGACCACGCCCAGCATCTGCCTTACAACTTAGGGAGCCAGGAGCTCACAGAGGGGAGTTAGGACCCTGTGAGGAAGCCAAGAACCTGTGGGGGAGCCACTGCCCCTCCAGGAACTGAGGGTGCAAGAGGTAGTTCACCACACATGCAGAGAAAGCATTGGAACACCACTCAAAGCAAGGAAATACAGAAAAATGACAAAAGGAAAGACCAAAAGGCAGGCTCAAAGCTCTAGCCCTCCCCAAGAAATCTTAGAAGCCGTGTTCATAGAAGAAAAAAAGAAGCCATACACCTGAAATGTCTGAAATGATATCAAATGAAATAAATATGCAACTAGGGAAAGCAATGGAGTAATTCAAATCAAAAATACTTGCCCAGGTAAAAGAAGAATTGATAAAAATAGTGAAAGAAATAGTGAATGCATCTAGTGAAAACACAGCTAAAAAATTAGAGGAACAAAGCAAACAGATAGAATCCCTGAATGAACAATATAAGAAACAAACAGAATGCACAATGCAGATTCAAAGAGATATACAGGAAATCAAAAATTCTATTGAAAGCTGTAAAAACTGCCTCAATGAAGGTGAAGATAGAATTTCAGACCTCGAAGATAAGATTGCAGCCAGTGAGCAGGAAAGACAAGATCTGTTAAAAATAACAAAGAATCAGGAAATAACAATTCAACACCTGCAAGATGATGCAAAGAAAAACAACATAAGATTAATAGGGATAAATGAAAAAGAAGAGGACAGCCCAAATGATATCAAGAGGATATTTACAGAAGTAATAGCTGAAAACTTGCCAAACATGAGAAGAGAAACAGACATCTGGATAAGTGAAGCATATAGAACTCTAAACAGCCATGACGAAAATAAAACTACACCCAGACACATAGTAATCACCATCCCAGAACTCCAACATAAGAATAGAATACTAAAAACTGTTAGAGAGAAAACAGAGATCACCTATAAAGGAAAACCTATCAGAATCACGGCAGACTTCTCAACACAAATGATGAAATCAAGAAGTGAAGTGGAGTGAAGTATTTCAGATCCTAAAGGAAAACCACTTCCAACCCAGACTGACATACCCTGCAAAACTGTCCTTCAAAATGGATGGAGAAATAAGATACTTCCATGACAAAGAACAGCTGAAGAACTTCATGAACACCAAACCAAACCTACAAAGAATACTGAAAGACATTCTAGATACACACGGGAGAAAACCACCAA